>CM046886.1:595488-634408 GCA_025688845.1 Cucumis hystrix | reverse complement strand
AAAAAAAAAAAAAAAAAAACTTTTTTTTTATAAGGAAAGAAAAATGACACTTTTGGAATAGAGTTCCCACCAATAATTGTATTTCTATAAATCAAATTCTACATCAATGATCTTTATTTGGAAAGGGAAGAAAAAAGAGGGTACAATTTTGATCAAAATGAACATGAAACAAATATCATAAATCACAAGGATATTCCATAAAAGTGAAACCAAAAGTCATAGAAGAAGAAAGTGAAAATGATTCTACCAAATTAGGCACAAAATTGCAGATCCTTCTCATTTAAGGACATTGAAAAACGAGACTCAAATATTTATACATTCAAGGAAACTTAATGACAGAAACCTTGATTTAGAGTCCACAATCCTCACTTCCAATGCTAAAAAAAAGTAATAATTTATGCTAATTGGTAATTACCTTCCTAATCTTTCTCTCTATTACATGAACCTCCCTCTCCTTTTCCATTTTTTTCTAGTAAATATGACATTCAGCCAGGGACTTTAGTCCAAGCCATAAATTAAAGGGAGATTTCTTTTTTTTTTTTCTTTTCACTTTCTTTGTCACATAAAAGGGAACACTATATGCCAATTGTAAAATAAGTTGGCCACAACACCTCCATAAATAAGGGAGCAGAGGCAAACTGAAGTTTCGTCATTGAAAAATGCTGCTTACCGAACAATCATCGTGAACACGCCAAATGGTTTCGCCCATCAAGTTTGCAACTGAGAGGACTGTTAACTGAGGAAAGTGAACTTTGGGGGCTGGAATTGTGTTTGTCACAATCACTTCTTGAAAAAAGCCACTGGACAACCTCTCAATGGCAGGGGGGCTGCAAAGAGAGAGAGAGTTCGTTAAGTGAAATTGATACATGCAACCGCATATTGGAATGTTTATTAAGTGAAAGCAATGACGACATTCAAATTAAAGTGGGGAAGGCCACGCCATCAGATTATAAGGAACAGTCAACAGGTAAAAATCCCAAGCAACAATAGAACGTCGGGCCAAAAGTCTGGTTTAGGCATATACCATCAAATCTAAGGGGTCAAATGTTGTTGAACGAATGAAAAAAGGGAAAAAACAGTCGAGGATACTCGTACGAATGAGTGAAGTAGGCTATTATAGTCTACTTCATGTTTGAGAATCCAATTAAAATAGTTGGTGTTTCCAACTATTATAACCTACAATCAACTAAAACATTACTATTTCAATCCCTTTTTGTTACCATGTTTACTATTTTGGTTTAAATCCTATTTTGCAATTTTAAATCTAATTCTATTTTGGTCCCTAAAATATCAAAAGTGTCCTTTTTGGTCTCTGAACATTTAAAACTTGTTTATTTAAGTTTGTGCCATTAAGATTTTACCAACTCTTTAACAAATATCTATAAAATACTGTTACAGTGTTAATTAGTGAGAGAGAATAAATTTGTACATTGCTTCTGTTTAAGTAGAGAAAGGTTTGTATCAAGAGGAGGGAAGAACAGACCTGAAAACAGCATGGGTGCAACAAGCATAAACTTCTCTGGCTCCCTCTTGATGTAGCAATTCAGCCCCCTTAGTAATTGTTCCTACAACCCACAAAAGCTTATTATATTAGATATGTTTCTTTAAAGGAACATTCAGCAAGGTAGAAGATTTAGAAAACATGGTATCAATGGGGAAGTGGGATGATAAAGCAGATGGTACTATATCAGGTTTCTTAAACTCACCAGCCGTGTCAATCATGTCATCAACCATAACTGCAACCTTCCCTTTAACATCACCAATCAGGTTCATTACCTGCAAACACGTTGCATAAAGATATAATAAGCAATTTAATCTAAAGCTTTTAGTCAAGACTAGCTTTTTCTATATCCATCGGCATTCTATTAATTTTACAAGAGAAGGAAAAAGCCACTTCATCAAATATCTCATATCTCAAGTGCTGCTATACAATGCATGGAGTCCAATGATACCACTTTCGGTGCATATATCACTGAGGTCTATCAAATATCTCATCTAATATCTATATTGCTTCATCAACAAACAATGAGTAAAATTATGTCAACATCATAATATCAATTCCCTGTACAACCATAATTGTCCATGCCACAATTTATTCTAAATTAGAGATTACGAAATTCAACACAAATAGATTTGGTGCATATTTCACTGAGTTCAAGAGATAAAACCTTACACCAAGAGATTATAGCCAGAGTATAGTGCAAAATTACCTCAGCAACATTGTGACCATGGCGCCTCTTATCCACTATGGCTAAAGGTGCATCAGACAGTTTTTTGGCAAAAGCACGAGCTCTGGCAACTCCTCCAACATCAGGAGAAACCACTACCAAATCACTAGAACAAATCCTCTTGCTGGCAAGATAGTCAAGAATCACGGGCTATAAAGTAGATGACAATTTGGCAAACAATACAAATTTCAGTAAAGATCTAATATTTCCAATAGGTGTCAAAAAGAAAAAAAAAAGAAATGAATGAACCTACATGGCAATTTACATGATCCACGGGAATATCAAAGTAACCCATGGATTGTCCAGAATGAAGATCGCAAGCAAGAACACGATTTGCACCAGCTTCAGTAATGATGTTGGCAACAAGCTTTGCAGCAATGGATTCTCGCCCTTGAGTCTAGTGGAAGAGTTTAAACAGACTGTTACACAGCAAATAAGGGAAACCAATTTCGTCCAGGAGCACTAAATAAACCAACCCAATGTGAATAGTTCTGCGTTCGTAATGTTTATTCTATTCAAACTTAATAAAATCAGACATCAAACTCAAATCCCTCCCTCATTTAAGAATTATCACTTTGTAGCATATACTCAAACATGACTTACAGCAAAATTCAACTAAAAATATTACCTTTCTATCAGCTCTAGCATATCCAAAATATGGAATCACAGCGGTAATATTTTTGGCTGAGGCTCTCCTACAAGCATCTATCATAATTAAAAGCTCCATAAGATTCTCGTTAGCTGGGGGGCAGGTGGGCTGTACTAGGAATACATCACATCCCCTAACACTTTCTTGCAATTGAACGTATATTTCACCATCAGCAAACCGCTTAATGTTAATCTTTCCAAGTTCCAGCCCCATGTAACAGGCAATTTCCTGAGAAGTAAATAACTCACGTTTAGCAAACAAAGACTAGTCTCCATAGAGAAAAAGAGATTCATATTTGCATGTTGCTCGGGAAACTTTTCAATATAAACACTTTGATGGCCAAAACTATTCAGCCTTTTGAGTCACTTTAACCGAGTATGACAAGTTCAGCCAACGATGATCCTCCAAGAGAATGAACACAAAGAATAACGAGCAATCCCACAAGTTCAACAGAATTACCTAGAAAAAAATATTGGTTGGAAACTAAACTGAACTCGCTGAATTCCAACTTAATAATATTATCACCATTATGAACATGTTATGATATGCCTATCTAAACTAAACTATTAAAGAGTAAAAGTAAACCAATAGAAATATAGAACGAAAGTCAAAATCTAGCAAATAAAGTTATAAGGAAGATAAAGTCATTTGATTAGACAATAGCCAACGAAAATTTCACTTCGACCAAACCAACAAGATAAGTAGGCTGTTCTTCCGTTGACCAAGACATCATTATTAAAACCTTCAAACCCCCTCCACGAAAACAATAATCAACCTAACTTATCAAGAGAAAACCCACCACATATCATGTCATCTTGATGGCGATTACTAAACAGTCATTTGAAAGGTCAAAATATAACTTCCATTCCATTGTAGGGTAAAACCTTAAAAAAAACGTTTCACAAGTACAATAGAAGGAGCTTAACCTGAGAAAGTAAACGATTTGCAGACCCAGAAAACAATTTCAAACGCGTACTACTTCTATTAACTCTGTTCTCCATGCGAGCTGACTCCAAGAACTTAGGCAACGTCCGTTCGGTAACAATTGGAATTGTTGGTTTCCCGTTCACATGCCTCAAAGACTCGGACATATCACATCTCTGGAAAAGAAAAGAAAAAAAAATTAAAACGAAACATAAGAACGAATGCAACAGAACCTTAACAGTGAAAACTTTTACCAATAACAAAATATTCACAGTCAGAAAAGTAATAGCAACACAATTCTTAGAACAACAGGGAAAGAGGAGGGAAACCCCCAAAACTTCCCATCTCCAACATTAATCTTCGAACATGACAAAACATTACATTCAACACTTCAAACTGTTTTATCTCATTTTTCCCCCATCTATCTTCTACCCACAAAAAATCCCTTCAAATCCTCTCGTGAACAAAAACCAATCAACAGAATCCAAAAAAAAAAAAAAAAAAAAAAAAAAAAAAAAAAAAAAAAAGAAAAAAAAAAAAAAAAAAAAAAAAAAAAAAGAAAAAAAAAAAAAAAAAAAAAAAAAAAAAAAAAAAAAAAAAAAAAAAAGAGAGAGAGAGAGAGAGAGAGAGAACGAATCATCCGCATTGCATCATTCAGGAACCACAACAACAAACAAAAACAAGATAAAAGAATCTCCAAAATAAATAACAGAAAAAAAAATCAAAGGAAGAAGAAGCATACAACTCCGCCATTGGAAGACATTCGAATGCGAGACTCATTCGGAACAAAACAACCATGGTCAAGGGGACCAACAGAGAACAAAGACGACGACAACGACGAAGAAGAAGACGGCAGAGTCAACGCAGCCATAGAATAGAATCTCTTTTTCTGATTGAAGGAGCAGAAGCAGGGTAGGGTTAAGCCCTCCAAGAAGACAAAATTTGAGAGAAGATTGAGGAGGATATGACGAAGAACAGCTTTGTGAGCTTCTTATATATATACACACATCAATGGCGGTAGTGCACAAAACTTTTAACATTTATTTATTTACATCCCTAATTACGAAATTTAAGTTTTTAATTGGGAGAGAAAATGAGTCATATCAAGCACCTGATACGTCGTCGTTCGACGCAAGGTTATTCGCTTTAGAAGGGGGGCTGTTTGGCTGCGGATTTTTGGGAGTGTGGGGTCCGGTGAAAGAAAAGAAAAGAAAAAAAGAAAAAAAGGAATCTAAATTAAAAGGACATTTTAGAATCTAAAATTTTCTCTCTTTGGAAAATAAATATTTGAAAGTCCACATAGAAATTAATGTTCCTCAGTCTATTATGAGACGAAATTAAAGGTCTTTGTTATTCTTTTTTTATTATTATTATTAATTTTAATAAATATAGCCGGTATAACAAAATAAAAAATCGACCATTTTTTAAATATTTCACGTTTGTTTTTATTGTGTGTCTATTTCTCTTCTGCAATTTTTCTTTTTGTTTTGATCGTTTATGCACAATCTTAAACAAAAATTGTTGGAATATTGGTATATATACAACTAAATCTAACAAATAAAAAAAATAGTGTTGCGAAATCTAAATGATCTTGTAGCCAAATTAACAAAGAATTTAGGTGCGTGAGTGGGCATTTAATTGTGTGTTGATCAGGGCATTTTTGCTATTTTTCATTGTGGTATTTTCCATATTGAGTATGCATTTTTTCCGTTTTCAAAATTATTGTATAAATATTTTGCATCTTTGTTATATTTTTTAAAAATTCCCTCTTCTTTTAATTGTTTTCTAATATATATGTGTTTGGTTTTTAAATAATAAGTTTAAAGGGTCTATAAAAATAATTACCGTCATTTTTAAATAATTTTTCGAGATTAAAATTATAAATTAAAAAAATCTCTTAAAATTACTTTTATAGATCTTTAAAACTTATTCTAAAAAATTTACGGGTGTTTTAGGGCATTGAATTTAGTTATAAAATCATTCGTAAAATGTATTGAAGTTAGAAAGTTTAACTTTTGGGTGCAAATTAAAGGTGTAGGACGGAATGTATTGATAAACACGTTGTCTTATAAGAATAACCAAGTTTCATATAAATTGACTCGGACAATTACGTGTGAACGTATGTATGTGTGTGAAAATACTCAAACATTACAAATGTAAGTAAGGGGAAAAGGACAATGAAATAAAATGGAGTAGAGAGTTATCTATCGGGAGATGACAATGAAAGTCCAATATTCCAATTAGGGTTTCACATTACTTTATTTGAAAACAACATTTATAAATGAAATCTTAAAAGAGAAAACAAAAACAAAGAAAACATTTTAAATGATATTTTATTTCTTAGGGAGGAAAGTGTGTAAGTTCACTTTATCAATAGTCATTGGTCAATAACAAAATATATAAGTATAACGGTATCGATACCCTTGAAGTGAAACAAATTTAAAATTCTCCTTAAAATAACAAATCACCATATTTATCTATCTCTATTGATCATAATAGTTTATCTATGTTTATGATCAATTGTAGATAGATTGTGATATTTTAGTTCATTTTATTATATTTGAAAATAATCCTAAGTAATATTTGTCGTTAATATATATGAACATAATTAATACATGGTATTTTCTCTATCACATCAAAATACACGAAAAGACCACAAAAATAAGAAAAACGAAGCGACAAAATCTAACTAAACAATAAAATAAAGCAACAATACACGATGAAGGAAAAGGATACCGAGAAGAAGAGGCTGATTGGGTCTCTATAAAATAAGTCTCAAGCCACTTAAAACAAGTTAAATCTCAAATCGAACATTCAGGTAAACAACATTAAATAACAAGAGACCATGTAAATCTTCAAATCTTAGCCAATTATGTGCACTATAATGACAAATTAAATACAATTCAATCGAACTTCCAAGAACGTATTAATCAAATTCAATAACCATGGAAACTTAACTAATGATATTATTTTTGAATTGAAAATTTTGCAATTTCTTAGATATACTTAATAAATGTAAATTGGGTAATTGTCAATAACCATTGATGCACTCTAACTTTATTTAATTGTAAGATAAACACTCTAATTAATTAAGTATTATAGTAATAAAGATGTAGTGATTTAGTCATATTGGTTAATGAGATTAATGGTCAATAAAAATAGTATAAAAGAACAAATATAAAATACACATTTGGAGGATAGCTTATATCATCCACTATATACTATATAGTATATATCCTTTTAAATATAAAGTTAAATTGAGCCTTTTTCTCTTTCGAAGAGAATGGATAAGTTTGAATTGGTAGCCACCAATTGTTTGATCACTCTAACTTCTAAGTAACAACAACCATTATTATTATTATTATTATTATTATCTCGTTAAAATATATCGATTCTTTAGATGGTTAAATTTTAGTCAATATACTTTTAAATGTTCAATTGCAGTTCTTGAAATTTTTAATAAATCTTAAATTTAGTATTTACTGTTACTTTGTTGTATAATTTTTTATTATTAGTGTTTGTCACAGTAAGTTTTAAAAGTATATCAATATATTATGTTTATTTGAATAAAAATTATCGCGATTGTTTAATCAACTTCTATAAAATTTTACTTTGATGAACTAAATTTAAGATTTATTAAAAGTACAGTGATTAAAATTGAACAAACTCTAAAGTACAGGGATCATAATGATATTTTTAACTATTGTTTTTTTTTTTTATTTGTTTGTTTATTTTTAATTTAATAATGTAAAGGTGAAGGAACGTGGCTAATTGTTTGTTTATAATAAATATAAATATGCTTATAAACGAGTTTAGCTCAACAATAATTGATATGATATTGCATTTCAAAGACCGTAAGTTTGTATTCATATTCCAAAAATCGTTGTGTACTACAACAATTGAAAATGCTAATTACAAAAGTGGGTAAATTTTAAAATTTACGTCAATTTGATTCACGGGTTTTTAAGAGCATTTGATGAACTTCTAAAATTATCTAATAAATGGTACAATGAGCAAGACTTTTTTAATTTAAATATTTAATAGAAAACGAGTATACGTCAATTATTATTGGATTATATCTTATTAGTCATGCGTCAAATAAAAACATTATAGGGAGTACACTATAATTTTTCTCAACAATTTTATTTTTTATTTTAAGAAATGACAAATAAAAACATACTATAGAGTAATACGTGACTATTTTCTAATGTAAACTTAGTCATGAGTTCATACATTTATTTAAGTTCAAATTTTAAATTAGGAGTTTTAGTACAAGTGTGTAATTAAGCATATTCACTTAGATTATGAGTTTAAAAAATGCTTTTAGTTTATATACTATTGATTTTGGTTCATTTTAATTCCACTTCAAATATTAACTTTCATCCTAAAATCTCATATTTTGCTTTATGTATCTGAAAAAAGATATCAGTAATTTATTTATCTTCAATTTTATTTTGTTATTAACCAAAAGAATGATGTTGTTAAAATATATAAAACTCAAAGGATCATTTTGAAGGTGTGCTTGCAAAAAATAGCAAAAAAAAAAAAAAAAAAATTATGATAACACGATCAATGTCACTATATTTTCTAAATTGCAAAAGTAACAAATTTAAAAGTCGATAACCTTCTAATAGCAAAAAACAGCTCTGACACCAAACTTTTTGCGTATTGTGAATATGACAAAATTAGTGATATCAAACGGTAATCATACGTTATCAGAGGACTATCAGACGGTAATCATAAAACTATCAGATGGTCATCACTTTTAAATTTGTTACTTTTACAAATTTAAAAAATGTTGTGATCATAAATTTTTTTTTGCTATTTTTGTAAAAGACTCTAAAATTAAAGTAAAAAGAAAAAGGAATAGAAAAGGAGAGAAGAAGAGAAGAAAAAGAAAAGCATTGGGAAGTTGAATTTAAAACGTTACGTTATTTAATTACATACATTTAATAAGTAGAAAAGGTCAAAGAAAACGTTTGAAATTTAATTATTTAAGAGCATGCGTTGTGGCCGTGAAAAACGGAGTGAATTGGATTGTCCATTTTTCATACCTCATTGTTATTCATTATTCATAAGTCACCAAAAAACATATTTAATTTTAAATTGAGCTTTTTGGTTCAATTACATCCACGTAAGCATTTTTTGTATTTAATTTTGTTTTTTACTTTCTTTCTTTCCATGAAACTTTGATAAATTCTTGACTTCATCAATCTCATCCCTTTCCCATCCTCAAAACGGTTGGCATTCTTATCTCTTTCTCTTTTTCTTCTCACTATCTCTTCCTTCCTCGTCACATTACCATTCTTATCCCTCTTTTTTTTTTTTTATATATTTTCATAAATTCGTGAGTGTTCCGAACAACTTACACGCACTTAATCTGACAATATTTGACTGTTAATAAAACATGTTAGATTAGTTGTACGTGACTATCATGAATTGAACTCATGAACTTTTAATCCTTTGTCAGAGTCGTACCTCGTTCTATTTTCTACTAGGCTAATTCACGACGAATTTGTTCCAAAGTATGGTAATTTTTAGGAAAATGGTGTCAATATGTTGTGATAATGCGAACATGAACAATATGACTCAATTGACACAAAGTTCTCACTCTTACATATTGTTAAAAAAAAAAAAAAAAAGACATGCATACACATTCTATTTGACACCTAAAATGTTATAAAGTCAAACAGGTTGTTTGATGGGATTAGATGCACGTAAGCTGACCTAAACACTTGCGGACTTAATATAAAAAGTTTATAACGTAAGTGAATTGTTTAGTCTTTAGGAAGGAAAAAGTTTGTGGGAGCTAATAATGTTCATAAATAGTTTAATGATTTAGTCCATATGAGTTAAATATTTGCACATATGAGTAATTGGCAGTTGCTAGAAGTGATCCATCTAACATAAATTTCTTTAAAAAAAAAACTACATATAGTTTGGAAAGAGTTTTTTTTTCTCTTATGCAATTTTACCAATACACCCTCTTCTTCCTCTTACTCATTGAATGTATTAATGTACTTGATTATTCGCACGCAAATTTTACCAAATAACGACAAAAATCACTGGAATCATTCACAGATACTTTTGTCAACGACAAGCATCAACCATGAACTCTAGAATTCATTCCCAATTAGATAGTTGATGTTAACAAATTGACAATTAAAAATCACACACAAAAACGTATGAATG
The DNA here is from genome assembly GCA_025688845.1 of Cucumis hystrix. Classification (NCBI taxonomy): domain Eukaryota; kingdom Viridiplantae; phylum Streptophyta; class Magnoliopsida; order Cucurbitales; family Cucurbitaceae; genus Cucumis; species Cucumis hystrix. The sequence goes on along the minus strand of CM046886.1, from coordinate 624,415 downwards.
AGGTTCACTATCGATGTGTTAGTTTTGTCTACAACAAAGAAAATAATATAACATTTTAGATTAAGAGGCAATTTTAGAGTTAGGGAGTTTACAGGTATTCTAACGATTGCATTTAACATGCAACCAAATAATGCAACGTATTTCACTTCAAGACACAACAACCACTCGACCAAACATTGTCTGTTAACGACGTCTTTCAATAACCTATTTACACAATTTTGCACTGCAATACGTTCTTTTAGACACGACGAAAACTACATTTTGCTAACAACGTTTATGGGATTGTTAAAGGATAAATTTGGTGACCTACTCCAAGCATATATTATTCAACTCAGCACCCTTAAAATGTGTTGAAGTGTTTAATGGATGACAATGGCGTTTACATCGTGTCAATGCCAATAAAAGAACATTAAAAATGTTTTGACAATCAAAATTGGTATAAAAGAACTCTTAAAGGACATTATAGTTAATCTCATTCAATACATATTTATAGATTGCCTAAAAAAAATCTTACAACAATGAAAATATTTGCTGATATAATCAAAAGAGTTGACATTGATATGAAATATCCACAAATGCTCATAAAACATACAAAAAAATGTTATCTAGGTTATTAATCGAAATAAATTCCATTAATTTCGCGACTTATCTTTGAAATCGATATCTTATTGATATATTTGTAAAATTTAAAGTTTGATATCAATATAGACACGGTATTTTAGTTCATGGTTGAAAGCACAGAGCACACAAACCAAAATTGGCTTCGTGATTGATTGATCCAACTGGGATTCATCAGTTCACACTTTAGAATTGGTAAATGAATGTCTGCATCAATTTAAAAGAAAAAAAACAAAACAAAACAAAACATACAAAATTCATTCAATCGATTAGGGTTCCAGGTCAGAATAAGCGAAAATAAAAAACCAAATGGTTGCAAATTTACAATATGGCCCTAAATTTTGATCATATACGATTATGCAACAAAAGAAACTAAATTCTTACAAAAGGATCTAAGATGGGAAAACAAATTCATACAAGTATCTAAGATGGAGAAAACAAATTCTTACAAGGATCTATAAAAGTGAGAATTTAAAATATATCATCACTCTGTTCAGCCAAAAATCAAAATGATATATGGATATGTGACAATTCATTAATTTCATTTCACATGGTCAGCATCGCAGTTAATAAGATTTCAAATGCAGGAAACAATTAGGTTAATGAGCGGAAATCGACTTGAATTGAATGGGGTTAAACAAATGAAATTGAGGCAACAGATACATGGTACCATTCCTATAGCCAAGGACAAGAAGGAAAAAGATTAGGGTACTTACTCTTATGGCCTTATCTTTACATGTTTTGGAAGGACAGAATTGCTAGTCCACATCTTTCGGTTGATGAAGAGATTTGCTCTCCTGGGAGAGAAACAATTGAACATAAGAAATTAAGTCAACAAATTACCGCAGAACAAAACAAGGCAATCCCTCAACCTGAGGGGAAAAAGAGGTCGGAGAAGTCGAACCTCTTGAGGGTGTTGGAATTGAGAGAGAGATTTCAGCTGGGAGCTTTCCATGTTTGTAAGTAATTGCACCACAGTTTGCAAACGAGGAATGCTGCAAATAATGGGAAGGAAGTAGGTCAAGACAGAAGCCAAATTGATCAGTAGACAGAACAGAAATATCTTAAAATGCAACATAGAACACTTGTTCTTGTGGATGATAGAGTAAAAGTAGAAGCAACTTTTACTAGATATACCAAAGGGCAAGAACAGAGTAATAATTTAGAGTTCAGATAATTATGCTAACAGTGACTAAAGTATCAAGAAAATATTGTTTGAAGACGAAATATGTAGGAATTTTTTTCCCCCTGAAAGTAGTTTTATTGGCAATAGCAGAATCCTAGCACTCTGAAGGCAGCTTAGGAAGTGCGTTTAAAAGGGTTAAATTAACTCTTGTCAAGTTCAAAAATCACTTCAAATCATGCTCTTAACTATAGAAAATTAATTTACTCAAACATTGTTCTCCTAATCTAATCGAGGGAAAAGGGAGCAAGCAACCTAACCCCTTCCCTTTCAGAAAGAGAACACCAATCAATACCACGAACAAAGAGCTCAGGAGTCTCCTTTGAACTATAGAGGTTAAAAAGAACCTTCTCCTCAATATCCTACTCTTTCTAAACAATCTCCCTGCTATCACTTTGCATAAAGCCAACGGTGTTCTTACTTTTCCTACCACTAGCCATCCCAAGAAAGAAAGACCGAGTTCCAATCCCTTCCTTTAGCCAAAATGCCCTTCTTAGCCTTCTGCCTCAGCTGCTGGTCTCTTTCCTGATTAGGTCAACAAATTCCACCATCAAAGTCTCTCTTTCCTCTTTCAGAGAATCATCAAGCCTCCCCTCCGTCTCAGACGTATCAATTTCAATATGAAAGTTTTTTAATATAAACATATCACTGGAAAACAAAGCATTTACTTATGTACTTCAATAACTGTAATCAAATCTAACGGAAATCATTGGTTTCGTCACCAAAGAAATAACGCATGAGCTTATACATTTGAACATACAAATAGAATTAATTCCACCAATGCATGTTCAAGGTAAAAAAGGAACCTTTCTAGTCCCTTATCAACATATGCATCTAATGATGAAACCACCTGCGGCATCTGCTCTAAGATCTGCATCACAAGAAGAGAAGTGTAAGTACTATCAGAAGTCTTGTTGATAAGAAATAAATAAACGAAAGAAGAACATGCTGAAGTTATTAACTGATGCTACATACTTTCCCAGTATTTTTCATAGTAGATGCTTTCGCCAAAAGATTCTTTGGCAACTTTGTTAACTGAGCCTGCAGACAAGACAGAACCGAAAATCTGAAAGCAATAATACAATAACAAAAAATCTCAAACAAAATAGCATTTCAGCAATATGACTAAAACTTCCAAGAGTTGAATCCATCTAAAAATCAGAGGTAACTTTCACTTCAATTGTCCAAGGTAGTGAAAACTTGAAATTATGGCTTCGATGCAAACAATTCGAGCACAGTCAAAGTTCGTACAATATTACACAATTTCCTTGAAACATAACGTGATTTCTCAATTAACTGAAGCTAGAAAATGGAAAAAGATACAAAACGAACAATTAAGATTTGGAAATTCAATCATCTATTCATATGATCAAGATCATCATGAAACCGTTCGAATGAACTCGTGAAGCTTCAGAAAACACAAACGAGAGAGAGAGAGAGAGGATGCCTGAGCTGAAGAAGATTGCTGCATTAGATGAAGGAGATTTGACGTGGATCGTACAGACTGAGAAATGTGGTCGGCAACCATGGCTTTGGCTGTTCCATCTCTGTTGCTTCGACCTGATGGGGAAGCTGTCGCCATTGTTGGCGTCGCCTGAAGCTTCTTCCGACGGAAAGCAGATTTGCCATTTCTTGGATTGCTCGGCCCATGAAAAGAATCATGCCTTGGGCCTTAACAAAATCTTGAGCCCAATTCTTTCGGCCACTGCTCGCTAGAAATAGTTTGGATATTTTTCTTTTTATTTTTTTATTTTTTTATTCTTATTTTATTTAAATAATACTCAAAAAAACTTTATACTAAAAAAAAAGCTTTATTTAGGGTTATAGTTTTTAATTTCTAGCAAAAATACGTTTTGGTTCAAGCGAATTTCAAAATAGACATTTTTAGTCCATGAAATTTGAATAATGGTATTAAATGGTCTCTAAACCCATTCGTTTTTAGATTTATAATTTCGTTGAAACTTAATAAAAAGAAAAAAAAAAAGAGTGATAATTTAAATATTTTTAGTACAACAGTTGTAGAGTCGAGCATTCCACCTCCAAGATAGAGGTCGTGTCAATTATCACTCCGTTCAACTCACTTTGATAATACTACTACCAAACAATTTTAATAGTTTGAAATAGCTTGAAGTAGTTAGAACGATAGACATTACTACTACCTTGTGTTAAAAATTTTTATTTGTGACATTATAAAACCATGTAATTTTCAAATAATTCAAAAACATAATGTATAGTCTACAAAATATACGAATAACATTGGTCTAATTTGCATTTACATGTTAAAAAAAATTACAAATAGAAATTTGAATACAAGACAAATAATAGTGATTGAAAAAATGTTAGGATTATTTTTATCATATCTAAAACCACTTTGTAACACGTCATTAATCACTCAAAATTAATTTAATATTTACTTTTACACGTATAAATATAATTTTCTTAACGTTAAAATTAACTTCGGATTAAAAACAATCTTACAAATAAAAAAAGTGATTTCAACCATTTTATAATCACTGTCGTGGCACGTAAACCGACGAAAAACTAGTGATTGATAAACCTACAATTCCTTCTGACTTCACCTTCGTGAGAAGTGAGAACATTGATATTCCCCATCTTAACAATGGACTTAACAAATGAATCAAAGAAAAGGGTTTGATCAGAAGCATAGCTCCAAACTTGTGTTCTAATTTCACCTTCATAATCTTGGGTTATGAGCACATCATCAGACCCTAAAAGCCCCTTGCCTTCAAGAATGTTGAGGAAGTAATGGTTGTCAAATCTTGCTGGTGTCCTAAAATCTAAGGGTGCTACCCTTTGATCTTGCCCTGTTTTAGGGCAAATTGACCTTAGAATTCTTTTATATGTATTGTATCTCTTGTATCTATCTTCTTCTTCTTCTTCTTCTCCTTCATTCATTTCATATACTCTTTGTCTAAAACTCAAGCATCTTGCTTTCCCTATGGTGTGGCTTCCTTTTGACAGTAAAACACTTGTAGATGTTTGTGAATGGAACAATTGTATTGGTTTATCGATTTTTTAGGTTAAGAAACACTATGTTGTTAAAATTTCAAAACTAATAGTGAAGTAGAAATCAATTAGATTGTTGGATGGAAAATGGTTCATAGAACAATGTGGGGATGTATGGAAATTGGGATAGCCACTTTGTTTCATGTAATGCAAAACTTTTATAAAAGAAGTCTCAAATTTGATACAACATTCTAATGAACTTAAATATGAATATTTTTTACTTTAGGCATCTATCTCATGGGTGTATTGAAGCATAATTTTGGTTGAAAAGTATAATGAAAGTTAAGGTAGTTCTATTTTAAATTAGAACAACGATCACGAAACTATTATATGTAACTTCTTTGATTGACTAGAAAAATGACTTATTTTCAAAATTGAACACATGAAAAAGTTGAACAAAACACGCCTTGACTTACCTGATAGAGCAACCAAGTCTTGAACGTTGAGGCCTTGTTGTTGAAAGTTGGCAATTAAGGTCTCAAGAGAAGAATTGGGAGAAGGAATGTATTTGTTGGCACCATCAAAGCTTGCTTTCAAGGAGTCTTTCCTTCCCAATGACACTGCCCATTCAGGTCCTCCTCTCTTTCCACCAAAAATAAAAATAAAAACTCAACATAGTATTATACAACATTTTTAGTTTATTTGGAAAAGCATGTTTTAAATTTATATTTCATCAACTGCGCTTGTTATTATGATATGATATCAAAGTCGAAAAGCGTGTGTTAAAACTTAAAAACGTAACATTGACAATGTGCTAAGCTAATTTTAAGTCCATACATAAAAGGATGTTCAGGAATATAGTACGAAGATAATTTATTTATGCGTACATATTAACGTAAGATTTTGAATATGCCTTTAATTTTAGGGAGAGAAGAAAAATAATGTGTTCTAAAATGAAATTAGATGTAAAAAGAAATAGATGAAGAGAGATTAGTACGAGCACAACAGCATCACGAGCAGCAATGGTCAAAATATCAGAACAAGACACAGTGTAAGGACAAGCTTCTTCCAATATGTATTTTATCTTATCGATAACACTGAAGCCACGAAGAGAGTTTAAATTTGGAGTCGCTTGCTTTTCGCTCACCATCTCGTCAGTGCTGTCTAAAAGAACCGATGCATCACATCCCTATTTTATCAATGAAGATTTTAGGTTGCATTCTTATAGAGAAGTTTACAACAAGAGAAAAAATATTTATGGAAATGAGATTGATATACCATAACAAAGCAATCATGAAAATGCAATCGAAGGAGAGAAGCAGCCATTCGAGGATCTTTGAGCACAGCAATCTCAACTTGTCGTCGAACAATATCTTCAACGAAAGGGCATGTTTCTTTGTAATAGTCAAAAACCAAAAGTCCTTCCCCTGAACTTTTAATTCCATGCAAAACCACACCAAATATTACCACCACCAATATCTTCAAAATCCCCATTGAATGTTTTGATAGTGAAGTTTTGAAGATGAAAGACAAAGGAAAGCTCCACAGTAGTTTTCTTTATAGTAAGAAATTGTTCCATTTTTTCCCTTAAAAATTTCCCATTTGAAGATTTTGATCAAAGTAGATACAACAAACTCTACCCAACCTCACCTATTTTGCAACCTTTTATACATCCTTCTTCTCAAGCACTCCCATTTTACCATAATAAGAATGCAAGCTAGTCTTGATCAAGATATTAATTAAACTTGTAATCAAGAAAAGAAAAAAGAAAAGAAAAATTGCTTTCAAGTAAAGCATTAATTGATTAATGCTGATTGTATCTACAAATTAGATAGTCAAAGGCAATGGTTTAGTTACATTTATATCAAAACAAAAACAAGTTTCAAAAGTCAAAACCACTAGTTTGAGATAACAAAGTTCCTAATATCAACATCCAAACTTCAAGGCTGACTCAAACTCTTGTAAATAGCTAAAGCAAAAAATGGTGGTTCAACTCCTCATTCTTTGTACACAGAACAAAGCAGAAACAAAGCAACAAAAATTGGCACAACAGAAAAATGGAAACACTAGCAGTTATCAAATAAGTATTCGGTTGTCCATTGAAGTCGAGAGGACTCAAGGAGAGCAGAGGCCTAGCATGACACATAATAACATTTCATATTTACTTTGGATTGAACTCACAATTAAAAGTAACTTCCAGCACGTAGTTTTTCCACAATTGAGATGGAGCTTACAATCATTTTCCTTGGTCCTATGCTGACCCATTCCATCTTGAACAAAAGGACAAATCCAAATGTAGAAGAATGGTTTCACACAACAAATAGTCACAACTTTTTTTTTCTGAAAAGTTAAGGTTACACAAGTAAAGCCTCTGGGAAAAACCTCTTGGTTATACACAAGTGAACACAAGCGGGCACAAGCATTCGGACCCGCTAAAACACTACAGTGGAGTGAGAAACAAATAGTACAAGGCATACTTTTATCACATGATTGTGCAGCGGCTCTTTTCTTCGGCTGGCTGAGGAGCAACTTGCTGAAACCTGTGAGACTCGGACGGGTTGTACGTGAACTCCGAAGTATCCAGCCCATACTGTTTCAAACACAAAAAGAACAAAGTCAGAAACGAAATAAATTGTGAAAAGAACATGCCATCAGATCATATATGAAGTAGTTCATGGTCTGGGACAAAGCTTCCATGCAAATCTCCAATTAAGAGCTGTGTTGTATAAAACTCAATGTGAACCAATGACGACATCCGAATTAGAATCAAAAGGTCCAGGGTTTATCAGTATAAGTAGGTAGGCAAAAAGATGCCACTTAAGATTCTTAGGGAAACAAAAAGACTATTTAACAATGAAATTTCCCTCGTCTGACATATTTATACCAACTTCAAAAGGAATCTCCCAACATAAATACACACTATGATAAAGTGTCATAAAAAGTCCTAGTATCTGAAAAGAAAGATATTTGGGTGGCTAGAAATATTATTAGGGAATTAAAGACAATAATACTTAGCCAAGGAGTTTGTTAGTGGGAGTCGACTAAATAAAATGAGTGAAAAGAGTAGAAGGTAGGCAATTGTTTAGTGGGTTAAAGTGAGAAGGTCTAAATATCACGAATTTCCTCTTATATTTTATCTTCAATATATTTTAGCTATTTGATTAATATCAGGATCAATTTCTTATCCTATAGTAAATGAAAGAATAGAAAGAAAGGAAAACTTTGTCGTTGACTTGTATATCTTTACATTGTCATTATTTTCAGTGGGGAAATTCAACCTTGAGAAGGTTATACCTTTTCCCTCATTCGTGTACTCCAAGCATCATTTCGACTTGGTCGTTGATCAAGTGTCCCAGCAACAGGCACACCTGTTGCTGGAGCAACAGGCCTATTGACCAACGGTTGTCGGATTTGTTGCCTTGGAGCAATGTATTCATCATCACTGTCATAGTCTACAGGTCTGTTTGCTGCACGAACCACAAGAGCCAACAAGAAAAGGAGAGCCTGCAAATACAATGAAACAGTAATTTTTTTGGTTAAGAAACAAAAGGATGATGTTCGAAAAAGAGCAAGATCGACCTATGGACGGAGGTAGAGGGCACACCGAAACAAAAAACTATGAGAGCCTTACGATCATTGTCACTGACAATCATTAAAAGGTTGTATTTACAAAAGAAATTTGTGTGTGAAGAAATCTATCAAGACATTGTATTATTACAAAGTGGAACTTTTGTTCTCATTGGGAGAGAAAAAAAAAGGAGATATAATCAGTGCAAAGCAATAAAAGGAAATTTGTAGCTATGTGGCTTAGGCAAAACTAAAAAGCATACAGTTATTAAATCAATTAGGAGAAAAAAGGAAGTAAACCCAACTGTGTTGAAGCAACATTTCAAGTATTACAAGTTGTGAGTTCTCTTGCGATCAACACATCAAATATTATCATTGATGTAAAAGTAAAATGAATTGATACGAAATCACAAATTGAAATCACAAATTGGAATTAAAAACCCGACCAATCACATATGTTAAACTCATCCTGAAAAAAAAATCCTCTAAACCAAAATTCACAAGACAAAGAAATGGATCTCTAAAATTTAATGAAGGGTGTAAAAGTACACATTGTTGGTGAGAGAATTTCAGTAAAGAGTAGATAACTAAAAAGAATAAAATAAGATTAAACCCAGATCATAAAAAGAACAAGAATTTCAAACGTCATTTGAATCTAAAAACATAAATGGACCATCTTATTGAGATTAAATTAGCACATTGATTATTGATACATATCCATTCAATAATTAAATCAAATTTTTCTAGCAATATATTCTATTAATCATTATATCAAGGGAAGATATCAAATTATATTGATAAACTTTAGGAGTTGTATTAATCAAAACCATTACAGTTGTTTGGAAAAACAACGTGTGATACTTAATTGTATTAATAAAACCCCCAAACTTTCGTTAGTGAATCAACTAAAATGCTTAGTTTGGATTTCTCTTTAGAAGTATCCATGCTTCAATTATAATTGTCCATTTTGTAAAACCAACATTTGGAGAAGTCTACACATGTGTGAAAATTAATGGAATGACGATTTTCAAAGGTAGTCATAATGAAAAATCTAAATTGACTCGAATTTGAAATTTTAAGATTTTGATTGCTAAAAGTTCTAAGATTCATAGAGTGTTTTTCAAACAAAACCTAAAGGTTGTAAATTGATACACTTACAAAAGTTCAGGGATAATCAACATTTCTGCTATGTTAGACCTCTTAGTTATGGGGTTAGAGCATCGGTTAGTTAAGAGGTTAGATCATCACTAGGCTCTTTTACCCAACGATGTCTGCCATCATGCTAGTCTAAGATTCAAACACTCCAAAAAGGGGTTCACGTACCTCAAAAATTATAGTTCCTAGTGCAACCCATCTGATGATTTCCCACTTGCTTTCCAGAAATTCATAGATCTTATCAAAGTTTCCTGTTCTGTCCCCAGGAATTTCCTTCAGAATAAGAAAAAAGAGCATAAGAAAATAAACTTATATGTTAAATTTTAGTTTGTGAACGAATACTCACATCTCTCCAATTTTTGTCAAAGAATATGAAGGCACCACATCCTAGTTGAACCAAAATCAGTAGAAGCAATAAAATCGAATACTGTGATCATTAAGGATATAGTAATATAAAACTCAAATGAAAACAGATATCAAAAGTTTTAGATTCAACTTTATTTGTTATCGTTAATATGTTGTATTATATTTAGTATCACCATCTTGTCTCTATGAATAGTGTAATTATCCGAATACCAACAAGTTGTTCCCTGGTGGCCTAATTGTTTCATCAATAATTGATAAATCAAACAACAATCCAGACATGCAGGCAAATAGGATACACAACTTAAACAGCATCCACTACGTGTTCCAGCTCCAATACAGCCAAAACAAGAGACAACAAAGATAGTGACTCCCGTAGCAATGAACAAATATATGAACCTGAAAAAGAATTAAAATAAAAGAACCAGATTAATCAGATTAAAAGATATTCGTATTATTTTATCATCTATGGCTGCTAAAATGTACTGACTGACAATATGAATTTGCTTGTGTCTGAAGATTGAGGGAATCGAGTCCTTTCAGATTAAAAAATTGTTATTTTTTTTTAAACGGAGACAAGCCTTTGCTATTATTACAAAAAGAAGGAGAAGAAGAAGAAGAGGCAAAGATGTCACAACTCACATCCAATTCTTTTGATATGGCATACCATCATTTTACAACGAGATATCTTATATTCTCAATAATACTTAATGCAATGTACTGCAGATCAATTTGTACACCAGTTCCAATATATAGCCGAGACTGTCAATAAACTGGCTTGATTTTCCAAGAAATTAAGCAACAAGAATAGTGGTTGAAAATTTATAACATTACCAGTTAGCAATTCCTATCCAATATCTACAATAAAGAAAATCTCTAAGTTGATTGTAAATCACTGACAGTGTTTTAAAAGACTCAAGGCGTACTAAGCCGCAATGACCCTCTGGAGCCTAGGTGCAAGGCACACAAAAAGGCACAGGCTTTTTTTTTCATGAGGCACACTATATATAAAGAATATATGTATGTGTGTGTGTGAGTGTGTATGTATATATGTGTATATATGTATGTATCTACAGAATTGAAAGGAGCATTAATGTATAAAATATAAGTATATAACTATGGTAAAAATGAGACGAAGTGTTGGAATTGTTGAAGCCGCTCGGTTTAAAACGTAAAGTTGGGATGTTTCTTAACTTAAAAGACATGTAATTAGGTTTATATATATATATATATATATATATATATTAAAGCCCAGCCCACAACTGAGTGAAAAGCTCGCGCCTCAATAGCCTTTTGCGCCTTTGCACCTCATGTAAGTCGCGCACCTAATGCACAACGCCTCACCTGTTCAAGGAGAAGCCCAAGCCGTGCGACTTGGGCCTAGGCATGCGCCTTTCAAAACACTGTTCACTGATACACTTAAATTGTTTCTGCTGTTAAAAAGTTATAGCAGACAACCATATCCTATGCTCATTTTTATTTTTAAATTTTATAAATGTTTTGTGAGCATTCGAACCAGTTGGCCCACTAAAAACCCTATCAATACTTCTCTTCTTTAACTCGTGTAAGTATGTTATGTGATTGTAGTCTTGAAGAGATTTTATGGATTTCGTTCTTTCTGGGGCAAAAAAAAAAACATAGTTCCTGAATTGGAAGGAGTTATCCATGCTATAATCATCAGCTCAACCTGAGGGATAAAGCAGTATTGTGGAATGTGTGGGAAATCCATAATTTTTAAATCGTCAATGAGTGGAACCCTAATTCAGGTACTTCATAAACCCACCACATCGTTTAATCATGTTACTTGATCTTTCAGGTTCATGGTCTGTTTGTTTTTTTTACCTTTTCTTTTCTAAAAGGTTATCCTATTCTTACACCAGAAATTGGGGGAGGGTGAAGATGGGGCTCCCGGGCTCATGGCCACTAAACCAATTATTTATGAAGCTAATCATGCCCTTCGTAACTTTCCAGAATATTTTGCTTCCTAAATTCAACAATTATAAGCAGCAAGAAACATACATGTTACAACTTAAACGGTAATATTTAAAAGTAAAACTCATACCAGGCTTTTGGAAGGTTGTCAAAGATGCTAGAAGACAGAGACACAGCCATTAGCATTGGTCGACCAAGCTGGACCAGATCATGATCACCACTCAACGAAGGTCCTGGAACATCACTATGAGATTGCAAGTACTCAACCAACAAGTAAATCCCATAGCCCACCATGGCAAGACCCAGCAGGGACAAGAAGAAGTTCAAAAGCTTCAATAGGCACTCAAAGCACCCTCTGCAGGCCATCCTCTCTGTACTTCCGATCCCTAAAACAACATTTCAAATATGCATCTTACATGCATCAGAACCCTAATTAATATCCAATAATAAAAAATAAAAAAAACCCAACAATTTCTCAATACATAGAACTAGCTTCAATATCCCAAACTTAAAGAATCCGAACACGAAATTCTCCATTAAAAAAATCAAACAAAAACGGATCCTCACCTATAATCAAACTACAAAAACTTCAAATTTCCAAAATACCTGAACTAATAACATCCTCACAACTTCAAATAAACACTTCCCTTCCCCATAAATCAACATAAAATCCTCACAAAGTGGAATTAATACCAAAAACAGCACAATTCTATCTCGATATCCCAATTCCCCGCCTTTAGAATGAAATCATGCAAAATTCTTCAAATAAACATCGAAAGCGGGCATAATCTAGCTAAAAATTGAAGAGGATGAAGGAAGAAATCGGAGAACTTACAAATTGAGAGAAGATGATAATCGGATTGCTCGCTTTTCCGGACCTTGAAATGAGAGAGAGAGAAAAGAGAAAATGGAATTAGAAAGACGGTCCAGCTCTGTTGAGGCCAGTTGGCAAATGGAATTGCACCCTAATGGCTCTTTTTAATTCAAGGACATTTCTGTCCTTACCCTTTACGCTTGGGTGCCCGGATCTTCCGGGGACATTATTGTCAATTTCGGATGACGACAGTTTTAACTTTTATATTTCTCATTTGCCCCCTCAATAACTATTCATTTACATTTCACACCATCTACCACATATATGTATATACACACACACATATATATACACACACATATATATAATTTCAAGTCCAATTTTATTTCAATATTTTCTTGGGATTTTTTTTCCAAATATCAATTAATACTCTCTAAATCGAATGGAATTGTATCAATTTTAGATTAAAGTTTTTTTCTTTTTACGTACATACCCAATTAATATGAGAGAACAACTTATAACATTAATAATTGATCAAGCACCGTGAATTGAACTCATGCTCTTGTAATTTTTTATATTTAAATATTATGCTCACTATTTATCACTTGATCGATTATTGATTATTTGTTTATAGATTGATTGATTTAACTTTCTTTAGGTTTATTTATATATATTTTTAATATTTGGGATTGGGGTTGAATCACAAAAGCAAGTTTATGATAGTTAAATTATGTTCATATTTACTCTTGTAGATGAGAATTTGTTGGGTACTAATAATTATTTACCATTTTGTAAATAATAATTAAAAAAAATCATTCCTACTCTAATTGTTCAACAGAGAAGGGAGATTTCAAACAACCAATTTCTTAATCATTAAGTTAAATTGTATTTATTTGTAGCACATTAAGAAAAAGTTATTATGAAACAAAATGAAAAAAAGAATAAATTCTGCATTATAAATAAAAAACACATACCATTGTGAGACTAAATTATAGAAAAATCTAAAGTCTCCATTCTAAGTTGTGTGGTGGTATGTGTGTCGTCGTGGAAATCAAGAGTGTGGTTGAAATGTATTACTCTTAAGAATGTGTTTTTTTTCCAAAAGTGTGCTCGTTCTTGTAACTTAGCTACACATTCGCTTACTAGAGCGTCTTTGTTAATCTTTTTTTCTAGACAACGTCGTTTCTTCCTCCTCTTTGGAATTTTTAGGTTTTTGTTTTTGGATCCTAACATTCTTTCTTGATTCTCCTCTACCATTGGTTGCGGTTAGTTGATCTTTTCCTAATGAAGCTCTCTTTTAAAGAAATTGTGTGGTGAAAGGTATTCGTTTGGGTTAGGAGGTTCGGTTGCTTTGAGTGTTGTTTCCATTTTGACCTTAGACTGGGACATCTTCTTTTCTTTTAGCAATACATTATCTTTAAAAAAAATTATACAGAAATCACTTTTTAACTTTGAGATTTATTATTGGTATACAAATTTTCTAAAAAATTGGTTCAAGAATGTCTTTACCGCTATCTTAATAGACAAAATACAATAAGAAAAGATTGAAGTTTAATGGACATATATATGTCACTTGTGACAGTGACATATAAATAAAATGAATATTAAACTCAAGCCCAACAAAACTAAAGTTTATAAAAATAAGAAAATTAACAAATTTAGACCAATTAAAATATTTGATGGTCAAATTATCCTTTAAAATTAAAAATATGTGATTATCATGATATTGTTATTTAATACTAAATACTTTGATATTACTATTCGATACTAATTAGTTTGAAAATGTGTGATTATCATTTAATTGTTATGAAAGTTGTGAATATAATTAAAACCTATTAATTAGTCAACTTAAGTAAAAATTTAAAAAATAGAAGTAGTTCTTAATGAAAAAGTTGCATATCCCAACACAAATATTATCTTTCTCATGCATTTAAATTTTTACTATTTAATATTAATATTCATGAAATAAAGTAAGGAGATTGATATAAAATACTAAGTAAAAGTAAAATTATACTTATAAATTTTTGGAAATTGAATCTCTTAAAACTATTTAAATTAATTAGTTGTTCAATTTCGATCATCCATTAAGATTTCGTTTTAAAACTAGGAAAGCATAATCTCTAATTGTAATGATAAAACAAGGATTGATATTACATTATTAAAAATAAATGTTGGAACAGAAGAGGATAGTAATGAATTTTCATTAATATGAGCCATTTTTCCAAAATAATAATAATAGTAATAATTTTTTAAATTTAAATCTTTTTGGCAATTTTCCATTTACTACTTATAACGATTTTATCAAACTATATAATTTAAAATTAAATTATAACTTTATAAACTCAATTCAATATTTAGAAAATGATAAAAAAAAATCATCTTTTTAAGTTATGTATATTCGGATATGGTGTTAAGAATACTAAAACGATTTAAAAATTGAGCAAATAGACGTTAATTTCAAATTATATTTTATTTGAATAAATTACAGTTAATTCCTTCCAAAAGAAGCATTATTGTTTAACAAACATGGTTAAAATCAGGGAGATCTGGAGCCGTCGATTTGAGGAGGGACGGTGGAGATTCCTTTCTTAGAAAGCTCTGTGAGAACACTCTCTGTAGAAGGAGGCTTAAGCCCTAATGGAAGGGGTGACCATGGCTTCCTCATTGCCTCTTTCACAATCTTGTCAACCACTTCCTCATCCTACCAATAATAAATTATCAATTTATTAGTTATCTAAATTGAATAATTATTCTAATTGCTTTCTTACACCTCCATATTTCTGAGGAAAATAGTTAGAAGTTTAGCCAAATTCTAAAAACAAAAACAAGATTTTATTTAATTTTTTATTACAAGGAAACACAATATTTTAACTTCAATAAATGGAAGTATTTGGCTTTGATAACTATTTTGTTTTTCTAAAATTGAGCTTTCAATTGCTATCTTATCTATAAAGTTTATTGTTTTGTTATTCACCTAATTATGTAAACTAGAAATAAAAAAATTCTCAAAAATTTAGTTTTTGTTTTTCAAATTTGACGTGTAATTCAAACTCTTCTACTTTTATATAAGAAAACTCAAATCACGTGTTACGCACAGAAGAGTTGTGTACAGATTGTATAAATATGATATATCAAATCAATATGATTGAGGTAGAGAAAAGAGTCTTTCCCAAAAAGTCATTTTCATTTTTTTACTTTTTTTTCTTTTTACAAAATCGGTTTAAAATAAACTGTGAAATTTTTTTACAAATTATTTTGAGTAACATACAAGCAGTAATATTTTTATTTTAAAAAATAAACATTTTTAGGTTTGATCGAAACGAATAATCACAAAAAGCAAAAGAAAAGGAGGTATATATTACTGGTTGAAGATCAAATAAACCCTGAGGCATGCCATAGCTCTTATTTACTGTATGCATATTGTGTTGTGATGCTGATACAAGCTGCAAAATAATAGCCAAAAGAGAGCATCCATAATTAAATAAATAAGGAAGGTTAAACCTCAGTTTAACTCTAGGTAAAAAGAAAAAAGGTAGAAAAAAACCTCTCACCTGAGGATATGAAAAATATGGAGCATGAGATGGCGGCATCACAGGGCAACCCCATGTATCAGCTTGCACCTACAACAAATAGTTCAAGCAAAATTATTATCGAAACTTAGAAGACACGGATATGACAATGCTATGTTTATTAAACTATACATTCTTTACCAAAATGAGCAAAAATATTAACAAAATATAACAAAATTTCATTTTTATCACTATAGATACTGATAAAACTTTATTTGTGGGTAAATTTTCGTTAGTATCTATCATTAATAAAATTTAAAATTTTGTTATATTTAACAATTATTTTCAACAATTTTGTAATAGTTTGCCTTCTGTAAAACATATCAAATTCTCGTGGAAGAATTAAATTCAAAGTCAATGAATTTCATGCATTTATATGTTTATGAAATTAGTTTATCGTATTCAACTATAAAAGCATCCAAATATGTGAAACATGTTAGAGGACATAAGTTTACGATAGGTCAACATCAAAGAGTTCACACTTCTTAGACCAATTGTTTGTTTGTTTTTTTACCCTTCATTTTACTATTTCGTTTGTTCTCGAAGAATAGTAGCTTTAAAAAGTTTGTTGCATCAAGTCTATAATTTACATTAAAAAATAAATACATTTGTACAAGTTTTGAAGAAAAAACAAAATAAATGTATCCAAAAATTTATTTATGCTTCTTATTTTTAATTACCTACAATTTGAAAGCGAGAAATCTTACTGTTAGTCATCAACAAAATCACTTTCTATTGAAAGGTTGATGTTTGACAAACATTACGATCATAATATAATAATTTAATTTATTTTCATATCATCCTATTGAACTTTGGATTACCTATTAAAGTGTTTAAATTTGAATAACAAAACCATTTTTAAAAAATTGAGGTTTTGATAAGTTTTCCAATTGCATTTTAATGAAATGAGAATGAAAAATAATTCATTTAAATAAAAAACTTTGAAACAAATTTTGAGAAAATAGATTTTTAAACAAAATTATGTATATAAAAACTTATAAAAAGATCTAAGTGTTTAAATTTTACACTCATTTTAAAGAAAGTTTAATAAAAGAAAATGTATTTTTAAAAAATATATTTTTCTACAAATAATCCAAGCAAACTCTAAAGTAATTTTTATATATTTAAAGTTGATTTTGGATTATTGTGTTTGGTTTAGAAAATGATTTTAGAATTATTACATCAATGATTACTAAAAAGAGTATTTTTATTTTTAAAAATATCAACAAATAAGTGAGATAATTTTACTTAAAAAAGCGATTATTTTTTTTACAATTATTGTGATTAAAGATTTTTTTCAAAATAACTTTTTAATATTGACCTTGACAAAAGTGATTTTAACTCCATGAAAATCATCCTTTTCGCACTTTATGCAAAGAGCTACAACGTATTTAATCAGGTTGTTTGGGACTAGACTCATTATTTGATAGTGAATTCTAAGAACAGAAAGAAAACGTTACCCCTGCATAGGAATTCCAGGGCTGAATTCCAGGTTGTGGCCAATGGCGATAACCTAAGGGACCCCAGACGTGGACATTGGGTGGATGGTCATTGGTCTGTCTCCATGTTGGATAAACAGCAGACACTGATATTCCACAGTTTGGATGATAAGAAGGGTAAGCCATTATAGGTTTCAAGTGATTGGTTTGTAATGTACTTCTTGTTGGATAATGTGACCACCTTGTATTTTCTTCTCTCTGCATCACATGTTTCTTTTGCATTCTGTACTTCTGCTTAAAACAAAATTAAAAAGAAATGGTGTCAATTTGGCAAGTAATTAACAAAGAAATTAGGAGGTGAAGAGTTATTAAGAAACTGGAATTAGAGCAAAGTCAGGTGACGACCTGGAGATGACTTGCAATGTTGTGCCTTGTCAAACCTTCAACTTTCATAAGCTCAAGTATTTTGGAAGGAATTGCATGATCTATCCCTAACTGTTCAACTGCTTGAACAAAATTTCTATGTAGCTCTGGGGTCCAGTCCACCTAATAAACCATATACCATTCAGAATCTCGTAAACTATGAAGCACAGACACTCCATTTGAGGCCGGGTGTTCGTGATAGATACACAAATTTCCATGGCTTATTTTTACTTGTTTATTTTTAGTTTCAGACATGTGGAACATGCTTGGGACACTTCTTCGACCTGCCTGGGACACTTATTTTTAAAAACAATTATCCAACCTTTTATGTTGGACCCCAGTTTAAATTCCAACTCACCTATGTGCTTAAAGAAAAAGGAAACTATTTTTTTAACCAAAGATAAAAAGGACATAAACATAAAAAGTGTCCGTGTTCGTGTCCATGCTTCTTAGCCTGTAAATAAGAAGTTTTTTTTTTCTTTTTAACATTCATAATATACTTGGCTAGTTTATACATAAGCAAACAATCATTGACCCTCTAACATTAAGTTGTCATCCACAGAAATTTGTGGGTGGGTGGCTGTGGCCACCTCAGTTAAATGATAACTCGATTTTGGCATGGAATTGTAAAAGTTACCCTGGATTCTTTTGTAAGCAGTTTTCATAGAAACGACTTCAACGTTTTGCCTGTTTAATGTGTTTAAATTTTTGTCTAGATGAAGTGACATTCTTGAATTAGAAACACACTTTCACAGAAAAATCCAGCTTTGATACAATGAAATGCCAGATGCAGGAACTTTATATATGGAGACAAAAGACACTCATTAAACGTAAAATTAATATTACCTTTGAGTCGGATAATTTTACCTTTGTTTTCTTTGCTTTGGATCCAGCAGATTGGTTCACACCAGTTCCTTGGATTGAGTTCTCAGCAGCTAAAGGATCACAATTGACACCAATTTTTTTCTGCAAAGGGATGATAAACGTTACTCAGTACCATTATTAAAAAAACTGCAAAGTTCTTGTCTTCTTTGATCATTACCTTGTCAGATAATTGAGGTTGGCCCTCCTGAATGGGGCCTTCACAAACTAAATCATGTGAAGTAGTTTCGACGAATTTAGACTGCACATCTTTGTTCTTGCAATCTGTTTCCATTGAACAGTTCATTTGATCTCCGCTTTCCCAGCTACCTTGCCTAGATGCTCCAAGGTTCAGTTGAGACTTATCATCACTTCCTTCTGGTTGCTCCCACACAATATCCTGAATCCAAGAAAGAATTTCCATGTCTTCCGGAACTCCATTCTTGTCTTCATTCTCTAATTGGAATTGCATCAGGGATGCTACGGAGTCTTCATCCGGCTTTGAAGTATTGGAATATGCCTTCTCAAAATATTGCTGGTCAATACTTTTGTTTTTGCATACCACAATTTTTGCTAGAACTGAACAATACCTTGTGAATGACATGCTGCCAGATATTCCTGAGTTTGTCCTCTGAGAGCGGTTTCAGCAAGAATTCAACTGCACCAAGCTGAACGTAAATTGTAAATCTAGATGCATAGACAATAATGCAAAACCATAGTTATGAGAATCAACAATTGGAGAACACACACATGATAGTGGAAAAGCTTTCTGCAACCAGTCAATCTATTCAAAGTAACCAGTCCCTAAGCAACTTGAAAGGACTGTGCTAAACTAATGTCCAGTTTTAGAATCACCAAAGACAGAGGCCGTTTAAAGAGAGATTAGACTAGAATCCTTACTGCAATGCACTTCATCATGGTACTTAGGCAATGAACATCTGAAGTCACTGTGCCACAGAAAAACATAATCTCAGTGTCAGGTCAGGAACCCTAAAACTAGTTGAAAGAAGCTGTTAAACCTGTCTTGTTTATTCTGAGAACCTAGCTTTGCTTTTTTTAAGTAGTACAACAGCATATAAGGGTGAGATTTGGACATCTGACCTTTTGGTCCGGGATATGTATTTTAACCAGTTTTTGTTGTTAACTTACTTATTATAGGCAAGTCCTTGGAAGCTCCAAGCAACTTAAAACTCTCATCGTAATTTCTTGCACAAACCTGTGACCAAAGATGGTCCAAGAATTTAAACAAGACAGCAATAGTCCAATTATCATGAGAAGTGAATATTATCAAGTAAACATACCAGGAGTCAGCTTATGGCCTAAATGTATAATTCCGTTCAAAAAGTCATTAGTCATACCTCCAGAATTGCAACATGGAAGTTTCCCGGCGTGTTCAAAATTGCTGACGAAGCTTCCTTCTCATCAGTGCAGGAATAAACTGTAGTATGACAAGTGAAACTTCTCAACACACAGAAGTATAAAAGAAAGTAAAAAAGGAAACTTCTTAAAGGAATGGAGAACCTGAAAATGGGATCACAGTGTACCAATTCAGAATTTAACAAGTTAATAATATTTGGAAATACACATTTTGAGGAAAAAAATAGTGAAACTCTATAGTCGTTGAGTAGAAATAAGTGCATTTTCAATCTGTTCATAATTCCAGCCCAACCACTATATATTTGATTATAGTAAAAAAAAAAAAATTAATAAAAAATATTAAACATAGTTTTGGTACTTTAACTTTCATTAATGAACTACTTTGGTCTCTATTCTCTATTTTTTATTTATTATTTCTTTAGAATATCAGCTTTAGTCCTCGAGTATAATTATATTCCACATGTACTCCCTACAATAAAGATGTATAACTATTTTATTGATAATGTGATGTCATCTCACTCATTATCATTTTTTCAATAAATACTAAATATGCAATATAATGCAAGTTTAAGGTCCAAACTAAAATTTCCAACCAAAAGGAACATGGATGGATAAAAGTTCGAGCCTCAAATCATAACCAAGCCAAAAAAGAAAGAGGGCTAAGTTATACATGTAATTAGCATCCAAAGGTGGATTATAGAAAAGAGAATGCAGATCTCCTCAAGCAATCAAGTACCTTAAGATAGTTACTTTAGGGCGTGAGTAAATAAAACATATTTGAATCTTGAAAAAGACAGCAAAGAAACGTCGATTTTAAAGAAAGAGGATTTCTAGCAAAAAGATATTTTGAAATGTCTCACCAACATACTCCATTTCCTCAAGTTTTGATCTTATCTCGGTCGCTGAGAAACTGTCCCTATCAAGAAGAAGAACCCTCAGACCCTTGGGGAAGTCCTTCCATTCTTGTAAATCGTCGGCAGTGCAAACCATAGCTCGCTTGGCATGTTTCTTCTTATATCACTGCTCATCGGCAAAAACTCAAACATCCTCAAACCATAGACTCATTTCAAATGGAAATTTCAACATATTTATATAAAGAAAAACATCGAACAGCTAATCGACATCTCACAAATGTGCAAGAGCGAAACGCTCGAGGAAAAAAGTAAAACAAATGCATACAAACGTCTCAGCTCAAGAGATTACTCGTGAAAACGATAATGCATTTACACAAAAAGGCACATATATTATACAGTAACCATAAACATCCTGAACTCCAATTAATGAAGCAGAAAACCATTATTCGAAGACTAAATCCTCAGAAAAACTTATATTCCCAACGTAATACATCAGGAAACAACCAAGCACAGAGATAGAGAGATTTAAGAATCATATCGATTATCGAAATCCTTCCAACAGAAACGAAAATCAAACTCATGACAATCACAAGCATAAAAAAACAACGCTGGAACATTGACGAATTAAAAAAAAAAAAAAAGCGAAAAGAGACGGAAAGGATATTACATCAATCACAGTTTCGTGTGTTGTTGCTCTGACGGACTGGTACGTAGGTTCAGCATCTACACAAATAAAGCAAGAAGAAATGGAGAGAGAGTGGAAATGTGAGAGATTACGGATCCTTACGATTGCGGACCACACCACTGCATCCATGGTAATGAAGAAAACTGTGGAATCTGTGGTTCAGTTTCAAAGATGGAAAGAAAATTTGAAGAGAAGAAATGGAAGAAGGAAAGCTTACAGTGTGGGGGGAAAATGATGAGACGAAGAAAGATGAAGGAAAATTGAAGCGTACGTAGTTGAAATACTTTTTGCCGGCTCCAACGATCATCTATTTATCGGGAGACTTATTCTTCCCTTTCTATAAATTAAAGTTTCTGTTTATACTCTATGCTCAACTTTTTGTACACCGTCACTCAAATACACCCATGTGATGTTTTCTTATTAAATATTTTTTTATAATCTCATTGCGCATTTTTGTAAAATATAAATTATCCGAATCTAGAAAATGATATTTTTAAAAATAACAAAATAAATTAAAATATTTATAAACTATAGCAAAATTTTGGATTCTACCCTACAATTATATATATAACTAAGAGAATAGCAAAATTGTATTTTAACCCAATGATAAAATTCTTGGATGATTGAATCATCACTTGATTTTATATAGTTTTTTAAATACTGAAAATACCCTTTTTGTTTTTTTAGTAATTTAATACCTTTTTTGTTTTTTTTAGTAATTTAATAGTTTTAAAATTACTTTTAGTATGAAACATCAATTTGATTGTTTAGAAATAAGTTTACAAAATCGATTGTACCTAAATCTTTTTTTTTCTCTCTCTAAAATTACTACACTAACAATCACTCCGAAAAGCATCCAAAGTTGAGAAGAGCTGGAGGGCTTGAGCCTCGAGCCTATGCTAAATCTGTTAGTGACTATAATAGTCTTGCTAGATAAAATACTTTTTGTACTCGTTAGAAACCACAGTTGCTATTTCAAACGGTGTTATATTCTATTTTCATCTCTTTTTTTTACTACAATGTTTACTATTTCCTTTTCAAGCTAAAATAATTTACACCTAAATACATATTATTAGTGTAACCAAAACTAAAATAATTTACACTTCAAACACAAACTACTATAACTCAACTACAATTATCAACTCCTTACTTGATATGCTCTTAAGAGTTTGAGTGTAGACTGGTGTAATTAAAGTGTGTTTGAAATACATTTTCAAGTATTTAATTTAAAAAAATAAATAATTATTGAAAAAAATTACTCGATAACTTTTCAAAATAGTTTTTTAAGGTGTATTTTAAATATTTTTTATCTAAAAAGTTAATGTAAGTCCCTCCAAATAAAGTTTTAGATCTAAAATAATGGCAGTTAATTTTTAAAATTAAAATAAAAAAATCAAATTCTTATTAAAGAGATCATTATTAATTAAAATCCCTATACAATATATACATACATAATAGGTTTATGTAATTTTATAAATCTTTGTCGTTGATTTCAACGTTATAATATCATTCACATGTATTCTTAATATCTAAAGTAAAGGTTGAATGTGTCATAAGTTCATAACAGATATGGTACCACACTAAATGGGTATTAGAAAAAACTATATTAAAAAGAAGGCATTGAATGCCTTTGTGTAGGTAGTGAGCTATTTATTGTTTTTGTTTAGGAACAATTATTTATTTATGTATGATTGAAGTATGATGGAGGTGATATTTATCGACATATGATGGAGATGATAGGATTTGAATAAAAGACATTAAACACATACTATATAGGACTTGAATTATGTTTTTGATTTATGCCTATTTTTAGTGGTTTTGTATCGTAGAATGTAAATAGTTTGTTAATTTTTTTTATTTTTGAAAAAACTTCGATTACATTTTCAATTAAAAATGAAAAAATATCTTTCGATCTATATATATTTGAAGTCTAGTTTCGATTTGGTCGCCAAAGGTTTCGAAATGTTTTATTTTAATCGTTAATTTTGAGTTCGATTTCAATTTGATTTTTTATTTCAAAATATTATGATTTTGGCCTTGAAATTAGAATTTTATTTCAATTTGGTTAATAGATTTTAATATTTATACATTTTAATTTTTTTTTTACTAATTCTGCATTTTTAGTCCTTGGCATTAATTTAAAATAGTTGTAAAGTGAAAATTTAAATTTTAGTTTTAATAGTGAACCATAGTTAAACTTGATTAATTATAATTATTTAAGATTATACCATCCAGGACGAGAAGTTAGTATTAAGTGAAAGCTTGATGTTAAGAGTATAAATCTTGAAACAAAAGTTAAATATCAAGAATGAAAATCTAACATTTCGAAGTGTAGGAATTAAATTAAAACCAAACTCAAAACTTAAAAACTAATGATGTATTTGGTAACTCATTTGTTTTATGTTTTTTTAAGGTATTTTAAAATTAATTTTGATAAAGATGTGTGTTGCTTTTTGTTTTATAAAAAAGAAACTTGTTTTTAAAATTAGGAAAGAAAATTAAAAATGAAAAAAATAAGTTTTCTTAAAAGTACATGTTTTTCAAAAACAGAAAACAAATTAATACCGTAATAAATTTATGTCTTTAGTTATTTTTTCCTACAAGGTATAAATAATTTTTTTTAAAAAAAAATCCCAAATAATTTAATTTCATTAATCATTTGAAACTAAAAAATCCAAAAGTTAATGTCAAATATCACAATTGAGCATTAATCAAAATTAAATAATTAAATAAAGAACATACTAATCTAAAAAATAGATTTAAAATTTGGAGTTAATAAAATAAATTTAAGAACCAAATAAAAACAATGGATGAAAAAGATGTTAAGTAATATCTCATAATTAAACTCACTAATTTGGATTACAATGAAGTTTGACTAAGAAGATGAAAGAGAGTATATATCATGGTCACTTCATACAATAAATAAATGGTGTGACATTACATTTACTTGTGACAAAACTCAACTTAAGTTAGGCAATGAGACACGTGTACACGGTTTATTTAAAGTAAATATTTTCAAAATAAATAAAACTAATTATACTTTTGGGTTTTACCCAAAAAGAAAAAAAGAGTATTTTTGGGTGAAAATGAGAAACTCTTCAAAATTTGTCACCAAAGTAAAAACTTTGGATCTTTGTTGCTTTCTACCTTTTTATGAAACAATTAATGTTTCTTTCTTTTCACTTTTCTTTCCAAAGTTACAATGATATTTTTTTTATTAAAAAATAGTACCAAGAAGATATGTTTTCAAAACGTAAATAAATGAATTATAATTTTGCCAAATAATAAATTGGTGTGATTGAAACTCAATAGGAAATGGAATATAGAAATTAATGGGCATTTGGATAAGTAGATATTTGTTGGGGTTTTTAAAAAAATATAACAAACCGATAAAATATTTACACTCTATAGAACCATTTCAAAAACAGAAAAAATCTGTAGGTCCAAAATGAAAAATACCAAAAATATTCTAGACAGCACATGATTAATTGATCACTCGCACGTGTAATATATTTGGTACACATGTACCAATATCGTTTAAATTTAGCTACACGAATCGTGTATTAATATCTCAACGATTTTTGTTCAAACAATATCATGATTTAAAAAATATATTAAAAAAAATTGCAAGAAGGATTAGAGAAGAAAGAAGATGAAACAGAAAATAGAAAAATTTCGGAAAAAAGAGAAGAAAGAAGATGGAAAAAAAAGAGAGAGAATATTTTAAAAGATTGTTAAATAGACTTCATGATCTTTTTTTTTTGTTACATATATCCTAAATATTTTGATGATTTGTTATATTTATAAAAATTAACTGTATGCTTCATTTGTGTAATTATAAGAGATATTCAATTATTAAGATAAAGTTAGCAGTGACATGTCAACTCTAGACGTTAAATTGATTTTATATAACAATCGAATAATCAAAACACTATATTGAATAATAAAAACAACTATTCAAATTTGTTTTAGCTAAATAGGAAAACAATTATTCCCATATCTTCTTTTGATCATTTTTTATTGAAAAAATAAATGGCTATTTTCTTTCCACCTCAAGGTAAAACAAAAAGTGTCATAGAAATGTGTTTTTTGATATGATTTCACCATTTAAATTGATGTATATGAAATATAATTTCTTTCATATGATTGAAAAGTCTAAATTAAAATTTTACCCCATATTCAATTTTCACTTTTTCTAAACAAAAAAAAAAAAATCCAACCATTCAAATCAATTTCATCAGATTGGAAATATAGTGAATCCTCACACGAAACTCAATCCCAACGAAAAAAATAGACATCTCTACTTGTGGTGGTCATTGAAGTTGATTGTTCGAGGTGATTGTGGGTGGAAGATATATCCAAAAATTTTGCTAGACTAGATTGCAAGTGATAGTTGTCTTTGGATGTGGCCGACCAAGGGCAATGGTGTGTTGTCAACATTTATAATGAAAAAGTATAGTAGAAGATTGACAGTATTTTGATAATTCCATATATTATACACGTTACCGATAATTCAAATCTTAATTTTCTTTTTTCAAAATCATGCTAATTTCATAATTCAATTTATTTATTTATTCTATAAAGTTATTTTAAATGGTTGTCAACTACTTTAATTTTATTTTAAAATTAGTTAGTTCTATTAGAATTCCATATTCAACATAGAAATCGAAAGAATACTAACCATAAGCTAACTATGAATGAGATAACTTCAATTTATTTGTTTCTTAATCAAATTAACTATGCTCTCGTGCTATACATGTATATAATATGCGTGCTTGCATATATTTTACAACGACAAAAAAGAGTTTGTCCAAATTTTGAATATTGTAATGAATTAAAATATTTGTGTCTTGCACCATCATATACAGTTACATATACATTTACACGTGTATAGTTGCATAATTGAATAATTTTCCTCTCTTTTTTTTTTTTCTAAGTTGTATTATACAAGACAAAAGTAGGATGTGCCACAATAAATGGTACAAGAACAACTATAAGATAAAAATTTGTACTATAAATAGAACTTATAAGAAAAGATGCATTCATTACATTGTTGAATAAATGCATTGAGTCATATATCATATATGATATACCTTTCATATGGAAGTTCATCCAACTTTATATCTAGGAGTGATTGCATGTGACTTTCTATCTCCCTCGATTTCATTCTCCATTCAAGTAAAATTTCATATAGAGATCAAAGTAGAGATTTGCCACAAAAATTTAACAGAGATTAGAGATGTCTATTTTACTCTTGAGTTGCATGATAATGTCTCTTAATTCATATCTATATTTTTTTTTCTTAAAGTTGCATAATAATAACTCTTGATTGATCTAATATATGACACATAACAAAATAATTAAAAAACTGAAATAATCAAACGGTATATATACTCGATCAATCAAGAGACATATTATTACGCAATTCACATTTAGACTACAAAATAACATGACGAAAGATTTGACATCTCTAGATTGAAATGCGTTAATAGAGAGGGATAAAACCCTAGCTATCACATACATGTGTAAATAGTTGATAGGAAAATAACATTATGCCAAGCTTGCTTGTGTTTACTTTATTATTTCAAGTTTACTATAAAGAGTTAATATATTTCCTAACATTTAGTAATAATATTCTACAACTAGTTTTTAGCAATAATATTTGGAACATTTTAAACATTTTGAGATCTCTCTATCTTTCAATTTTGTAATATTTTAAAACAAAAAACACATATCATTTTTTTAGTTTATTATTAACTATACAAGGATTTTATTTTTTAAATATCATTGATAATTACATTATTTCTCATCAATAGTTTTTAAAAAAATATTCAATTCTTTTCTTATTAGCATGAAAATGGACATATCTATATTGTGTATATTGTTTGATCCATATAAAATAGTATAAAGTATAAATTGTGAAACTAAAAAAATAAGAATTTTTTTAAAAAAAAACAGCAAATTTTACAAAATATTTATAAGATATATCAAAAATTTTAAATTCTATCAGTTAAGGTATACCAAAATAATTTTTAAATTCTATCACTAATAGTCATTTATATGCTACAGTGATAGTAGTCTATCAGTGACTATCATTGATAGAATCCAAAATTTTAGTGTAATTAATAATATTTAGAAAATAAGTGATAATGTTATGAATGATTAGTAATTGTATGAAAACATCAATTGTTGGACATCCACTTGATCTGAATGAACATTCAAAGAAGTCAAACACAAGATTTCTTTTTGGAGAATGGAGACAATAAGTTTGATAAATGTTAATATATTTTTTCTTTATTGCATTATTTTTGTAGGGTACTTTTTGGGAATTTTTTTTTATTATTATCTATGTGGCTTAGATTGTGAAACGTATATATATTATTGTAATCACAAAATTATGGAAATATAACCAAATATTTACAACTTGTGTAATAAAATAAAAAAGTTGATGAAATTGAACATTTTTCTAAAATATTTCAGGTTTGTGCTTCTTTTTCATGTTCTTTCTTCTGGAATCCTTCAATTACTTTCTATTGTCTTTTTATCTTCTTCTGCAATTTTTATTTTATTTTTTTTCAAACGGTTATTTGGTTCAATATCGTGTATCAAATGTAAAAAATATTATTACATGAGAACAAATATGAGACATTTTGAAAAAAAATTATTGGAATATTGGTACTTAAATAAAATTGTTCGACGGTGGAGTCTTTTGTATTTTCTATTGTAGGCCGTTAGACTTTTTCTATTTTTGAAATTGTTAAATAAACCCTACAATTAATATTATTTTCGTCTATTATTTGATTTTAGTTCATAGTCTTTCAATTATCTGATTTATAGTTTTTATATTTTTAATAAAACTTACTATATATCTAGAGATTATTTATATGACCTTGAGTTGAATTATAAAATGTAAATTAAAAAGTCTGTATTTGAAGTATAGAATTGTTTAGTTGGAGTGTTCTTTGATTACTATGCAAAAATTAAAAATAGAGAAAAGTATATAACTTCTCGATAAATATTCAATCCTTCAATAACAAACATAGTTAAAGTTTGTGAGTTAGAATTATTTAATACCATTTTTTTTTTTTACTAAAATTGAAGTTACATAATTTTTTTTTTT
>CM046886.1:581853-595478 GCA_025688845.1 Cucumis hystrix | reverse complement strand
ATTTCAAGTTTACTATAAAGAGTTAATATATTTCCTAACATTTAGTAATAATATTCTACAACTAGTTTTTAGCAATAATATTTGGAACATTTTAAACATTTTGAGATCTCTCTATCTTTCAATTTTGTAATATTTTAAAACAAAAAACACATATCATTTTTTTAGTTTATTATTAACTATACAAGGATTTTATTTTTTAAATATCATTGATAATTACATTATTTCTCATCAATAGTTTTTAAAAAAATATTCAATTCTTTTCTTATTAGCATGAAAATGGACATATCTATATTGTGTATATTGTTTGATCCATATAAAATAGTATAAAGTATAAATTGTGAAACTAAAAAAATAAGAATTTTTTTAAAAAAAAACAGCAAATTTTACAAAATATTTATAAGATATATCAAAAATTTTAAATTCTATCAGTTAAGGTATACCAAAATAATTTTTAAATTCTATCACTAATAGTCATTTATATGCTACAGTGATAGTAGTCTATCAGTGACTATCATTGATAGAATCCAAAATTTTAGTGTAATTAATAATATTTAGAAAATAAGTGATAATGTTATGAATGATTAGTAATTGTATGAAAACATCAATTGTTGGACATCCACTTGATCTGAATGAACATTCAAAGAAGTCAAACACAAGATTTCTTTTTGGAGAATGGAGACAATAAGTTTGATAAATGTTAATATATTTTTTCTTTATTGCATTATTTTTGTAGGGTACTTTTTGGGAATTTTTTTTTATTATTATCTATGTGGCTTAGATTGTGAAACGTATATATATTATTGTAATCACAAAATTATGGAAATATAACCAAATATTTACAACTTGTGTAATAAAATAAAAAAGTTGATGAAATTGAACATTTTTCTAAAATATTTCAGGTTTGTGCTTCTTTTTCATGTTCTTTCTTCTGGAATCCTTCAATTACTTTCTATTGTCTTTTTATCTTCTTCTGCAATTTTTATTTTATTTTTTTTCAAACGGTTATTTGGTTCAATATCGTGTATCAAATGTAAAAAATCTTATTACATGAGAACAAATATGAGATTTTGAAAAAAAATTATTGGAATATTGGTACTTAAATAAAATTGTACGCCAATATATATATATATTTTTTTACTAAAATTGAAGTTGCATAATTTTTTTTTAAAAAAAGGAGAGCAACAAGATAAGAATTATAATATATATTTTAATTTAGAAAAAAGAAAAAAAATGTGGCCTACCAAATGGCAATTGCACTTTTCAAATAAAATACAACTCAATATATATTAATAAAAAGAAAAATCACAATGATGGTTTTGAATTCTTCTTTCTACACTAAAATGGTTTTTGAATTCTTCTTTTTTAGGCACATAGTTTGACAGCCCACAGATTGTTCTCTTGTGGCTCTCAACATTTTCTAGACTTTTTTTTTAAAGAAAAAAAAATCAATATCTTAATTTCATTAATCATTTGGAATGTCATAAGTATTATTCTTTAGTTCAATATAATAATATGTAATAATTGAACTAGTACCTTTGTTGATCCACTGAGTTGTGTTTAAATTAACATAAGTTTTAAAAGATTGTAAAAACAAATAGTAATTTTGTTCATATAAATCCATTGAGTTGTGTTTAAATTGACATAAGTTTTAAAAGATGGTAAAAACAAATAGCAATTTTTAATAATGATTTGAATTGAATTAGTCAAGTTTTTTTTTATAAATATAATCGAGTTATTTTAGCATCTTGACGCAAATTTATTGAAAATATATTTGTTATTTTTAAAATTGGTAAACTTTTTTTTTTTTTTTTATTATTGCTGGGTTAAGTTTTTATTCTTAAATCAAGAGATTATATATGATTGCATGATTACTTAACTTTATGTCTACTTAATTAATTAGTTTTAAATCAAACCCTAAGATACTTATTATTATGTATGACAATATATTTAAAAATGTGGATTATTTTCAACCACAATAAGATCCTTTCTATGTGATCAAATCTCTATTCTAATCACAACATCAGTCTAGTAACTTCTATTAGATATATTATCGGTTTTCAAAAACAATAAATAATTATACTTTAGATTTTATTAACGATAGATATTGATAGACGTTGATAACCGAAAAAGAGAGATATTATACATGTTTATCGATGATAATAATAGAATCTAAAATTTTTGTTATATTTTTTGTAAATATTTTTAATCAGTTTTTGTTTACAATCATTTTGAGGATTTCATTTATGTTATTTTTTATTGTATTCTTGGGAGTCTAAATTTAATTTTAAATTTTTTAATATAAATTAATTAATTAAGTTGAAAAATTAAGAATAAAAATGGAAAGAAAATATTTTTTTAAAGAATAAAAAAAACAGTATATATGAAATAAAAAAGATATAAATAAATAAAATTACCTTTGTAGTCCTCGAGTTTTGATGAATATGTGTGTTTTGATCTTTGAGTTTTCAAAGCAGACATTTTTAATTCCCAGATTTATAAGAATAGATTCATTTGGTTTATGAGTTTTCAAAATGTATGTTTTTAGTTTTTGAGTTTTTTAAAATAGGTTTAAAAGGCCCCTTGTATAACTTCATACTTTATTTTAAATAATTATATGACATTTTAAATTAAAAAAATAACTTTTAAAAATCATATCATCTATAAAATCTACTTTTTAAATTTTAAATAACATATAATTTTTTGAAAAATCAAATGACCTTAAAAACCTTTTTTTTTTTTTTTTTTAATTTGAAAAGTATAATTTTTTACTAATTAGTTTTCAAAAACTACATCAAACAAAAGCAATAATCAATTACATTTTTAAATTATATTTGTATTTTAATTGTCATAGACTCTTAACTTTAGACTTCAAACTTGAAAGTGTAAAATTGATCTCGTTTTGTTTCAATAATGTAATAAAATTGTGAGAATAAGAATAAGAAATAATAGAACACGTTTTAATAAAAGATACAAAGAAAAAGGAAAATGTGATTGACATTTGACATCTGTCCTTCCACCACAAACAAATAGTGAATACATCTTTTCACGTCCCGTTTTTTAATATATAATTAAAAGAGTACTAAATTATAGAAAGAAATATAGTTCGGGTAAAAAATATCTTTAAACTTTCCAAAATAAAAAAAAAAAGTTTAAAAATGGTAAAAGAACAAAATTTCAAGTTAAAATCATAGTTTTAAATTTATTTAACTAAAACACATCTAGGGATAAATTATAAACACAACCAAATTTAATAATGTTGGTTGTTAAAACAAATAGAAAATTTTATTTTGTAACTTCGTGAGATTTTATGTTTTAACCAAAGTTTAAAATATCCATGTTGATGGATATATTAAGGTCTTATTTTTAAAGAAATTTTGATTTGATGAATATTTATGGGAAAATTATAAAAAAAAAGTTTTTAAAAAATAAAAATGATTAAATAAATATTTATTATTTTCAAATAAGTAACCAAGCTATTATTTACATTAATGTCGATTTGATGTTTATTGTTTGTGATGAGTGGATTGTTTTAAGATCTAATAGAAATATTAATTCATCACTTTTATTGATATCAAACTCATGGAAATGTGAAAATACCGATATAAATATCGACATATGGGTGAAAATTTAAAACTATGTTTTGATTTAAAATTTTAGTTTTTTTTTTTTTTGTGCTAAAAAATTTAGTGTAAGATTTAGATTAATGAAAGTATTTTTGAACTTTTTTAAGCTCAAGTGTATTTATGAAAATTTTCAATAGTTCAAGTATATTTTTGGAACAAAACTTTAATGATTTCCATCCAAAATTAACGATAAGAATGTTTGTAAACCATTTTCGAAAGCTTAAGGACCTTTTTTAAACTTTAAAAGTTTAGGGATATTAAATTTTACACAAACTACAAAAATTTACAAACATTCTTGTAATTTAACCTAATTTAAAATTGTACTTTTAACTAAATATTTCCAAACATTTTAAGAAACTATATATTCTTTCCTAACAAACATAACAATCTCAAATATCTACCAACATGAATGATCAAGTCCTACTTACATGAATTTATACTATCAACCTTGTGGCTTAAGATTCGATCGTCCATCGTCCATGTTGCATATTATAAAAAAAATGTCTATCATGTATCTATATTTTCTATTATCTTCATCTAAATATTTTGATTGTCTAGCTAGATGGTAAAAAAGAATATGAGTACTCTTGAACATTCTATCTTACGTTACAAAAGAAAACAAAAAACGAAACAAACATGAGAGGCAATTGTGTTCAAAGTTTTAAAAAATTAGTGGCTAAATTAGTCGAGTTAGGGTTGTCTTGTTTGCTAACAAAACTCCAAAGAGAACTCATTAAAGCAAATTCACTCATCGAATATATCTTGATTAAGTAAATGTTGAAGAGTTTGATGATGGAGTTGGCCTTATGCTAATGTTCTTATTCATCTCATTTCTATTCTTTTTCTTAGGTTTTGGATACTCATTTTAGAGATTAATTAATTGATCACTTTTCTTTCATTTCATCGTAGTTTCGTTTGATAATCACTTAATCATGATTTTATTATATTTCATTATTAACATCTATCAATGAACTTATTCTATGTTCTATCGTGCACTTTCTACTAATGTTTTCAAAAACCAAGTAAAAGTTTTTGATATCATCCAAATTACCAACCAACCCAACGCTTCGTTAAGTGAGCAAAAGATCCGGGAGTGGTTGGATACATCTTTGTTGACAAAAGTGAGGCAATGGAATAATGTTGCGTGGCCTAGTGAATGGTCTCAAGAGAGACGATGAATGTGAACATAGACTGGGATTTGGTTGGCTGCAAGAGGTGAGGGGGCATTGGTGGCTTATAAGCTTTAAGACTTCAGTTACTGCACCACCCTACTCTACAACACTATAAAGAGGTTAGGAAGGTTTTGGAGTGTTGTTTTTGTATGTAATGTTGCGTTATGTTCCCATGTGGTGGGGTCTCGAGAGGATATCAATATATGTTGCTCGTGGAGTACGTTGTGGCGGATTTGAACCTTGGGGTAATCAACCATGTGGTTTTTCGTGGAGGTGTGGTGTCTGAATGCCTTTGCTTGTAGACTCCATTTAAGGATTTGTTAATGAGTTTTGAAAGCATGTGCCAATGGTGGACGATGAAGTAAGGCCTCAATTAGAATTGGTGTAGATAGAGGTTATGGTCTCTCCCATATGGCTTACTCCCCCTCCTGTGGTTTTGTTTTTATCTCATAAGGACGATTAACGACGAGGTAAAGTTTTGTGGGATCATGAAGGGTGACTTGGAGGGATGGGGGTATGGCACATGTGTGTGGAGAATATGATCTTTACTTGTGAATGAGTGACCGCCGCTAATGAGTTAAAAAAGTCATTAGATTTCAAGTATTCGGTTCAATCAACGTGAGGTCAAATAATTTGACACCAATATATTTGATAAAGGAGGAGAAAGTTAATTTTATTGTTGTGAGGTCCTTTGTGGATGAGATTATTGAGTTGAGAATAGGCAAAATGGTAAAGTGATTATTTGACAGTTGGATTGGTCTCTTAATTCTTAACGAATTTTGTCAGTTTACTGACATGGTCGTTGATAGCTTTTCTTGTACGCTTAAAAAATAAGATAATACTATGTTGCTAATCAACTTTCAATCAGAAATTATGAAGGAAAAAAAAACAGTAAAATGATAGTACGATATTGTGAATCAACTTTCAATCAGAAATGATGAAGGAAAAAAAAATAGTGAGATGATGATACTATACTGTTAATCAACTTTCAATGAGAAATTACGAATGAGAAAAAAAATAGTGAGAAAGGAAATTTGTAAGAAAACAAATTAGAATAATTCAAATTGTAGTTCTCATAAATAATGGTTGGAAATGAATCATAATTTTGTTTGTAAGGAAAAGTAGAGATAGTGAGGTGAAAAGCTGTTGGATAAGATGACCGGGAGGTACATGAAGGCAAGTTTGTATTGGTCCAGCGCGACCACATAGTAAAGTTGTCTGCCACAAAGAGGAAGAGAAATGAGAATGGGGCTCACAAAAGATCACAGGCAGGTGAGCGTATCTTTGGAAACAGTGTTGGGTACTAAATCACTTTGTCATCTTTCTTCTCAAACTCTTCTACACATTACAAAATGCTCAAACATTTTAGCTTTTCAATCCCACCAAAATTCAACTATCCTTTTCAATCTTCTTCCAAAAAAAAAAAAAGAGAAACCATCTCTTTTCAATTGTCGTCATTAAAAAAGAGAGAGAAAAAACACTTCTATTCGATCGTTTCAAAACTAATCATATACCTAACGTTGCGACGGTGTGGATTTTTCATTGTTTTTTTTTTTTTTATTTAGAGAAGTTTTATGCATTCGTTTTGAAGGTTAAATTGAGATGAACGACGATATGGTGGTATATTTGAAATCAAAGTTTAGGATCAAGTCATGCAAATCAATTAGAATTGAATCTTCATGACACAGATGAAGTTGCGCCATGTTTTTTCTAGGGGAAACATAATGAATCAATGATAATAAAAAAAATCGACTCCATTGATTAAAAAAAGATTAGATAGAAATGAAGAAAGGAAAAAAGGAAGACTTTTAAAATATAACCCAATCTGTCCAACCTGATATGTATGGTGGAATCCAATTGATTTTTACTTCAAGCATTAGATCGTCTGTCTCAGTTAAGAGGAGTCATGAACAAAACAGGTTCAAAATCTGTGTTCGACTATGTTCCATAATTGTAATAAAATATTGAGATCACTTTCAAATCTATAGTCAAATAATGCAATCTAAGATGAGCAAAAAACTGAAATTGCATTTGAAAATGATGTAAATCTCACTAGCCCGTTGTTACTTTTACAAATATTGTCATCGTATGAAAATTGTAAATCTATCACATCTACTTTACCATTACCGTTTAGAAACAAAATAAATGTGACAAATTCATAATTTTAAATAGATAATGTAATCAAAGAAAATTCAATTATTATACAAATGATCCATCAATAGAAACCCATTAAGATTACACTAATTTTTATTACACATCAATGAACTTGACTTTAGCTACTTTCTTTCACTGGTTTAAATCAACTTCATTGTCACTTTTTTTCTTAAAATAAGAAATTTCAACCAATCCACACCTCACTGTTTATAAATTAATAACGAACTTACTTTAGGATCGAATATAAACGATCCGTGTTCCAAATTAAATTTGAAAACAGACAAAAAAAAAAAAATGGCAACTCCAAATTAATATCACTATTTGACAAAATGATTAAATTATATGGTCCAAAGTAGGGGTGAATATCAATCGTGGAGTTGATTTACTAACCAAACGGACTAATGGTCGGTTTAGTGAATGTTCAAACCAACTCCAATCATAAAAGAATACAAAACCAACCATTGGTCGGATGATAGTTGGTTTAAGTTTTTGAAATTTCTAAAATATGTTGCAATTTAGATTTTTTCTAAATTGAGACTGATCGAATCTATCCTCACCTCCGACCAACCACCTTCTCTTTTGATCAGTTGGCAAGTTGAAAGGAACCAAAAAGGAATTAAAAGGTGATTGAATTAGAGGAATTGTTAAATAAAGCTTTAAAAGAAAGGGTAATGAAAATAGAGTAGAGAATTTGAAGTATTTAATGGAATTGGAGAATTTTTTTAAAAAATAATATAAATTTTTGTCAATAATTTCTCATCTATCCTATTTTTGACATATGTACTTCAGGAGAAGAGTGTTATACCTTATTTTTTTTAAAAAAAATCGGCATTGGAATGAGTAACATAACTTTAGGAGAAGAGTGCTATACATTCGGTATACACATTTCATAATCAAACCAAAAAACCAAGGTATGTTTGTATTCTCACTCGAACATCATCAAACTTTCATCTCTCCTATCATTAATGATCATACCATATGTAGTATTTACAATTATAGCAGCCCAACCAAAAAAAAATTATATATTTCTAGGAAAAGAAATGAAAAGTTTTGATTCAAGGGAACCATACTTGTTGCAGACCAGGATGGAAGTTTTCCAAGCTAAGATTTTTTCTTTTATCCATCAACTCGACCCGACTCAACCCCTATATTATAAAGAAGTCACCCAAGGAAGACGATATTGATTGGTTTACATTAGTCTATGGGTTAATTGGAAAAATACATTAGTTTTGGGGGAAAATGAGGTTAAAAAGTTCTTTTGAAAATAATTAGGAAAAAAATGTTTTTCAATAATACATTTTCTTTTAAACATTTTTTTGAAAATGAGTTTAAAATTTAAACACTTAATGTTTTGTTAGATTTTTTTATAAGTGTTTATATGTGAATTTGGTTTTTAAAGATTTCTCCAAAGTATATTATTTTATAAATGAATTTTAGAAAAATGCATTATTTTAATTTGCCAAACACTACAATTTTTTTCAAAATAGTTTTTTAGCAAAATTAAACACTTTAAAATCTAAACCAAACCAAACACACTCTAATTGCCACAGAGAGATTTTGTCTTTTTTTTTTCCCTTTTTCTTTTCCTTTGTTCAATATAGTTCTCTCTTTCTAATTCTTTTTTCTTTGTTTGATTTATAAAATTTTAACTATATTTATTTCTATTTAGAAAAACAAAATTAAAAACTAAGGGTCTTTTTTAAAAAAACAAATTGAGTTATTTTTAATAATACTCTTTCTTTTTCAATAAATATTATTTTATTTGTTAGATTCAATTTTTTCTTACTCATTTTTGTTTAATTATTTTTAACCTTTACTCGTGAAATATGCTTTTCTTTTTTAATTTATAAATTAGTCAAGTCACATAATTTCGATTATTGTTTTATTTACAACTTTTTTTAAAATATTGGTTCGTGAATACTGTTTTATTTATAACTTTTTTTGAATAATGTTTGGTGACTATTGTTTTATATACAACCTTTTCAAAGACTTTTGTTTTACACTAATCATCGTCAACCACCTCTAATCACATCCTCAATGATTCTTAGTCCACTCCTATCAAAACCTCAACAAAACATTTTTTTTAATTATAATTGTAAATATTTATCCAATTGTAATAAAAAATATTAAAATTTTATTCTGGACAAACTCTTAGACTATAAGAACATTGCGGTTATACTGAATTAATTCAATTCATCATAGTTGTAGTAGTTTTAATTTATATTTAAACTAATTATAATTGATTAGCTATTTTAGCCATATTAATTCATGAAAAAATCAACTATTAAAACTAACATAAACTAATAGACTCAAAATAATAAATATAACATAAAATATTTCAGAAAAAAAAAATAATAGTTGAAATTTTGTCAAATTGAATTTAACAAATCAAATATTACCAAAATTCTAACTCAAGTTGGAGAAAATATACCGGTTGAAAATAAATAAATAAATAACATTAACCATAATTTAAAATATTCTTTAAAAAAACCATCAATTTTTAATTTAGTTTTCCTAAATACAAAGAAAATAAAAAAATAAAAAAAAAAGCCAAAAATAAAAAAATAAAAAAAGAAGAAGAAAGAAGAAGAAGAAAAACAATTCTACTTATCTAATTATTTTCAAAAGTGCCCCTTTACCCAATTTTTTTTCTTCAAAACTACTATATCTTTCCAATTAAGCCTTGGTTTATCAATCTAACTTTGTGCTTTCCAAGGGACAGGATATTCATTTCCAAGTTCTTTTATGCCAATTTTCAACAACTCAGCATAAGATCTAGAAATTTTCTTTATAATTAGGTTAAAATAATCTTTAAAAAATGTGAAGAGTGAGACTTGAATGAGTCTAGGGGAGGGTGGAAGTCAAAATTACCACCGAACATAACATACTAATACTAAGTTATATATATATATAAAGAGCATAAAGTTGAAAGGCTCCATGAACCTATAGTAAATCTACCTGTATTTGAAACAAGTTGGATCCTCCACTCTTTACATTAAAAAAGTCATTAATTTAAAAACTCGAGTACAACTATACTTCAATATCTCAAGAGCGGATACTAGCTAATCGTTAAAAATTAAAGCAATCAAGGACTAGTCCATCCATCTTCAGTTAAAAAGGTCCAAACTCCAATCTTTCCTTGGCCTAGCCTTTCTATCAGAAATTTTAACACCATAGTTGCTCCTTTAACAAACAGTTTTAAAAAAAGTTGGTATCAAACATTTAGATAGTTTCACTTTCTCTTAAATCCAAGTTGGTGTCACCTCCAGTTTTGGCTTACCTGATTTTTCTAAACCATTTGAACTAATGACAGATGCTAATGGCATAGGAATTGGAGCAGTTCTGTCCAAAGACTGCCAAGTTCTTTTTAGTGAAAAGCTAAGTGATCCTAGACAAAAATGGGGTAACATATCAGCTGGAAGTGGAACTTTATTCTCTAGATCGAGCTCTTCATCAATGGGAATACTATCTGATTTGGGAAGAATTTATCATCCTCAATAATCATTATTCTTTGAAATCTTTACATTCCTAAAAGGATCAGTCGCATGTATGCTAGATGGATTTCTTTCATCCATAAATTTGACTTTGTGATTAACCATACTCCCGAGTTTTTCCAAATAGAACTATTGGTTTGGTTTTGAGTAATACAATCTCCAAAGTTTAAGAATACAGATTGATTGTCTCCTTTCAAAATATTAATTCACAAAAAGAAAGTTCTTTAGAAACAACTTTTGAACCGCACACCCAAACAAAGTTCCCAAAAATGGCCTTTCTCAAGGTGGGTGGGGCAAAATGGTCCTCCTGAGAGAAGCAAAAGGGAAAATGATACATCACAGTACCTTCTACCCTACAAATTTTCCGCCATGGAAATAGTTTACACGCCCTTAATTGTGGTGGCAGCCATACAACACAGCAAAAGCATAATAATTATGGACTTCGAATATTAATTGCTAAACTTGTTACCTGTTCTGATGATTCTTTTTCCTATTAAGCTTCTATTCCGTCTCTTAACATGTACCTGAACGAGCTCCATGTCACAAAACTACTGCCTTTGGGTCTGCATGTAGTTTAATTATATTTCAAAGTCAAGAAGTTGATCAGATGACAATGATGGAGCAAAAAAGATTTAAAAAAAAAAAAAAAACTGTAACTGGAAGCATATCTTTTTGTGTAAAAGATCATTTCACGACTCACTGTTTTCTATTTTATGATACATTGGGTCAGGATTTACTCCTATTGCCTTCCAGAAATTGGATTTGCTGGCCAGTTTCTTTTTCTTTGAAGAGCTCAAAGAGCCTTCCACTGTTCAACAGAAACATGGACATTAGAATGTAGTGGCGATAGAAAGAGATAGGGGGGAGCATTGGTCGAATCAGTTTTTTTGACCAAACCGTCACCGAATCGAATATGGTCATTTTAGTAGATGTTCAAACCGATTCCAACAATGAAGTACAAATCAACCATTGTTCAGTCAATTAGCGGTTTAGGTCAATTTTAGCTTTTAAATTTTTTTAAAAAATGTCATTAGTTTGGATTTTTTTCCTAATTGAATCCCTCCTCATCTCCGACCAAACCACCTTCAGTTTGGTCAATTAGCTAGGTTTTCGGTCTATCATGCTCACCCCTAGAAAGAGATAGCAGAACAAATACCGTATCCCTCAACCAGATGCAAAGGTGTGTCTTACTGGCACAGTGAGCCTCTAACATTCCTTTTAGTGCTTCTAAGCTTAAATAGATCAGTTTTACTCCTATTTTCAACTTTGACCTCCCAAACATATTGGTTTTTCGTTTCTTGTTTTTGATATTCTGTTCTTAACTCTTGACTTGAAAAGTTATGTTTTAGTGTCTCAAGCATTGTGAAGACCTATTTTAGTCCTCATCATTGACATTTTTAAATATTTAACAATAACCCAAATCCAGTTGGAAATTTGATACTAATCTCCACTACCGTACATGCAACTTAAAAATGTTTGTCCGTATAAAGATTCACTAATTAGGATTTGGCATACATCATAATCTAGAAACATACGTGTTTTTAAGATTTCATCTCATGTGGGGTTGAAGATTCATTAAACATACATGTTGAGAAAGTAAGGATACCTCAAGCCCTTAACCACTATGCTAAACTCATGTTGGCAGGCATGTGTTTTCTGCATTGTCAAATTATTCATCCACACACCACAATTTCATTTATAGATGAGAATGTTCCATTCTATATGAGTTAGAAAGAGAGACAAAGAAAAGGACACTAATTTCATACCTTGCCATTCCCATACTTCTTTTCCATCACCCTTAACTAGTCTTGGGTAACGATCTATTCGTGAATCTTCCTGAACCAACTCCTCTACCTACATATAATGAATAAATTATCAAGATTTATTTAAGAAAACGAACTTATAAAATGTCAATTAAAGTTATTTAAAAAATAATAACAAATAAATTTTATTGAACTCATGTGTGGTAAAAAAGTACAAGGGAAAGCATCAAGAATGAAGTGACTGTAAATTGCCATGTGTAGAGGGCGAGCAGAATGTGTGGTCTTCTTATTCATGTAGTTCATTAGCATAGCATAGGATTGCATATAATTACTTGATTTCCAAATAGCAATTGCTACAGCCAAATAGAACCTACTTAACAGAATAAATCTCGTAATGAATCAAGAACTTATGTCATCTAAAGTTGTGATATGAAAAAATACAAGGAATTTTAGTTAGGTTTCAACGTGACTTAAGTAGTATAGCAAACTTTGAAGCCCAAACATTCAGAACTCCACCAATCAGATTGTTATTTCAGATAAATGTTTAACATTTAAAACATATGATGCAATACAAACCAAGATGATGAAATAATTTATAACTTGATAGCTCTTAAGAAGCAAGTCAAATTGTTCACCTCTAAGATGAGATATATTAATTCAAAATAAAATAAGACAAGAGGAGTGTCAAATAGGGACATGATACCTTCTTCCATAACAAAGGATTCCTCCTCTCTTGTGGCAAAAGAAGATGGTCACGTAAACTAGAAGCAACAACCCATGATTCACATTGACCGCTGTTTCTAGTTGACGTTAAAGCATTTTCCTCAAGTATTTCGCAAACCTGTGAGGAAGATAGAGAGAGTACCGCTAAAATGGAAAAATCTACATAAATGAATCTTGCAAAATATTTACACCTATTTTCTTGACAATTGAAGACATTCTTAATAATATAAAACAAAAACTTTAAGGAAATAAATATAAAAAGGTTTTGTGCCTTCAATAACCTCAATACAATAAATTTAAAAAAGAATCTTGTTTGGAAATCAAAGAGTCAAAAAGTGCATACTAAAATTCCTTTGGGGTTGTTTGATGAGGTTGTTCGGTGTTTATTGTGCACGAAATAGAAATGGTAGAGTTGGACAAGGGCAAAATTATCTGCCATGCTTTCTTTGTCATTTTGCAGGACATTTGGCTTGAGAAGAATAATAACATAGTTAGAGAGGTTAAGAGATCTTGTGAGGTCTCGGAGGAAACTTGGTTTAATGCCTCATTGTGGCCATTCATCACTAAGGTCTTTTTGTAATTATGAGCTTGGTCTTTTTCTGGGATATAGTTCTTTTCTATAGTTA
Source organism: Cucumis hystrix (assembly GCA_025688845.1). Lineage (NCBI taxonomy): Eukaryota > Viridiplantae > Streptophyta > Magnoliopsida > Cucurbitales > Cucurbitaceae > Cucumis > Cucumis hystrix. The sequence continues at coordinate 581,923 of CM046886.1, read as the reverse complement.
AGGTCAAGCTTTATATATATATATATATTGTGTGTGGGTCTGTGTGTGTGTGTGTGTGTGTGTGTGGGGC
>CM046886.1:241619-576853 GCA_025688845.1 Cucumis hystrix | reverse complement strand
CGGTTTCTCTTTTGTATACTCTTGCGTGGCCTTTAATGTCGAAACTGTGGTTTCTTATCTTGTCTCACCAAAAAAAGATTCTAAAGTTCATTTGTTTGTTTGTTTTTTTAATAGAAATGGCAGCTTTCATGAATGGAAAAAATGAAAGAATACAAGGTTATAAAAAAGAACCAGTCCCCCCTTTAAAGAAGGGAGATCCAGCTAAGAATAATGTTTTCTATTCTAAGGTTCATTTGTGAAAAGGTCTTTTATTTGCAACCTATGTAGTATGTTAACAAAGTTAATCAGATAATGCATGTTTTGAGGACAACATTTCGGCTTGAAATAGGAACCAACCCAACGACAAGACAAAACCAGCAAAGAAAAATTATTATCAAAAAATAAAATAGAAAAGGTCATAATACCTGGTTGTACAGATCTTCAGCCCTATTTGTTAGGCATTGTCTTCTGTAAAGTTTCCATAGTAACCATGTGCATCCCACAAGCTGTACATCTCAATGTCATCAACTAGGTTCAACATATTGTAAAACCTAATCAGTTCAAAGCTCCCTTGTAGAGTAGAATACCAGTAAGAAAACTGGCAAAACAACAAAAGCATGCTGCAAAACCCAGTGACGAATACGGCAAGTAAAAGGCTTGTAACTTTCAGCTAGCAGATCTGGGCATTTCAATTCCTTGATCCTACACAAGGAGGATGCAAAGAAATTCAATCAAATGATACACTGTTTCCACTGAACTTTAAGTTTTATACAAAATATTGAAGGGCGTACCCGAGAGAATTTTGTCGTGTCTGAAGTAATCCACCAATAGTTTCCAAGGCCTTGCTCTTTGCATACATAAGGGTAGTGTTGTCAGAGCCAATACTTTCCACCAGCTCTTTACCATCTAGATCATCCCATATATCATTCTCTTTAACCTAGCAAAAAATACTCGGTCCTTTCAATTCAAAGCTGCAACTAAATTTCAGCCATTAAATCTAACAACTAATAGAAAGAAATTCATTCATCACGACAAACTAAAAAGGGGCAAGGCTAGAGAGACTTATAAGAGGAAATAAATACAAAAGTAAAACTTTGATATGGACATTGAGATAACAAACCCAAACCATCCCAATTCCATCGCATAAGAACTTAGCATTTGCTTCACAGAGGTGAGATTCTAGCCATCCTGACTGCAAGAATGAGACAAAGTGTGAAATTTGAGTCTTTGACAAATAAAAAGTGGACAAAGAGGATTCCAGCTACAAGAGAAAAAATCTCTATACGTACAAGTTTATTAACTGCTTCATTGATTACTCCATCTTCTATACACAATCTTCCATGCTTTCTATAACCATGAAAGCATTCCAGCTTACCATCACGGCATTCTCCATGCCTTGGACAAGGCTCACAAACATCTGAAATTAGTTACATTACATGATTTTGGTAAGAAGTATGGAACCATCATATGGGAACCAAAATAATGAATACCAACAGATCGCTCCAAATGAAACTAGTTACATCGCTTTTACATTCAACTCGGAGAATATAAATAACAAAAACAGAATGTTATGAAGAGCAAACATTAGGGTAAAAGAAAAAGGGCCTTTAAGTATTTACAGAAAAACAATCGATGAAATCAGAACAAAGAAGAGACAGAATAACTTCTAATTGTATATCACATCAAGATAACATGAGGATGAACATTTAATTTCCTTTCCACGATAAAACGGCTAAAAATTGACATAAACAAGCAGCGGCAATTTGATTCTATAGCCGCCCAAGCCAATTACTTCCAAGTTCCAGCATAACAAAATGTGCTACCTCATGGCGACATTGTCCTTAAAACATTCATTTCGTGCGACTGGAAATCATTGTTGGCAAAAGAAAGAAAGAAAAACTAAATACAAATGTGCAAAAGTGAGCGAAAATATGCCTCTTAATTATGAATAACATTACTTCATAAATAACGAACACACACTATACATCATTAAAAATTTTCATTTCCAATTTCCTCATCTCCGATTTTCTAAAACACACAAACACAAGAAAGAAAACAATGCCAAGACTTACCAGAAAGCAAATCCGAAGAATCAGCGTCGGTGTCACAGAAAGGGATGGAATGGCGACTTGAAAGTCTAGATACGAAAAAGTTACAGCTCACAAAAACAAAGCAGGCGATGATAAGTACAGTAATGAGCGCAGCAAGATCATCCTTCGAGGGGAAGAAGTCGCGAGGCGGTTCCTTGATAGACTTCAGCAACAACGAAGAAGATGAAACAGAAGAATCGACGCCAGAACCAGAACCGACATCAGAATTCGAGTTACGCTTGACTTTCGTTCGCTTCTTCGGAGTTGAAGACATGGATCAGCGTAGATAGTTCTTCAGGCCTGCCTTCTCTCGCCAGCAGCAACCTTCTTTCCTTGCTTTTTCCCTTGCTTTTTCCTTTGCTTTTGGTTTTCAAATGGTTATATGTGATTTTCTTTTAAGAGTGCCGCAAAAGTGTATTGAGAAAACTACGGAGTTTAATCTCTAAGTTTCGTGATTTAATGTTTATTTGTTAGATTTTCATAAAATGTTTTTGCAGAAATTCATTTTGGTTTAATTTTAAAAAAATATATTTCAAATATATTTAACCATTTATTTTGAATGACTTAACTTTTTTTTTGAAATATTTACAATTTAATAGCAAAATTTTAGAGTGATAATTTGTTATAGGTTGTAAATAGTTTGTAAAATTTACTATTTTTAAAAATTCTTTTTTTTTTCTTTAAAATAACTCATTTTTAAAATTAAACACTTGAAAATGTAATCCAAACACATCGTTAAATTGTCCATTTCATTTATTAAATTCTCTTTTTCATGTTAATGTTGAAGATAGAAGATAAGTATTTTTAGTTCACATTAGAATTGAAAACTGAGGAAGTGTATCTTTCAGACCAGACCAATTTTACGAAACTGTTAGTTGACAGCAAGCTGAGCATCGAGGATCAAGATCGAGAAACTTAATTGAGGACCGTAGATGTATTACATTGACCAAGATCAAGAGACGATACTCCAAAAAAAAATGGAAATCGAGATGAGATACGAGTTGCTTGCTGACTGCTGAACACACTTGTGTATAGACAGTTGGGTAACTTCACACAAAACTAACAAAAGACCATTCATCATCACAAGCAGCTAAAGAAAATTTATAAATTTATATTCAAATTTTAATTTGATTCTATCCTAAATCAAAGTATGTGTTATGAACCAATTTTTATTTTTGCATAACGTGATTGTGCTTAATCTTTTTTCAGAGAAAAAGGTGTTAATAAATATGCAGAAAATTCAAAATGTCATATTGCTTTAGAATCAAGGGTTGTTACAAGAAAAAAAAAATGACATTATTTTGAAGTTAATAAATGGTTTGATTTTACAACTCAAATTACATAAACTACCTCTGCTCCTATATTTCAACTCTATAAGTGGAAAGATGGGTTAAATAATATAATATCAAATTTATCTTTTTACCCATTAACTTGAACTTCTGGGTACTGAGTTAGAGTTATATTTTGTCCGTAGCCACCCTAAGCTAATAAGAAAGGGAAAAACCTATTGGGTGTTAGTGTCTGATCACCTAATAGATGAGACATTAATAGTCAGTCCATGCAACGCCAACAAATTAGAGAACGAAAGTGTTAATGAATCGAGACTACATCCAAATATATGTATAGAAACATAAATGATTAAAAGAATCAATAACTGATACTTTCCTATCGACCACTTAACAAAAGATGGTAAGATGGTAGTTTGTAAGAATCTTATTCGCTGTTGATTAAAACAAGTAGGTAGCTCGGCGAGAATACATGTTTTGTAAGATGGCAGAAACATCAATTGATAAATCTAAATTTCGAAGTCGGGTCAGAATCATGGCTTAGAGGGTTCTTTCTCACAGAATAGAAAAGCAAGATTTCATTGAGCAAAGGAAAAATTGGTTTTCACAAACAAGAAGCTTTCAATCTCTTATACACCATTACATAACCAAGCATACACTAGAATCATGGGTACTTGTTAAAATCACTTTTTTTTTCAGTACTTTTAATCACTCAAAGTTTTACATATATGTAGTTTTCATATCATCCCAATTGGTTTGGAAGGATTGAAAACATGTTTTACTGACAAGTTATTTTAACCATTAACTATTGCAAAATAATTTACCCAAGCATGCTTGAACTCTAAACCTGCCCTAAATTAAGAAATGAGGATAAATACTCAGTTGCCCCAATTTCTACTACCAACAGATATGCGAATGCAAACGCAAATGCAGTAGATTTCTTTTTCAATGATAAAAAAGACGATATCAAATTGTGAACAGCAGAAAATGGGAAAGGAATCCACGAAGAAAGAGAAAGAAGCAAGAATATTTTTAAAAAAAAACCAGAAGACAAGTAAAAAAGAAAAGTCAATTATATGCGAAAGGAAAATCCAAAGTCTCCTCAACGAGGTCGTAATTCACAAAGCTCTCTCTGCTAGAATAATCGTTTATAAACTTTGAATTTAACTTACATTCTCAAGCATCCTCAGAAGACAACACGAAAAAGAGGCGCATTGGAGTCGCTTGCCGGCAGAATCTCCCAGCGGCAGGGCTCGAATTCGTCTGAGACAGGGCAGTAACCGGTGAGAGTGACCTTATCGGAGGAAGAGGAGACGGAGCCGAACTCGAAGATGGTGACAGAGGCATCTGGTCGGGGGACTTGGAGGGCGCCATTGAGACCGGGGACTTCGGCAGGCTGAGAGAGGTTCTTGGGAGGAGGCTGCGGGGGCTTGGAAGTGGAGTCTGATGGCGGAGATTGGCCTTTCCACCAGGAGAGAAGACCCATCGGGGAGAATTCGCGGGAGATGGAGTGAAGAATGGTTTAGGGTTTTGGAAATGAAAGAGGAGTTTTGATTGAAAGTGGATAAAAAGCTTTGGAGGTAACGTCGGAACGGTGCGTTTCTTATGACTCTACAAATTGTATATAATTCTTGTGGTTCAATCACCACACTCCAATTTTAACGTTTTTAAATATTTAAGGATGTAATTATTTTTTAAAGGTGTAATTGCGACTATAATCCTACAATAGAAATGATTTTTGCAGTTTGTTCGTTCATTGATTTAAAATCAAAATTATTCATTGCTGTTTTTTTTATATAATTATTATTATTTTGTGCTAATAGAAAATATACTTTTAACTATTGTATTCACAAAGATCTTTATTATTGTCTATCATAAAAGAGCATTCAACGGATGAACATCTTTGTCTATCATAAAAAACCATTCATGGGTTAAAAAATGCATTGAAAACAATGTAATACTATATAAAAAATTAAAATGGTTTCTTTTTAACTAATTTGATTACCCCTCATTTTTCAAGTCATTTGATTACCCTTCATCTAATTACCAAATCTACATTTAGTATTTAGTTGGTCTTCTGAAATAGCCTTTTTATTACTTTTGAATTGTCATTTGATTAATCTTTTTTGCCTTTCTATTTTAATTAAAATTTTGCAATCTAATGCAATTTCTCATATATTTTCTAGTAACAAAAGTTTATAATTTTATAATTAAAATACTTTAAAAAAATTAATCTTATTTAATATTTTAATTTATTAATATAAATCCATAAAACTAATTATGAATTCTTACTCAATGATTTTTTATTAACTAATATATGCTGACAACGAGAAGCTTAATCCAATAGTCATCTATCTATTCAAAAACCAAAGAATCCCGAGCTTAAATCCAACAAGCTTGCATTTAGAACAACATACATACATGGACATTTAATTATACGACGTGCGAACCTGCTCACTGACCAAACTTCACACACATGTATATTTACCTCTAAACTTAGATTTCCTTCCATGTGTGTATCTTTTCGAACTTTTTTTTACGGTAAAAAATTAACGGGTGAGATAGCCCTACAAAATCAACCCAATGAACTCAACCCACAAAGGTTGGATTGTGTTGTGAACTTGTGAGGTGATTTTCGACGAAATAGGCCGAAAGCAACCTAAGTCCAAGAGAAAGTAGATCCAAGCTCAAAATAAGCCTAAAACCAACAAACAATTGAGCTAATCATATTTTATTATAGCTAGATTAGGATTAGGATGTACCTCTAATCAATTTCTTTATGTTTGAAACTGGTTGTTGCTTCTTTTCGATTCTAGAGTTCTCCCTGTAAGACTTTTTTCTTTATTTTGCAAGTCCTCTCTTAGGAGGGTGTGTTCTCTCATACATGGAACTCCGTGGGGAGTCCAAGATATCATCCAATCCATAAGGGAGTCTCAAATCCAAATCTCTACCCTTTGCAACTACCCTGAATTTGTCTCAAACAATTGAGCAGTTTTCATGGAACAATAATCTAAGCAAAAGAAAGAGCATGGTATTCCTTTGCATCAAAACGTTAGAAGATCCATCCAATCAATCACCAAAGAAAATGAAAATGGTAAGCAGATTGCAAAAATTTGATATATAACCAATCAAATGTGTAACAGCGGATGGAAAAAAAATTAGACAAATTCAAGAATTTCTATTACCTCTTTGATTTTTGATAAACCCCATTTCTGTTCCCTCAAATTTCATTACCAGCTTTAGAATTTCGAAAATCCCTTTTCAATTCCCCAACTCTCTTCATACAAGCTGCCTTCGTCTTCCCCGGAACAGCAGCTGCGATTTTCTCCCATCTCATCGCTGAATCCTTTGGAAATGCCTTCAAAGCATTAAGCAATGCAATGTCTTCACCTGAACTCCAACCGCCGGCGACGGCGGTCGTGGTGGCTTCTTCATTGACGTTCTCAATTCTCTTATCCATTGGTTTCCTATTCTTCAGAAATTGAGCATATGAATCCTCATCGCCTAATTTCTTCTCTCCCATTTCCTTAGCCATTTTAATCACATTCTCCACTTTATGCCTTCCACCAAACGCCTCGGCAATAATCTCCCACCGTCTCGGTTTCCCCACAGGATGTTTCGCTAATTGCTTCTTCAAAAACCCTAACTCCGCATCGTCCCATTCCACTTCCTCAATCGCAAAATCAACCCCATTTTTGCTACTCCGATGACCTACACCATTCCTGTTATCAATTTTCGCAGAGGATTTTTCAGCGACTTCGATTGAAGCAACGGCGATTTCATCGGTAGATCTACGCGGTTTTGAGCGCTTTTGAACGGGTTTCTTCTTCGAATCGTCCTCTACTTCGGGTTCGTCGTCGGGGATTTCGAGGATCGGACCTCGACCGACACGAATGTCGCCACCGGTGAGGGAAATGGGGGCAAAAGGGCCGAGGAGAAGGGAGAGAGAAAGCCAGATGAGAAGGGATCTGAAGGGTTCGAATTGGACGAATACGATTGAGAGAATGAGAAAAATGGAAGAGATTAGGAGGGTGATTGAAAGAAAGAGCTTGGTGGAATGAGAATCTGATTGGAGCTCCATCGCCGGAGATGTATTGGCGCGAGAGTGGAAGAGGAACCTGGGCTTCGCATCTTCGTCCAGGAACTCCATTTTCAGTTCAGAGCTGAAGGAGAGAAAGTTTGACCATTCTGCCTTTTATAGGTCTGCGGCTGAATCCAAACGACGTAGTTTCTACGGTTGGAGGATATTTAAAATAAAATACTAATAATAATAACCATTTTTAATCCTTAAACTTTTGCTAGAAAATAACAATTTAATTTCAAAGCATTATTTTTCTTTATACTTAAAATTCAAATCAATTTTGATTGGCTAAGAAGATTAAGGGTGTGTTTGAGTGATTAAATTAAAATAATGTGTTTGACAACCATCTAAAATAAATTTGGTAAAAATGAATTTATGAAATAATGTGGTTTAGGATAAACACTTAAAATAAACTTTTAAAAACATGAATTTTGTGTGTTTAATGGTTAATCGCCATAATTTGTATGAAACAATCCGGTCAACACCTTCAGCTATCCTCATTAACCAACCTTTAATAACCATCAATTGGTGTTGACCAACTTTCTTTCACCATTTTTTCGTGGTCGTTGTCTATCAACTCTTGTTGGTCATTTTTCCTATGATCGTTGTTGGCTTTTTTTTCGATGGTTTTATGGTATCCGTTATCGGTCAACTTTTGTCAATTGTTTTTCTATGATTATTATCGGCCAACTGTCAACAACCCTTTTTATTTGTGATTGTCGTTGTTTGATTTTCAATGACCACTGTTGCCAATCTTTGATTATCATTTTAGAGTGACTGTCCCCCACCACCTCAAACCATCATCCTCGATGATTGTTGTCGAACTTCAAAATCTCCACGGACAAATTCTCTCTCTCTCTCTCTCTATGTATATATATAATTCTTTACTCTATTACAAATCAAACAAGTTTTTACCAAAGAACACTTTTGGAAAAAAAAAAAAAAAAGTTGTCAAACACACATGTGTTTTCTTTCAATGAGTTTTTTTTTTTAAATGTTTAAATGAAAATGCACTTTTTAGAAATAATAACCAAGAATATAACAATATAGCCAAGCCCTAAATTAGATAACAATTTTAGGAATAATAACCAAGAATATAACAATATTTTTAAAAAATTACAAATATAGCTAAGCCTACTATAGTCTATATTTTAATATTTGCAATATGGTTGACTCCAGTTGTTGATAGACTCTAACAAACTTTGCTATATTTGCTATTTTCTAAAAATATCGATATATACACCAGTACTTTTGAATATAATTGTTATAGTTGCAATGATTCCTATAACTAAATCCAAGTCAACTATTGTTGGCTAAGCTCACTCTAACAACATAGTTAATGAATAATTAAGTACTTATTTATATATTTTCAGAAAAACGCTTGGGAGGTCGTAATGTAACCTATCGCAAACCCATGTTTGGATTGAGGCCTTTGAGTCTCATTTGTAATTTTTAAGGACAGTTGCAAATATATCCATTAGAATCAAAATATTAACATATATAACAATAACAAAAGATCGCAAATACATAAAAGTTTTAGACTTTTATAGTTGATAAATTTATATCGATAGACCGCCAACGACATAGTTTATCACAAGCTTATCAATGTACGTTAAGAGAAATAATTGAATATGATGCCAATTAGACTCTAATATCAAACCAAAACTATACAATTTTAGGTCAAAAGTAGACACGAAAATTAAAATTAGACGTACGTCTTATACACTCACATATACCCAAAGAACTCAAGTATTTAATTTTATTACATGCTTGAAAAATTACATACACCCAATTACAAAATAATAGAATGATTACACATATGATTCAATATAACTCAGCCAAATATTCCAATTTCAAAACCAAAAAAATAGAAAAGAAAAAGGGAAACTGCAATCAAACAAAAACAAGAAGAATTTTAATTTTCATCTAGTGAAGCAATATATTTCCAATCAAAATAACTATAAGAAAATTTTAAAATAAAAAACATGAAGAAAAATTCTCTATATATAATATGGAATGATGATGAATTTAATTAACTTGAACTCCAGTGTCGTAGATATCTCCAGCCTTCCAGTCACGAGGAATATCATTAATGGGGACAATCCACTGCTCGTCTCCCTCCTCATTTGTCAGCAACATTCTCAACGACAACGGTCCCCTCGGTGGCGATGTTGTCGTCCACACAGTACCGTAGCTTCGATCTAATAGCTTGCACACGAAGTTCTTCGTCTGCAAATTGTATACAAACAGTTTACAGTTTTGATAAGTTTGAACTCATGGAACTCGGGCATGTCTTCAAAATCCATTTTAAGTGTGGCGTGAAAACTAAAATTTTACCTTCTCTTCAAACTTATTTTTAGAATTTGGCTAAGAATTCAATTGTTTTGTTATCTTGAAAAGGAGGAAAATCATTGTAATAAAACAAACAACTTTCAAAAACTAAAAATGAAATAATTACTAAATAGGTACACACGACGACGATATAACGAGCATAATATTGAAGTACATACCTCACAAAGCTGAACTGCTGTGATATCATTTTTGCCTTGTTGAAACCTTATGACAAAGGCCAAGTAATGAGGAGCATTGCTATTCTCATCAATCTTTATTGTTATGTTTTTGTTTGGGTAACTGCAAGCCACTCTGTTACACATGAAACAACAAAAATAGAGTTCAGAATAAATAAACAGCCTTTCTAACTATATCAGAAAACTTTTTGGACTATCTACCTAACTTATGACTCATTACGATTACGAAAGGTATGTAAACAACAACAACAAAGTTCACTTTTTAGGTTACCACTGATAGATTATGTTTCGTCTCTTGAAATAAATACGAACTTAAATGTAATGAGTGTCTTAAAAGTGCTGATCTTTATACGTAAAACTAACCGTTTGTATTCAATGTCAATGACACCAAGGGCCATCAAAGAGACAGCGGCATATGGGGTTTCAGCCAACCCAGCATAGGCTCTTCGGCTCATAATAAAATCGCCAGGACCTGAGCCTTGATCTGTTATCACCACCATTGTTCCTTTCTCTGAGCACAATTCACTGTCTATGCACCTTATCTGTTCAATATAATTAATATTCCCAACACAATATATTAATATAACTTTCCTTTTTAAAAAAGGATTAATTAAGTTTTTGTAGTAAGAGATATATTGATATTGAATATCAGTTAATATTTGATCACCTGGTAACAAGCTCCACAACCAAGGCCATTTCTGTAAAGATCAGAGGCAGTTGCAACATCTCCGTCGTTAATCGTTGCTCCGAAAGTTCCATACCCACATGCTCCATCTAAAATTAAATTAAATCAAAGGACATTACTCAAACGGTGTCGTATGGAGAGAAATAATTATAGTTAACTAAATAACTATATTTGGTTTTAATAGTTTTGCTTAATTTTAGTTTTTAAAATTAAGCATCTAAATGCTATTTTTACCTTTAATTTATTTTTTTTTTGCTACGTTGGGTCTTTTTTACATTCTATTAAAAATGAAATAAAAGTTTGAATTTAAAATGTTTTTGTTTTTAGATTTTGTTGAAGAATTCTAATATCTTTTTAAGAAAAATGAAAGGCATGGTGAGTTGAAAGAAATAAACATAAAATTAAAAAAAAAAACAAAATAGTTATCAAGTTGTTTTATTTTTTTAAAAAAAATTAAAAATATATAATAGATTTTTAAATTTTCAATTGTGTATCAACATTAAATGTCTAATATTAAGGTTGTAACTTTCATTTTTGTGTCCAATGATTTTTTTTCAAATAAATGATTTCATCAATCAAATACTTTTTAAAAGTTTACAAATCAACTGATAACAAAATAATAAAAATTGAATATTCTATTTTACATTTTTTAAGTTCAACCTGTTAAATACAAAATTATAAGTTTATAAATCTATGATTTTTAAAAGTTTAAAGACCCAGTTGACACGAGCTTGAAATTTAAAGTACTAAAACTTGTCATTGAACTAATATGAAACTAAGAGCAAGTACTTACGATCTGTTCCTTGCTCCTCTGAGTTAGGGTAATGAGCGGCTCGAGAGCGTGTGAAACAATCGTTACACGTGGCACTATCTGAAAGTCTTTGCATGAGAAGCAAAGTTATTACAAAAGCAAAAACAGAAGAGAAAGAAGAGAGAGCCATGATAAAAGAGCAGCACACACACACAAGCTTTAAGGATGTTATTGAAGAAAGAGGAAAGAGGAAAGAATTAGAAGATGTGGAGATGAATTGAAATGGGGCAGTGTTTTTGAAGTATTTATAGTGAAATTTGGGTTATCCCTATCCAATTTCCTTTAGCTTTCGTTGTGTGTGTGTGTATATATATATTATAAAACAAATTGAATGTATTTTTTTAAAATGTTTAGTGGAATTCTGTTAGTCTTTTTAGCTTTTTCCATAGACCCTTTTACTATGGTTCATTTGTATTCATTTTTGTGTGTTGAAACAAAGACCACTTTATCAGCTAATTAGATTATTAGTTTTTTTCATCCCTTTTTTATTTCTGTTGTTAGTGATTGTAATCATCAAAAGGGAAAAGTTGTCATATAAACATATAATATATAACACGGTATCCTAACATTATGAAAAACGTTTCTTGAAATTACGAAACTTCGTCCTCTATTTTAAACCTACGCAAAATCTTGTGAAAATTTGTTAGAATAAGAACTTCATTCTCTTGAGTATAATCTAGGCGAGCATCATAGTCACCTCTACCACATCAACTTTCTTATCAATATTCAAACAAGTTTCAACTTCAACGGTGATTTTGAAGCATTTAAGAAATGTTAAGGATGATAATTTTAAATTTTAGAAAACGTAGTAGTTCTTTTAAAAAGTAAAGGTTAAGATATTGGTAAAACAAGAAAAAAGAAATGAAATCATCATTTTCCTTCCAATAATATCGATAGTTCAAATGTTAAATAACGATAAATATTACGAATAAATATGAAAAATGTCATATAAAGAAGAGATGTATTAAGTAATCTAAGTACTACAAGATTAAACATGTATTAGGCATAATTAGTTCAAACTAGGTTATATAATTGGGCCATTTGGATTAAATATAATGTAAATTAATTAAGATTAAGATCTTTCTCTTTCACTCATTAAAAAGAGCATCTTTTTGGGGCACCTTCTCCAAAGCTGTTGATATCAAGATCGTGCAAAGTCTAAGAGTTTAAGATAAGTTTAGCCTATGGTTGTAATTATTTGATGAAGACAGATAGAATTGAAACGAAACACTGAGTCAATGAGTCACCTAACTTGATCTTCCATTGAAAATATATTCAATGGTTTTCTTCTTAATAAGAAAATACCCAATTGAATTTGTTTGCCTCAAAATAGAAAAAAGTTTGGTGGATTTTCACTAAGGTGTTGGTCAAATGCCATATCGGAGCATCTCTTCGTCTTTTCACATTGTGCATCAATGAAAATCAGTTTGGTTTCCACTAAATAAAAATTGAAGCAAATCTATTATCTATTCGTATATTTGTGTTTGATATTGTTACTATGAATGCAATCATCTTTTACCTACTCATATTGCATCATTTCCCAAATTTCTAATGCCATTGCGCCAGGAACACACCTTTCAAGCAACAAGATTCTATAGGGTGTAAGCTTGGATGACATCATAGTTAGGTGTTGATGATATATATTTAAATTTGTCTTCAACTACCAACTTAAGCTTTTGGATGAATTGGCGGTTTAATATGGTATCAAAGCAGGTTCAAGGAGGTCCTTTGTTCAAACTCCTACATTATCGTTTCCTACTTAAGCTTAAGCTTTTGGGTGAATTGACGATTTAATATTAAGCAATAAACAAGCTAATATAATCGTGAATTTTGTACGAATGAATGACCTTTCCATATGAGATTTCATCCACCCTTAAAAACTAATGCTATATAACATGTCCTGATGTCCTAATTGGAGTAAACAAGTTAATATATTCCTGCTCTAGCTTCTCGCTCTTGTTCTTGTTTCTCACTCCCGTTTCCGTTGTTTCTTGTTCTTGTGAGAGGAAAAGGCACTGACATTTAATCATCACGATAGAGAAAAACATAAAAACAAAAGGATCAAATTGAACAAAATTCAACAATAATGGACTTGACTTCATTTCTATGAGATCCAAGATTCAAATCTCCTACCCGACTTTTCTTTTGGAAGTTCACCTTCAAGTGTCCCAATCCTAATGTGAACAATATCAAAAAGAAAGAGAAAAGACCCCCTTGATACTTTCCAAGAAACTTATCTGCAAGAGATACGAGAATGTGTTCATTGAATTTTGATCAGCTCTAGGTTTTAGGTAGAAATGAGCAGCCTTCCCTTCTATGCTGAAGTCCAAGATTGACCCTTTTATTTTTAATTGAGCAACATGGAACACTATGGTAGTTGACAATTGAAAAATGGCTAGTAAAGGACGGCAAACAACTTTTGCGCCGACGTAGATTTACAATAGAAGAAACCAAAAAAAGGGTAAGACTTGGGAAAAGCATCATTATTCATGACATGGAATCCACTCTCTAAATAGTTCACCCCATCCTACCCAATGCTTGCTAGGGTCAATTTTTTTGAGTTCTAACATCAGATCAATTCGCCAAGAAGTTCGGATATATGTTAGGTTAAAATTTCCAATAAAAACATATTACCGTAGTCCTTGAGCAAAATATATAAATTTTTAGCCTCCCAGTAATGCATGGGTTTAAACCTTGAGTTTTCAAAATCACACACCAGTTTCCCTATTAAAAAATGAAATCAAATGGTTCTCAAAGTACAGCCTCCCAAAAAAAAAAAGTTAGGAAATTCAGCAGGATATATCAAGTGGTGAGGGGAAAAAGGCTGACAGCAGCCAGGCTAAATGCATTGACATTTGGACATTCCCCATCAAAACTTATGGAAAAAGCAAAGCCACCCACAAATAAGAAAAGGAAAGGCATTACAAGTTCCAATATGAATAATCTCAGGGAGTGGTATGGAATATTGGATATCTATATTGTAGGGAAAGAAAGTGAAATAATATTATGTATTAAAATATGTATTATAATACATAAAATATGTATTAAAATGTGCAGACTTTAAATTGGGTTAAAACCATCAAATTAGATGACGTTTTATGTACATATTTAACATATATGAAAGTTAAATTTGAATGAGCTATATATGATGTTGGTCAAATACCTCAATTGAGTTAAATTTGACAAATGCTTGCCTATAAATAGCAACATGTTTCTTCTACTATAGGATCCCACTTCAAGTCAGAAGAATTCTATTCTTTCTTTTGATCTTGAGTTGAGTTGAGAGCAAGTAGCCAAGAGCTCTGTCAAATCCGAGTAGTTCAAAGTTTTAACTTTAATAGAACTAGTCACTTTATCTTGCTGAGCCAATTGCTATAGTTTGCATGCAGCCTATGCAAAGCAAACAATTGTCTTCAAGACAATACTTTATCATAAAAGTGTCTTGACTACCTTTTGAATCTCCACAAGCTTTTGAGATTTTTTCTATATTCTATATTATGTCAATTTGTAATTCTTATTATACCATCTGGCTCGCTTACTTGTAAGTTTGAACATTATTACTGTACACTTGTATCTAGATGTGGTGTAAGGATGGATATGAGGATTTTCCTTTTTTCTTTAGTGCAATCTTCAAGTTCAAAAAAATTGATGAATTACTTGAATTGATATTAATCAAAAGTTAAGGGAAACAAAAAAGGCTTGGGGAAAAAAAGGAAGGACAAAGCAAAAATCAGAGCCTTGCCAGAAAAAGGGACCTAATCTAAGAAAAATCAAGAACAATGGGGGGAAACTCAGATTAAGAGATCTATACTCAAATAATAGCAAACTAAGGGAGCAAAAGTTGACCATAAAATCCATACCATTTTGTTTTCAGAACCATGAGACTGAGTCAATCTCATCCCTTGCTGATTTATGTAGTTCAAGCCTTTTGACACATTGCTTTCTCCTTTCAATCAAATCAGGATCTTCATCCAGAAGAGCTGCAAGTTGATTACTCTACAAAAGAATCAAGTAGTAGGCATATATAATTCAGTGAATTGCGAGGGAAAAATGAAAACGTCTTTACAAGTGAACAAAAGTAGATTGTCAGCTATAAGTTCAATACCTCCATTTGTCCCAATTGCACATAAAAGTAATCTAATATAGATCGCTTTGCTTCCCTAACTTGACAATGAACAATAGACTTTGGAATAGTGTTCCTCAGTGTCTCAGACACCATCCTGATATATGAAGAAATATTTGATGCTATCTGGTGAAAATGCGCCTCGGTGTACCTGTCTGTGGTAGCTGTAGCTGGTGGGTTTCTTCCGTTTTCATCTTCCTGTTGGATCTTTCGAAAGAAGTCTACTGTTAGGTAGGAGGATTCCATGTCAACCAATCGCAAGGTTGTCCTTTTGCTATCTTCTCGAAATCTCTCTAACGCTTCATTTGCAGCTCTTGAAACTTCAGCTTGGAGAGTGGGAAAACGCTTCAGCTCCTTTAATCCATTTGAAGAAGTTAGCTCAGACAATCCTAAATTCCTACTTTAATTTAGCATTATCAAAATGTAATGTTTTTTTAATCGAACCTGAGTCTCTGCCATTGATCTTCTAACGAGTTCCTTCAAAATGAAATGAACCTAAAAGTACCAGATGGAAAATTTTCATAACAGGATTAAAAATCAATGAACGTTGGATTTAGCTAAAATAATCCACTGCTTTACGTACACGTAATCACAAGGTATAGTTAAATAGAATACAACATTAATTAAAGGACGTTTTCTTCACTATTTGATAGTCCATTACGTAGTCGAACCATAACAATAAACAGCTCATATCAATAGGAAAATATGGCATGGGAAAAACAGGTGGCACTTACAGCATCAACTGAAGCTTCAGCCGGACGTCTAAAATAATTAACTGCTCCTTCAATAAGGCGCCGATACCCATGCTCAGGTGCAATCAGATGAGGTTGGTATCCATCGGCCTCCGATATTACTTTTCTCACATTTTGCAGTGAGAGATACCGATCAAAAGGAAGCCTTCTCAAAGCATGAGGAAGTTGATTATCAAAAACGCTATATATCCGGACACCACCAGGTCGCCTGAGATTTAAAGAAAAATAGTTATGTGAAAACACAACTAAGCATAATCCTAGTCCAGCTGTGTAGTTGAAGAAAACATCAAATATAAAGTATGCCTTCTACGAGTAATGTTAACTTGGACTTCAATCCAAAAGCCTGAAAGCTAAAAAAAAATTAGCGCTTCATACCAATGATAAGAGAAACATGCTCAACAAAACACACACACACACACAATGTCATTGACAAGCCTGCGCATCAATGGACAATGAAATTCTTGGTAAATACATACATGTTGAAAATCAAACAACGGTTAAAAGATTTTGCTGATAAAAATTCAATAGAAAAAGCATGGGTTATATACCCTCCATGGAGATGCTCCTTGAATACCAGGTCAAATGCACGGCAAAGTTCTAGGATGGTATACAATTGAGCCTGTTATATGTCAACCAAACAAATTTAGTTAATAGAGAAACAAATTAGATAGATCCAAGTTATTGATCAAGAAATAAATGATTACCCCAGAGTCTATAGAAACAGGCTTCCCAAGTTGATCAAGCTCTGCTTCAATTTCATCAATGCTTTTGTTAATTAACGATGCAATGCCAGGCATACGTGTCTTTATCTGAGACTCTAGGTGCTGAAATCATACCATTTGAGACTGTTATTTATGATGCCAATAGGAATTAAGTGAATACTGAATTAACGACTGAGTAAGAATGTTAATGCATCTCAGCTCAACCTTTGACAGGAGTTTTGCCAGATACTCTGACCCCATTGTACCAGCCAAGTGTCTGTAGTCAACACTAGAAGCAAAGAATTCACGTTCCCTTCGTCGAGCGGTAATCATATCAATATTCTTATTGATATCAGCTTGAGAACGGTTGACAACTCCAACCCAAGGGTGTTGAAGCCGATAGGACCTTCCATCAAGAACCTTCAAAGAGCAATTTTGGGGAAGTCTGAGGAAAGAAAATGGATGCGGAAACAGAGGAATCGAGGATCACAGAGTTATCCAACAATGCATGCAGTGCTTGCTATTATTTTAAATCGTTTTGAAATAACATCAAGGGAGCAATCTCAATGAATCGCGTAATTTAATGGGCAAGTAATGAATAAAATATAGAACTGAAGACGTAAAAAAGAACTAGATCTTACCTCCAAAGCATTTGTTCCTTTATCCATCAAATCAAGCTTTGTCAACACCCCAAATGTCCTTTCTCCTAAGGAAATAATAGAGAGAGAAAACAGATATAAACATGCATTATAACTTGTACATAAGGCTGCTTAATTCATTCGTAACTGGAGCAAACGGCAAAAGAACATGCCTGTGGGATCAACCTCTCGAGAAAGCTTAATAGCATCAGATGTTGCAATATCTTGATTAGCCGGAGTTATGGCCAGAATAATGCAGTTTGGCTGCAGTTAAGAATTTAATTTATCCATGAACGAATCAGGAAACTTCTGCTTGCTGAAAAATTCAAAGAAACATTCTACTAGCTTTTTTCTCGTTTATATCTTTATTTAGTTAAACGCAAAGTCCATTAATGTAATGAGAGCTGCAACTTGTTTAAGGAAGGATCACTGAATTGGGACATCAACTTAATCGATTTCATCAAACTCATTATTTCAATATTCTCTTTTAAAATTAAGGGAGGAAATGGAGCAAAAATTGCCGAAAAAGTAATAAATCTCTGTTTACATTAGCTCCATTTTCTATTTTTCCATAAGATTTTGATTGAGACAGCCCAGCATGCGTAATTTTCAGGCTAATTTAATTTATTACAACTCCAATGAAGTAACTCCATTAACTGACAACTAAAGTTTTTTAGTAAAAGATACTTCCTTACCTTCTCGATATAAGTACGGACCATTGTCTCAATATCTTGAACGATGCTGTCAGGCTGTCCTTCTGCATCAGATAAATTTATTAACCTCTCAAAACGTGGTTGGAACTTATGATGTACTTTTATAATTATTTAGGATGAAATTGTGGAAGCTTACCTACAGCAACCTTTGTTAAACCAGGCAAATCTATGAGTGTCAAATTGACCACTGCAATCAGATTAACGTTAAGAAACCAAAATATTTTAATCATCAGTTAACACAGATAATTGATTACATAATAATATAGATTAGCTTCATCCATGAAAGAAAAATGCAAAAGATATCCATATGATGCTATACATGAGCAAAGCAAGCATTACCACAATAGAAAAAAAGTAAGAAATTAAAACTATCCTAAAAAAGAGACAGCTGATTCTTTGAGATGAATGTCAAAATCATCAGAAACAGAATACCTATCCTACATATAGTTCAGTTTTTTGTCAAACTATGCAATATTATTTTTAACTCTTTCTGGAGTGGAGACAATCAGAAGAGCAGCACCTGATGTGTGTGTAAATAATATGGATTAACCTCGTTAAGAGGAAGAACCCTGCAATTATATTCTATGAACCAAATAGGCAAACCAAGCACAAGCCTGTTTTGGAATTATATAATCATCCAAGAAACGTGGCAGCTAAGTCTTTGAGATGTAGGTCAAAGAAAACAGAAACGCTGCATCTATCCAATTTAAGATTATAATTCTGCTAGGTATCTTAAACCTGCAACCAGAAAGATCCCAAGAATTGAAAAACAGAGGAATTCACCCTCCATTATGAAGTTCCCAGAAGACAGTATCTGATTGCAAGGAAAGATGATCAAGAAGAAAAAGAAAGACAGGGAAACTTTAAGAACAATCCGCCGCTATTCGATGGAGCTGATTCTCTCCTGTGGTGACAACACTCACTCCAGAAAGATTCCCACCTCTCAGCCTTGCAAAAACCCTTAATAAACCTTAACAAGACTGGTACCCACCCCAATTCATCAGAGCCTTCTAACCAATTGTCCCTTGTTCTTCCTCAAGTACACGTTCTTAATTGGAGGTTTCACAGAGTTTTCATTGAATTATGTAGTAACATTTATCACCTAATCAAATTTAAAAGTATGGCATAATATAAAGAACCCATTCCAATGTATAGTGTGTTTAGCTACAATGAAAGCAAAAGCTAATGATCATCAGTACAAGTAAGCAAGGTAAGAAACTAATGAAGATAAAACAGGAAAATCACTGAACATACAAAAAACAGATATTGTTGAATAATGAGAACCACAACATAAATCTAGATTTATTACCATTTGGAGAGTAGATAATGAGATGAATTGGAACAGGAGAAATTTGTTTTAACCTCCCAGTCAAGCTATCAGTTTCATCTTCTATTTCCTTCCTAACCAACGCTGCAAAAAACTAATAGAAGTTGAGAATAATGCCAGAGAAGGTATCTAGATAATTTTACTGATTCTATAATGGAAAGCCATCACAACATTCAGCTTTGTAAACTAGGAAGTATTGCATCTTTCATTTCAAATATGTTGGAGACGTTTCAAACAGAACTTTGTGTATGTATCTAAAAAAAACAACCCAAATTTAAAAGCAGCTTTTTTCATTCAACTTTGATTGTGATGCAAGATAGCGAGAGATATAATTGGAGAAACAAAGGAATATTTAGCCAGTGTAGGTGTATTTAGGGTTTGGAGGACAGATAAAGTACAACAATAATCCAATTCGATAGCTAAATAGGTAGAGACTCCTAGAGACTTTAGAAATACCATGATAGTCAATACCATGACTTTGAATCTTAATACGTCTCCATTAATCTGTTTGATTGCCGTTTTTACCTAGCATTTATAGGAATGCGAAAAACTTGTGGTTTTATTAGTAAAGGTAACATTTGTCAGGGAAGAAATTGTACTGAGAAGCATAGATATGGATACAAGACACAACAATGACACATTTATTAAAATATACATTTCTAAAAATATATATATCCATTTATATACTAAGAAAATTCAAAGTCAATGCATTTATATGCTTAAAAAATGAGTTTGATGCATTTTGCAATCAATTCAAAATAAAATGTTTGACACATGTTTAACAACTGTTGGACCTAAATTGACTTTGTATAGCTAGTGTCTAACACATTCATTAAGTGTCCAATACCTGTTCAACAAGTGCCCGACTTGTGTCCAACAAAGACATGCTAGCAAAACTAAATTTTGTATGCTTCTTAGGTAGTACACAACAAACCCTTCTGTCACCAACATTTCAATTGTATACTTCAATTTATTAACCTTTATTTATTTTTTCTTTTTTTTGACAAGCTGCTAAAGATTAGAAATGATGATGATGATGATGATGATAATAATAATAATAATAATAATAAATTCTTTAATAATTAGTAACTACAAAACTAGAGTAATTATTTCCCCTCAAGTAATGGAAATGGCATAACACGAAGCACTCTGAAGCTAAATATGAAACTGAAAGCAAGAGAAGGAGAACTTTTCTGACCAACTAGAGGATATTTTATTGTCTAAAAATACAGAATGAGACATTTTATAATATTAAAAAACAAAATACCGTACAGAAATCAGTAAATTTTTTCTTAGGCAGATGAAGAAACTCTGCATACTCCTCTCTTCCTGGTTCAACCTTCTGGAGCTGCAAAACTAGAGGCCTCCGCGTAACAATTCCTGGAAAATAAAATTATCAGTTGGTGGGTTTAAATAATTAAGGAAGAGTAGGACCGACAAAGGATATTCTTAATATTTGGTCAAGAAACTGCTAGGCAGTAGAAACTCGAAGAATACGATTGATTATAAGGGATTTTGTCCGTTCAGAAGTTCGGCGAGGTATTGCTATCCTCTCGAAAATAGTAAGTTCTAATTTAATTGAATGTAACATCCCGGACAAACTTCTAGCATTCCCTCCAGAATGTAGATTCTTCAAGTCGCTGATAGTAGAAGTTCTTGGACCAACTTTAACACTGAACACGTGCCTCGTGACTAAATCAATTAAATCATTTACGCAAGATCTTCTATAGTTTTGTTGCTTTTCCTTCTCCATTACAGACTCAAATTAACAGTAAATATCAAGCTAATGTTTCTTCCGTAACTCCACACTTCGACGTAGACACACAATATATCTCACAGAAATCCATCCGAAATAAAGCAAAAACCATCACGAAACTCAACCGTTAATCATTTTACCACTTTCTAGAAAAAGAAAAACAACAAAACTAAAACCACCACTACATCCCTGACTAACCTGATCCCCTGGGAAGAAAATCACGACCAACAATGCTCTCCAACACCGATGATTTTCCAGAGCTCTACATTTCCAACCAAACACAAACAAAACAAAATAAATAAATAAATAAATAAAAAACAATCTCGAATGCATCAATAAAAGTCAGAGCAAAAATTACCTGACCGCCGACGACAACAACAGACGGAAGAGCCTCCCAAAGAGTAGGCAAAGCAGAGTCACCGCCATAATCACCAAGAACAGTACAAGCTCTCTGAATACGGTTAACAAGGGCGATCAAGGACTCCATGGCAGCCATTGCGCCAAATTGAGCGTTGTGTACTACAGAAGAAGAAGAAATGGAAGCATGAGAGGAGATGAGGGAGAAGAAAATGTGTATGATGAGAGTGAAGAATGAGAAAACGTTGAAGAGGAGAAGCAGAGGCATTTCCTCGTGAATATATTATAGTTAGGGAATATGAGCGTTGGGAGAGGAAATGTTGAGCGATTTCAACGGTGACACGATTCAACGGTTTTTATGGGATTCGACGTTCGTAACTCTCTCTTCTTAATTATCAAAAGAATAATGAAATAATTATGTTTGTTTGTGTTTTTAGAGTAAAACGGTATCAAATATTTAAATTGGGTTTCAAATTCTTGCTTTTGGCGCCATCTCTTTGGCTGCCAATAAGACTTTATGGATGAATTATATCGAGTGTACTCAATTATTTTAAACGACAAAATTTTCAAAAAAATAGTTTTTTTTAAATGCATTCAAAAATAATTAGATATATTGGGGTTATCCACTTTTAAATTTGTGATTTGAATTTAGAAAATGCAGTAAGGTAGTTCTATTATCTTCAATTTTTTTACTATTTTCGCAAACGTCCCTCATTTTGATCCATTATTATCTTTCTTTTTTTTTTTACACATATTTTAGTTCATTTCAAAATTAAACATAAAGAGTCGTATCCATTTTTCATGGATGCTCGAGTTCCAAACATAATTCTATCATCTATATAATATATTAGTCAATCAAGAAATGTAATATACGTGAATTTTAGTTTTTAGTGTAGTTATTCTTTAGCATATGCAAGTAATTAAATTTTAGGTAGGTTTATCTACCCTTACCATCAAATTTTAAAAAATTAGACATGGAAAATAATAATATATACCAGGGACATTTTTTAAAATAGAAAAATAAATTAAAATATTTTTAGGTTTAGCACAATTTTGAATTGTATTACTAATAGTCACCGATAGACTTCTATCACTCTTTATCAATGTATACCAGTGGCTATCGATGCCTATTATTAATAGAATCTGAAAAATTTTGCTATACGTTGTAAATATTTTGTCAAATTTTGTTATTATTGACATTTCTCCGACAATTTTTGTATTCGTGTTTTTTTATAAATATTTAAAATTTTGAAACAATGCTATATTTTTGTAAATATTTATTTGTTTGTTGTGCTAATTTTGAAGAAGAATCATAGTATTATTTGTTTTTATTTGATGCATGCATCTAACACATACAAAGAACGTTATATAATCATTTCCACTCTAACCAATGACATCAATTTTACTATCATAATAAAAAAAAATCACAAACTTTTCACCCGAGAGACAAAATAATATATTTTTTTAATTTAAGAACAATGACTAAATACACCTCGTTCTAAAATAAAATTTTAGTTATTTTAAAAATAAAATAAATTAAAGTAATTAAAATAGATTTTTTCAAAAATAGAAAAATTCACAAACTATTTGCAACGAAATCACTGAAAACCAAAGTTATTAAATTTGAATTTTCAATGAAATGCATGTATTTTGTTAAATGTTTTATTTTTTATAATTTTCCTAATTAAAACCTGCCAAATTTCAAAGTTTCTCCACTTCCAAAATTGCGAAATAAAATATTATTGTTATAACAAGTCCTATTAAGATTAAGGCTAAGACTAAGATTATTGTTATTATACCAAACAGATTTAATTCAAACAATTCACAACGATGAGCTGTAAAATTCCCATTTGCAAAGCACCTCTGAATTTAAGGAGATAGATTTGGAAGTCTTTAGTCCCACATGGGAAATTATTAACAAATTCTTTGGCATCCGCCAATATAAAAGACGCCTTTGATCATGAGAGTTCTCATACCTTTCTCGGCCTTTTGGCTAAGATCAAGTGTAGTATCTGTTCTTATCAGTTTAATATCTGATACGTGGGCCATCGGCCCACACGATATTAAATTTATTTTTTATGGGTCAAGGCCCAACCAAGTAGCTTGCTACTTGGGCCTTCGCGCGTCTCCCTTGCTTTGCACTACTGCTTGGGCTTGGCGCAACCCAACAAAGCTCAGTCGAAGTATATATTTTTCTCACCCCACGTACCTTTGAACTTGCTCTTAAATATTTACTACAAATAAGGTTACTGTTATTCTAAACGTTTCTTCTACACACTAACATCAGATGTGTCATTGTTAATAGGCCAGGCTATATAGGTATTTGCTCTTTTACGTTATTTAGTTGGTTATATTTTTGTTAGGTTCATCGATATACTCCTAGTTGATCCAAGAGAGATTGGATTTGTTCATTTTTATGAACTCCTAGTTGATCCAAGAGAGGAGATTGAATTTGTTCATTTTTATAACTGAGTTGATCCTACGTATAACAAGATGAGTCCAGAACTAAGATACATTGTAGGAGTAAGGTTCTGATCCTTTCTTGTTCCTTTCATAACAAGATGATGAAATGGGTTCGATATACATTGTAGGAGTAAGAGACCCTTTCTTGTTCCTTCTAGGAGTAAGAGACCTCCTTTGCTCATTTTCGATTGTTAAATTACAGTATTAAATAATGCATTATTATTTATTTTTATATTCTACAATGTATTATTATTTATTTTTATATTCTGTTTTTGATACAGTGGTTGTGTCATCATTTGAGTTTGTGCCATCATTTGAGTTTTAGTTTGTTTTGAACCGTAGGGAAAACAAATCAATTTACATTAAAACACTCTTTCTTTGAATTCTAAATTAAAGTTCTGGACTAGTACGAATATAGCAATTAACTTCAAGAAGTTTATCAATTTAAATTAGATCAATAAAAGAATTAAAGAAGAGCAAGATTTTTTTTTTTAAAACTTTATCACTAACATGAGCGTTGTTATAATTGCAATTCTTGAATTCTTTAAAAAATATTGCTATACATTCATTTGATCTTTAATTAAATCTTAAAGTGATTACCTATTGCAATTACCATACAACCATTGAAACCATTTCAAAGAACAAGGCAGAACATAACAAAAATCCAATGGAAAAACAAAATATTCTAGAGATGAATTACAACTTACAAGATAAAAGCAAAATTCTGTAATCGAGTCCAACACATAATAATATATTTTTTTTTCTATTTTTTACACATCTCCCGAATCCCAAAACCCAAATAATGACTCCACCAACCACCAATACGTCAAATGATTCCATAAAATAACAACTCAGTCTTCTCTTTGCCACCGATTACATTTTACGAATTTAGTTCTGCTCAAGAAGGCATTCATAGATATAAAACCTCATCTTTGTTACCTGAATGGCTAACAGTTCAAGAAGGTCGAGGTGTTCAAAGCAAAAACCAAGAAACGCTGGATTCCTTCAATAACCCCGCTCGTATTTGTCCTTCATTAGCACGCGCATCCACTCGACTGCGGCTGGGATTGTGCGGCACCACTTCCTGTGGACTTCAGGTTAACATCCACCATGTCTTCTTGTTTTGTTGATGAGAGAGTTTCCATTCCCGGCAATGCTGCAGCAATTTTTCGGAAAAGTGCCTGTGGAAGTAATATAGTTCACCAGTTACCATCACAAAAATAAGACAAATTTAATATAATATCATCACACTCTCTTGTGAGCTAGAAATATGAAGAATACCCAACAAGTGGAATCGATATTAATGGGGAGAAAACAACATTGTAAGGATGGATTACTTGTTTTGATACCATCTTAAATCCAGGATGGATCAAGACAAATTTGATATTATATTATCTAAACACGATTTAACGTAGATTCAGGTTGGAGGTATAGGTATGGTAAGAATGAAACTTTGTATTGATTTTACCTTGATATTGAATCCAGCTTTAGCACTTGTTTCGATAAACATGACATTTAGTTCACGGGCTTTGACTTCTCCTTCCTCTATGGAGACTTGCCTAAGGATGCAGCATATGGGAAAATGGTGAGACAAAATGCCAAACAAGACTTCTTGGAAATGCACATATGAATATGTAGAGCAGTTGTAGTATTAGATAACATGGTATTCCATCTCAAAACCGAGAGTAGCATTTAATTTCTATTTTATTAAGATTATGAGGTCCCTCGGTTTAACCAATGTGGAATCCTCAACAGGTAGATCACAGCATCATGTTCTACACACACAATATTTACTATTTTTCCACACATCACATACAATATCAACGTAAGATTATCTGATAAAGATACAACATACAACACACTGCTGATATTATACAAGTAGGAAGCACTTGGAAGTATTTCCTAAAAGTTGAAAACTATGTATCTGTATAAAGTTTTGAACAATTATCTCCTGCTGTTCTTTTGTTGTTCTAATTTCATTAACTCTCATAGTATAATACTATTACCTGTCATTTAAGTTCAATATTTAACAAGGAGATTATTTTAAGAGAAGGATCTAATTAAATGAAACTCAAATTTCAATTTATTTTCAAAGCTATATTCAGAAATCATATAGTACAATAAGTAAAAAAAACTGCAACTACTTTTTTTCCCAAAAAAAAAGGAGAAGGGTAGGAGGGATGAGGTTCTAGACATTGCCTTACTTTCAACATAACTAATCAGAGATTGTTTGCTTCTTCTTCTTCTTCATTTTTTTTTTCGAGACAGGGGGGGATGAAAATTACAGATTGTTTGATCAGTCCTCTCATAAGAAGTACAGTAGTATTTGCGTTGTGTAAAGAGGAGAATTCAAATATATGACCAGACCTTAATGTTTTAACTAATTGAATTATGCTTTGAGTATTTAAAAGGTAAAAA
This sequence comes from Cucumis hystrix, assembly GCA_025688845.1. NCBI lineage: Eukaryota > Viridiplantae > Streptophyta > Magnoliopsida > Cucurbitales > Cucurbitaceae > Cucumis > Cucumis hystrix. The sequence goes on along the minus strand of CM046886.1, from coordinate 550,145 downwards.
AGATATGAAAACTCCCTACATCCCTTCAAGATCATCAATAATGTTTTGCTACCACTCAGATTTGGGTTTGCAAATTATTCTGATTTGAAACAGCCAAAATGATGGAACATGCACACAAAGAAAAACCATGGCCACCTATTACCTCTTCTCCACGAGGTCCGTTTTGTTCCCAACAAGCACTATAATGACATCACTGCCTCTCTCAGTGCGCACCTCCTCAATCCACTTTGAAGTGTTTAGGAAAGTTTGCCGGCCTGAGTAGCAACAGGATGAAAACAGTTAAAAATAGTCCATTGACCACATCATGGAAAGGACTCCCATATCAGATTAAGGACCTAAAGGCTTTCGGATATTAGATCCCAGATCCATCCCAGTAATATACAAAATAGTTTATCACATGGAAATAATACACATTTTCAAGTGGTTGCTTAATTATTATTCTTATTCTATAGAAAATTTCAGAATCCATACTTGCAACATCATAAACGATGACAGCAACAGATGAGTCCCTGATATAGCTTGGTATTAAACTTCTGAATCTTTCCTGTCCAGCAGTGTCCCTGAGAAACAAAGAGATAAAATTTTAAAATATACAGCAAAAACCCATTTTCCTGGAAAGGAATAAGGAAGTTAAACGCTTCAATTAAATAGAATTAGAAGTGTCATGAATAAATGTGCACAGAATTAAAAATTAATACATTAATTTAAAAGATGTGCCCAACCATCAAAGGACAAATTTTATTAGCACACCTGTAACATTATCATTTATTTGATTGAAGATATAGAAACCGCAGAGATATATTAAACGTTGCTTGTCACTTAGCTTCTAGATGACCATAGAACCTAATTAGTTCCTTGTACAGTAAAATGAAGTCTTGTATATATTTGGAAAAGGATACTACACTTTGCATTATTTTTTTGTATCTCCTCTTTCAACCTTGAGTGGAAGCAGGCATAAAGTGAACAGGCCAGGCCAAGTTAAAAGAAAAAATAAAGGTTCTCCCCAGTAGGCCATGTTCAGAAAGAAAGTATGGTAAAAGAAAAGATTAGCAAAAGAGACCCAGAAAGAAGCCACGAAACTCTAATGAACTGACTCCCCATTCGTTCTGACAAGTGGCATTTGTATTTGTTTGAGATGAGTTTTTATTTAGACTTCATGGTTGGAAAGAAACAATAGAATCTTTCAAGAGGTTTTTCTTGTTTTCTGGGATCAAATTATTTCTAGGGACAAATAATTCACACAAGTTCTTCCATTCTGAAGGACAAATAAATCACATGCTTAACAACATGAAAATGTGATTTAGGGACAATTCTTGTAGAAGAGTAATGTGAATTAGTAAAACCAATAGAAAGCAGCACCTACATATGAAAAATCATGAAAGTTAATGAATCTTTATATTACCACAACTGCAGTCGAACGGTACGATCTTCCAGATACATGGTTTTTGAGAGAAAATCAATCCCAATGGTAGCCTGAACAATGACAAAAAAAACAAATATATTGCAAGAAGTGAATGTGTGGTATAAATTTGAAACTGAAATTTAGAAAGAACTTCATAGTATCCCACCAAAGATAAAAGAAGGATGAAAATAGACAGTGAGAAAGATGGAAATGTGTATCTACCATCCACATCAAACAGGATGAATCTAGCATTTTTTTTACTTGTTATCAACTTAAAAACTAATCAGTAGCACGATCTACAAGCCCACAGAACGCTAATCACTGATTCACTCCTGCTCCCTCTGTAAATCCTGTTCTCCATAGTAGCAGGGACAAAAATGTCCCAAGAGTCCAAGACCATATCGGACTTAACATGTCGTACATCATCATCAAAGCAGTTACAATAACCAAGATACATCCGATTTCATGAATCATACTGGGTTACAGCTTGGTGCAATTAAAATTACCAAATTGAACATAAAAATGTTTATGAATCTTTGCCAATGTGTCAGAGAGAGATAGTCGAAGCATTTTTTACATACATGACATGGAACGAGCACATAGTTGCACTATCAAGTCGAAAGTTGGATAATTAGCAATGCTCACCCAACTCCATGAGGTAAGGACTAAAATAGTGGTTGTTTATACTAAAAAGTCAACGAACTATTCTTCAAATTAATCCAACAAAGTAACATAGAGGAAAAAATTCTGCAAAGCGTACTCAATAAACTAGTACTACATAGTACAAACTAATGTTGTCGACAAGAAACAACAACAAAATTTGACATCATCCACCTGGAAGCAGCAAGGTCAGAAACATAGACTTAAGACTCTGCTTAATTACTGAACTCTTGACTAGAAACCAATATATTGAAACAATTACAGTGTGTAAAGAAAATGCTGATCGCCTACGAACAAAAACCAAAAGATCTAAAAACATAAACACGGAGTTCTCATCCTCCTCAATAACACAATCCAAACACAGCAGAAAAGAAAGCCGCATAGAATCGAAGAAAACTGCAAGAGGAATCAAAATTAAAGATGAAACAACAGGATCAGGCATTGATTAACAGTTTGGGAACCGATCCAAGCGCGCAGTGTGATAGAAACGAAGGATCTACACAACCAAGGATTGAGCAAGGAATTACCTGATATGTATTGTCGAATTTATCGTACATGAAGCGTGTAATGATGCTGGTTTTGCCAACAGACTGGTCGCCGAGAAAGACGAGCTTATACTTCGCCAGAGCTGAGGTGGGAGCCATTTCTGGAGAGATCTGTGATTGAAAATTCCGAGAGAGGAAGAATTAAGGGATGGAGAAGAAGATTTGGGAATGAAATGAAATGAGTTGCAAATGGAAGAAACTATGGATTTTGGTTTGTTCTTTGTGTTGATCTATGGATTTTGCTTTCAGTTTCGCACTAACTCATCAAAGATCCAAACTTCTTTACAAACGGGTCGGATCCAATTTCTCGGTTCGTTTTCACCCTTTAATATTTTCTTCTTCTTTCGGTTAAATTCAAAATACTAACAAAAAAAAAAAATTAAATAACATTTTTAAAATAACCAAATATTTACGAAACTTAACAAAATTTTAGATTCTATCCATTATAAAAATCGATAGACTTTTATCACTGTAAACGATCCCTACGACCTCTATTTATATGATTGCAAGAATAATGGTTACAAAACCAAAAATAAAAGAAACATAAAAATTACAAAAATTGATGAAAAAGTTAATAGATGAATTTGTAACCTAATTACGTTTAATAATATTTGAATTTGATTTAGAATATTCATAATAATGTTATTATTATTATTATTATTAATATGTCACCTTGACTATATTTATCTATGAAAACAAATTTTGACAAATATATAAATGAAGCTTTGTGAATAAATGTTTATTTCATTATCATGCATTTGACTTGTGTCAATACCAATGTATTGGAACATTGACTTCAAGTCCTATTGAGTTCCTCTTCCAAGTGGTCTTTTCTTAAATATTTTATCTTAGATGATATTGGCATGATTTGGACATTATTTTAAACTATATTACATTTTTTACATCTATGTCTTCTCTAAGTAATTTCATTTTATAATACAACGTATAGTTTTTTTACATCTATGTCTTCTCTAAGTAATTTCATTTTATAATATAACGTATTTAACTATGAAAACTCTTTTTTTTTTTGTTTTTTTATGAACTCGTGTGAAAGTAACGATTTAGTTTGTAAAGTATGATTGATAGTATGTATAGTTATAGTTTTGTAACAGCGTAGTTCATAAACTATGATATCCAACAATCTAATCCATGTACTTTATAATTTTAAGGTATGTAGTATTATTGTAAAATCTATGGTCCATGTCGTGAAAATTTATAATGATGTATAATCCTTGATAAAATGTCTTACATAGATGGATTAATAAACTAATTAGAGGGCTCAATGTGTTTGTAAACTACAAAGTATAAAATATTAAAAATACACTTGATTTTGACAACTTTTTCACAACAAGGATTCAATTGTTACAAATTTGAAAGAACGTGTTACAAAAATGGTAGCATGCTAGAGAATAAATATTAAATTGAGATTAACTAGCACCGCAAAGGTTGAAGTGTTACAAACAAATTCAATCTACTTACCTTCATGAAAACTTGGGACCATAGGTGATATTTAAATTAGGATTAATTTCAATAATAATGTTTTTTTTCCGAAATAATGACAAAAACATGGTAACCAAGAAAAAAACAAAACAAAATATCAGTTTAAGTTGAAAGTATTTTTAAAATTAGGACGAAGATGTCGTGGAGAAGAGTCGTGTACCTGTATACGACGTTCTTTAATCCAGTTACAACCCACCTAGTCAAAGTGATGATATGAGTCGTGTTATAGTACTCGACTTTATGTGCCAATCATGTATCCATTACACGACTCCCTATTGTTTTTAATAACTATTAAAAAAATATTTAAACTTGATATATGAACCAAGCAGTTAATATTGAAGTTGATTCTATGTTTCTTTTTTTCAGCATAAGGGTGGTTGCTTGTTGTATTTCTATCTAATGTACATTGATAATTGCATTTAAAAGAGTATAGGCCATGTAAACTTATCCAATCAATATGAATTGAAAAACTGTTTGTTAATTGTTCATTTAATGATTTAAATTGATTCAATCCTTAGTTTGAGTTTTTAAATAATCATAACTTGAAATTTAAGGTGCAAGTTAATTGTAAATAGTAAATTAAATAATTACCTCAAAATTCAAGAATTCATATTATTAAACAAGTTAGTGAAAAAAAACGAGCTTGAATCCTTAACAAATCAATAAATCAGTTAATTAAAAACCGTAAATACGAAATAAAAATTATTTTAAATGAAAAACTTTTAAAAAACATTTACCGCGTAAGAAAATATCGCAAAATATTTACGATAGAACAAGATATATTATTATTATATATATATCTATCATGTTACATCAATAGAGATGTTCAAGGAGTGGGACAGGGACGGGAATGTCACTCCTCGTCACCGCTCTCTATCCCATTCTCCCTGCATTTTTTCGAAAAACATGACGAAAATTATTGTGAGAATGTTGTGGGTATCGGATTCCCCTAGCCACTTTTATTTGGTATTTATAAATAAATATAAATATAGTTATATATATATATATTTATCCATGCATAAATTAAAAAATATACATATTACACAAAAACACACACACACAAACATGTATGTTTTTACATATACACATATGTGTGTGTTTATACATACATAATATATATATATATATATACACATTTTGTTCTTTTAGGGCGAAACCAGACCGAAGAATGTATTATCGTCTCTGGTCCTGAAATGTATTATCGTCTTTGATCCTAAAATGTATTATCGTTTCGAATAATGAGAATTCTCTGTTTCGTTTGAGGCGGGTCTCTAAGAGTTAAATGAGCATGTGTAGATGTATATAATATAAACCCAAAGCCTATTGTAGGTAGAATATGCAATTTTGCTATATTTGAAAACAAATCTAACACAAAACCCAAATATTTGAAATTAAAAACGAAACCCAATATAATATAACGGAGTTGAAGGGCCTTGCTGCAAAATTCAAAATTTCGAGCGGCGACTTCCACAGAGGGTTTAAGCAAAGGGGTTTTGCTTTCATTTCTGCCGTTGCCGCTTCCTTCACTGGCCGTATTTTCTTGGTTCTTCGTCGCATGATTCAGTTGAAGCTACAGCCTCCATAGGGTTTAACACGGTTAGCTCAGACTTGGACGATAAACTTTTGCATTTCAATCACTTTCTGTAAATTTCTTCAGTTAGGGTTTGTTTTAATTTCTATGGTTTAAAGATTGATACGGGTTTATGAATTGATGGTTCATGAAATTCTTCCCGGGATATGAGCTAATGTTCGAGCATAACGTTCTGCACTAAATGCATCGTGGCGTTTTCATATTTGCACATCGGATTTTTGCGAGTTCCAGTGTTGTGAGAACTAGCAGTGGATTTCTGTTTTCCGAGCTCAATCCTCTGAAATCTAGTTTTCATGGATTTCCATTCTGTAGGGTGTTTTCCTTTATACCGGCGCACCGCCGCGCGCCTGATCCCAATGATCCATCCAACTTGATGAAGGAAGATGGAATCTCTGCTTGTTCCCAGATGTGGATAGAGAATTTTCGCGAACCGGATAGAATTGTTTCCAATTTGACCACGTATCTTCAGAAGTTTGAATTATGGGTTTTGGCGTACCAGAAAGTTTGTGCGGATGAGATGGGCGCATATATGCCTCGAAATGCAATACAAAGGTCAGCATTGGAAGATTTACTTGCGCTTAGAAATGCAGTTCTAGATAGTAGGTTCAAATGGGGGGCAAGATTAAAGTTCTTCATAAAATCACCAAAAGATAAGACGGATTATGAAGCATTGTCAAAGAGGAAGATAAAGGCTATATTGACAACGACACAGCCTGCTGCATTTCAAGATAAAATTGTTCAAGAGGTTCTGTTTTTGATTCTGGAACCAATTTATGAAGCTCGGTTTTCGCCAAAGTCTTATGCATTTAGGCCTGGGAGGAATGCACATACGGTGTTGCGGGTAATTAGAAGGCATTTTGCTGGTTATCTATGGTATGTGAAAGGGGATTTAAGTACAATTTTAGATGGCATGAAGGTAGGGGCTGTTATAAATGCTTTAATGAGAGATATTAGAGATAAAAAAGTGATTGATTTAATTAAATCTGCTTTGGTTACGCCAGTTATAACAAGCAAGATCGACGAAGGGGAAAAGAAGAAGAAGAAGAAAAGGAAGTATCAGAAGAAGAGAGTATTAGCTGAGGACGAACCAAAGCCTGATCCATATTGGTTGGAGACATTTTTTGGTTTTGCTCCTGAAGAGGCAGTGAAGAATCCTTCATGGGGACACTGTGGGATACTTAGCCCTCTTCTAGCTAATATTTGTTTAGATGAATTGGACCGCTGGATGGAGGGAAAGATCAAAGACTTCTACTCTCCATCTAAGAGTGATGTTATATGGAATAGTCCTGAAGGAGAAGCAGATCAAGGAAATACGTCCTGGCCAGAATTTGTACCGACAAGTGGTCCGGACAAGACACGGAAGATGGATTACATTCGGTATGGAGGTCATATTCTGATTGGTATTCGAGGACCTAGGGCAGATGCAGCAACATTAAGAAAGCAATTGATTGAGTTTTGTGATGAGAAATATATGCTCAAGCTTGACAGCGAGTGCCTTCCCATTGAACACATTACCAAGGGTATCATGTTTCTCGATCATGTACTTTGTCGAAGAGTCGTGTACCCAACGCTTCGGTATACTGCTTCTGGTGGTAAGATCATTAGCGAGAAAGGTGTTGGTACTCTCCTTTCTGTCACGGCAAGCTTGAAACAATGCATTAAGCAATTCAGGAAGCTGAGTTTTATAAAGGGTGATAGAGATCCTGATCCACAGCCTTGTTTTAGAATGTTTCATGCCACACAAGCTCACACAAATTCACAAATGAACAAGTTTTTGTTAACAATTGTGGAGTGGTACAAATATGCAGACAATAGGAGGAAAGTGGTGAACTTTTGCTCTTACATCTTAAGAGGTTCACTTGCAAAGCTATATGCTGCAAAGTACAAACTCCGTTCACGAGCGAAAGTTTACAAGATTGGTGCTCGAAATCTCAGCCGCCCTTTGAAAGAGAAGAAAGGGCAATCGCCTGAGTACCACAATCTTCTGAGGATGGGCCTTGCTGAGTCAATTGATGGTCTTAAGTTCACTCGGATGTCTCTTGTCCCTGAGACAGACTACACCCCCTTGCCAAATAACTGGAGACCGGATCATGAAAAGGCCCTGCTCGAATTTATAATGCTTGAAGATCCTAGAACACTTGAGGAGCAACGTAGATGTATTAGGGAACTGGGTCTTGTCTCACCTCAAGATTACATTTCAATGCTTGTATGGAATTACAAGAGGAATGCAACCATGGATCAGATGTCCCTAATGAACAGTGGCGATCATCGAATATTGGGTTTGAACCTGGGCAGTTATGATTTCAAATCCAAAGAATTGGAAGAGCATGACCAAGCAGCTGAAGTATAAAGTTCTTTTGTTTGGATAATATGCTCCATCTTCAAACCTAAGGAAAAACTTTGCATCCTTTGGACTCTGATTCTTTACCGCTGTTAGAACATTCAAATTAACAATCCAAGACGTTCGGTAAAATTCCAAGTTCTCAATGATTAGCACTGCTGTGTTTTTGAGTCTCATCTTAACGATACGACAACCGTCTCGGTGATCTGTATCAGAAATTACGGCATTGTATCAGGTATGGGTTACATATTCTCCTCCTTAAATTCGGAGGTTCTGTTTCCTATGTGGCAAGGAGCAGTCACTCTAATTTTGACGTGGATCAATTGGGTGGTTGGGATACTAAAAGGTTGATTTTGCCATCTGATGTACTTGGCCATTAATTTTTCGAATAGAGAATCATACAGCATTTTAGTTGCAGGTATATCTTTTCTGTTGATTTTTTCATACAGGATTTTGGTATATTTTTCGATGCAGATGGTTGTATCAGGTACGAATTTCTCAAATAATTCCCAGATTTTTGTTTTTCACTCATTAACTTGTTTAGTTCCATGCTGAATTCTGCCTTCCAAACCTACCAAGAATATTCAAACAGGTACTTAATCGGCCTAAATTTGCTCTGAGATAAAAATTTTTGTGGCTGGGCTGGGATGCAGGGGGGAGGAATTCATTAGGTTGTTATTAGCAAATAACACTATTTATTGTTTTATTGGAGAATTAAATTTTGGATTAGTCTATATTGATCGACTATCTCCATTGTGTTGATACTAGTAAATACCAGTATATTATTGTTTTGGATCCAGAGAAGGTTGAAACTCATTTTGCCGTTCTTTTCAATCTTTCCATTGAAGGACCAAAAAAAAAAAAATCAACTCTGAGAGTCACAAACCGCGAAGTTTAGTGTCAAAGCTTATAATATAACCATAGTTCTTTTATAACAAACATCAAATAGAGGTAATGTTCTTTTATAACAAACATCAAATAGAGGTAATATTACAATAGTACTATGAAAACTTTTCAACATAAACAATTGTCTACATTTGAAACGATGTAGTACATTGCTCTACAACAGAAACATTAATTAGCACTCCCAAAACACAATACCATATACCAAAAGACACAAAAAAATGCATATTATTGCTAAAAACCCTTTCTAAACACAGCAAATTTCTCTTCATAGCCCCAACTCCAAACCATTAAGTTATAGGGCATCATCATCCATCACTTGACACTTAACACATATTGATAAAAGCAAGAGAAATTGCAACCAACTGAAAGAACCCATCATTGATCTCTGACAAAGGAGAAACTTCCCCATCTTTCTCCTTGTACCCATCTTCACAACTCACTGGTGAATCCATGGCTGCACTCACCCCTGTTTTTGCTGTCTCATAATCCTCCATTTTCAAACCTCTCAAAGCTTTTTCCAGATCAGAAACAGCCTCAGAATAAAGCTCTAAACAGCTCTTCAAACAATTCAATGAATATTTCCCCCATTTCTCACTTCTCTTTTTCATTAGCTCTGAAATCTCTGACCCAATTTCTGTGGCATTGGCCTTTGATTGGTTGATTGAAATCATAACCAAGTCTTTGAACTCTGCATCTTTGGAATTGGGATTGGCTTTCAGGGTTTGTACACATAGTTTGTAATCAACATATGGGTCTGTTTTTGCAGCTAATTTGCAAGAGTGTTGAACAATGTCCAAACCATATGCTAATTGAAGAAGTGTTGGAAAACAAAGAAGAAATAAAATTGATCTTGAAATGTGGTTTTCCATTTTGAGAATTTGGGGATTGTGAGTTTCAAACTGAAGGAAGAAAGAGATTTATAATCCTTTTTTTGTGGGTAGCACGTTCATGAAGAAAACCAGGTTTTGGGAGAACATTTATGTATAAATATGATGATTTTATTTTACTTTGGAGGAAAAAATATGATGGGATGGTGTTTTGAGTATGTGTTTTTTTCCCTTGATAGGCTTTGACCGAAAGAGTGGCTGAAGTGTGATAGCACGTTAGTTATTGAACTATTTCTCTAGAGTTTTAGATAATGGTTTGATTACAAATTAGTTTTTTTGGCTTTGAGATCTTTGTTGTCAAAGTTAAAGTTTAAAATAGTGTTTATAGACTTAATTTTAAAGAACAAATACAAAAAATAAAATGGTTACTAAACATTAAAGATGCTTATTGGACTTGAAAGTTGAAAGTTTAAGGTTTTATTTAAACATAAAATTTAAACTTATCAATTAGTTTTGAAAGGTTTTTGTCTTTGTCAAATATTTATTAAATACAAAATTAAATGTTGATAGATTGTCATTTCTAAAAAGTTTGATGAACCAAATTCTAACAAACAAAAACCTCAAAGTCCATCAACCAAGTTTACAGTAAACTAATTATTGTCTTGGGGTTATTAATTGCACATCTATTATTCTAACATCTCAAGAGTGTTCTATAGATAAATGAGCATCATAGGATAGACAAACTTTGAATAATCCTTTTTAATACAAGGATCACATTTATACATTATTCAATGTGTAATCATCTACATTCTAATAGTTAGAATGTCACATTGACATAAATTGTACCTCTATTGTTGAAAAATCGATGAACACCTAAACAGAAGCATAGTGTCCAAAAATTGGAGTGCAAAATAAGCATTTACTAAAAAAGTTGGGGGCAAAAGAAAAGTTATCAATGACCTCATTTGTGTATACTAATCTATAACATTAAATTTATTGTTTCATTATCTATGGTTTAGATAGGATTCACTATTTTGATTGTAACAAATTGCAAAATAGAAATTCTGAAAAGTTTGGAAGAGCACAATGGAAATGTAAAGATATGTTTTTCAATCGTACATTATACTTTTTTAAAAAGGAAAAAAATTGCTGAATTATTTTGAAAATGTGCACTGAACTCAAAGGTTGCTCTAAAACTAAGTTTCTAAAGCAACGTAGGAATAATTTATTGTTAGAAAGAAAGAAAAAAATGATATTATTCTCTGCTTCCTTCTCGTTGTGTATCAAATGGCCGTCGGCCGAACTGTTCTATTGCTATACTTATGACACGTTTGGTGCATCGAATCGAATGGTCATTGAGTTGGAATGTTATTTTTTTATTAAATTTAGAAAATTATTTTGTAATATTTTAAAAAATGTTTACTATGTACTTTTGATTATTCATATTATGGGAATGGTAAAAAAAATAGCAAATTTGACAAGATATATATAACATATAATAAAATTTTAGATTCTATCAATAATAAACTTCGACAGACACGGATGTGTTTATATTAGTAATAGAAATCTATCAGTTTCTATCATTGTTTGAATTCAAAATTTTGCTATAGCTTATAAATATTTTAATTTATTTGCTATTTTTAAAAATGTCTCTTAGAATAATGATTTTCAATGATAGAACTGTTTAAAATATTTACAAATATAATAGAAATGTACTGTATATTTATGTGTACTAATGATAGATGACAGTAGTCTGTTGGTGTTTGTCATTAATAGAGATTTTATTATATTTAAAAATAATTATTTCATTCTTCCTTTCAATAGCAAAATATCAAAACTATTTACAAGGATACTAAACTCCACTAAAGTCTTTCCTACTCTTTGCTATTATTTAAGTTTTTCTTTCTTTTTTTGTTATATTTTGTAAATCATTTTTTATATAAATATACATTCACAGCAATCTCCATTATGCTTATTATTTCTAAAAAGATATTTTTCAAATTAATCAGTACTCTAATGATTATTATATTCTAACATGAATGCTTAAAAACCAACGATTTTGATTAAACTTATAAATCAATCATACACAAATCGGTTTTCTGCCTGATAACCCTTGAAAATGACTTAATATAATGACAACTAATTCCAACCTAATTACATAATTTATATTATGATTATAATTTCTGTAAAAGGTGTATACGATGTCCCACCATATAAAACCAACCGCCCAAAGATTACGAAGTTAATTAGAACTAACGAGAAATATTTTCTTCAAAACGAAAATCAAATGTCAAGAAAAGATACGAAGAACAATCATTTCTTAAGATTTAATTTATAAATTATAGTTTAGATTGATATGGATAGATTTTTCATATGATATGCATTAACAGAGAGCTTTGTATGGATTTGATATATATGTGGTAGTTTCTTCAACACATTTTTATGTTTTAAGTCACTATCGAGAGTCCAAAGAGATGTATATTGAGCTAAAATCATAGATTTATGCTTGCTAGGCCGGCTTTAAACATCACTTGTGCAAGATCAATTAGAATGAAATCTTATACAATTAATCAAGGTAGGTTTTAATTTTCCTACTAATTAGTTGTCTTAAACATTTTTCTTTAAAAACATAACAAGTTTAATTTAATAGTAATTGATCTCATCTCCTATATATATTTTAGAGGTAGAGATGGCTCAAATCTCATCAACCTTCAATTATTGCACTGAGAAAACGCATCTTAGATCTAAATACTGTGTTCCTTTGATTAACTCTATAAACATTAAATTTGTTTTATACCCATCACTATTGTTTTAAAAAGAAAATCCAAAGTGAACATTTCTCACTCTCTTTTATATATATATATATATATATTGAGGTAAGATTTCTCAACATTGTTGATTAATTGGGGAGACAAACTGATATAAATAGTTCTCCATTATTTAGCCAATAACAGAAGACATAATCCTATATTTAGAACTCTAATTTATTACTTTGTTGTCTACATTTTACCCATTTTACCAAAGACGAAATCAAATTTAGCTAACAATTCCTCATACGTATTAATTACCCTATGGATCTTAATTATCATACATGTTAACAATTCCTCAACAGCAAACTATTCTAAAAGAAATGAGAAAAACTGTACTTTATTTTTTAAAAAAAATTATTATTCAGCAGAATATAAATGATGATTAATTACCATCATGGATCTTAATTTACAATTTAATTGTAAATATATAATCTTTCTTTTCACCAAAGAAAATTGGAGATGAAAATGATAATCATGACAGATGGGCCCTTGTTGAAGAAAACACGTACCAAGCACGTTGCAACGTGCATGGCTCCTGCTCCATAAACAGACCGACACTATCTTCATCTTAAGACCTCAACGCCGTTCCCACTTTATATATACAAAGAAAGAAAAGAAACCCAGAAAGTAGAAAAGCTAAAAAACAATTTAATAATGTCCGCGTCTCAGGTAGATCCTCACGACAAGATGAGATCTAGAGACATGAGCAAGGTGGCACGTGGCGAACAAGCACCAAGGCCAGCTCATGAATACGGCACCGTTTCAAAGCCTCCACCGCCTTCTTCCTCCTCCGTTCCTTCCGCTCAGACCAACCTCGACGGCAGCGACGATGATCGCCGCCGCGGAAGCGAAGACAGAGATAATAAGGTCTCTTTCCTTAAATAAGTAGAAATGTCTTAGTTGGATGCGTTAAGAAAGTAAATTTGCTATTTTTAAAAAGAGCTTAATTCAACGATAGTTTACATGATTTTTTTTTATGATGGAGGTGAGAGGTTGGGAATGTTCCAAAAACTAATGGAATTTTAACCCAAAACTACTGATCAATCAAAGGTGGTTATCAACATACTGATGAGGGAGAGAATAATATTAGTTTGTTCATATATCTAAATGGTGTTATAAATTTCTAATATTGTATTTTAAATGGTTAAACACATTTAATCCTAAAGAATAACCAAAACTTTAGTACTTTTACTTCAAAAGTTAGAAGTTAGAATATTATTGTTTTTATCAGCTCCGATGGTAGGTCGCAGTTAATTATTCGTATGCCAAGTGAGTATCAGTAAACTGACTAATCATGAGAAATAAATACTACACAACGATTATAGTCTATAATACACTAATGTATTTTCTCATTCTTCTTTTATATATACACTCCAATTCATTCTTAACCAAACTCTCATCCAAACAGGACAGACTATCCACTTACAAAAAAGTTCTATTTTGCGACCTTACCTAGCGTGAAAAGACCCACACACGTGAATATACTAAAGAGTAAAGATAGCAATTCTCTCTCATACTTATTAGGGACCAAATTTATAATCTTTAACCGAGACTTGAATCATATGATCGAACATAAAAGCTTAAATGGATGGTTAGTGTAAGTATATTATTCAGTGTAGAGATAGTATTTTTTTTTTATCGATCAATAAATCTTATGAAGTTAGGGAGGTCGTGGGGGATTTGAAGTTTCGAATTAATTAAGAGTATCCCTTCACATTATAACATTGCATGTATAGGTGATAATGGATGAGGGAGTAGGGACAGCGCCAAGCGATATTCGTTTTCCTTTCACTAATCAAACACGCCATTGCTATGCACGCTATTGGAATATCATAGGTAAAATATACCTAATTATACACATATATATACTTGTTTTTTCAACCATTCGTTTCATACGCACAAATCTTTGTCAGCCTCATTTAACATATGGAGTTCTATAGTTCCATAAAAATTGTATGGATCAAAGTGTGCTAAGGGGTGGGAATTAGATCTCAATCTTGAGAGGATTGAAAGGCAATCTTACCACTATCTAACAGAGCATAAAGTTGGAACATCTTCGGTGTTTTTGAAGGGTTTGTAGTGACAAACATTTGTTTCATTAATTCCCAACCATCCTATCAACCAATGATGATATATAGAGAGAGAACCTTTTGTGAATTAATTATATTTCTCTGTTCTTTATTTTTATTACTTTTGTCATATCATTTTGGCTCGTATTAGGTGCGTGCAGAAGAAGGGGGAACACGCACCTGAATGCAAGAAGTTCGCCAAGTATTATCGATCTCTATGTCCTGGTGAATGGGTGAGGCCGGAGATTTTCAGTACCACGACATTTCACCTAATATCTTCTTTCATTATTCTGAAGAGTATAGAGAGAGTTTTGCATATAATAACCCTGTCTAGACACACACACACACACACATGTATATATTAAAGTCTAGCTAGTGAACAAGGCCATATATTTTTGGTTGGTGTGCAGGTTGAGAAATGGAATGAGCAAAGGGAGCTTGGGGTCTTTCCTGGTCCGATGTAAGGTTGTGGTTTTGTCATGTGTGGAATAAATAATCAAAAGTGGTTCATATTAGATTTATATCAGTTTAGTCATGGGAGTCAGCAGTTCATTCACTTTTAGCCATTCCCACTTTTGTACACTGTGTTAGAAACATGCTCAAATTTCAAATTTTAAAAAATAATTAATAGAACCTTTTAGTTTTGGTTGAAACTAATATATATTATATTATTGAAAATTGACACAAAAAATAAAAATAAAAAATTCACAAATCACTCGTAGCATATGCAAATTGGACCGAACTGTTGGCATCCCTATAAGAAGAAGATGGAAAAAGGTATGGGAAAAGTGGACAAAACAATGAAAGATAGATATTGATTAATAACAACAATACAAAATTTAATTAATGGTAGTCCATTAAAAGCCAATTATTTAAGACGTTAGGGAACCCATTATTTACATTTATTGCAGTACCGTTGAATGAAGACTAAACGATCTTTTTCCCTTTTTTGGAGGGAAAAGGAAAGGGATTTTAATGAAGGATATATGGAATGGTACGGTGGAGACGAGAATTGGGCTGTGCACGTGTACAAGCTGGCATGGGTCACTATAAAATTCATATTTTTAAGTTTCTTTCTAATTCTGAAAATATAAGATTTGTATTTATTGCATAACTTTGTCGCTTCTCCCTTCAAAATTTATGTGTGTATTGAAGTGGACATTCACGGAATATTTACCTATAAAGTATCAAGGTATTAATACTAATGAAAAATTATATTCTATATTATAAATGGATAAATTGCATCAAATCTTTTATGACTTTTTTTTTTTTGTGATATCATACTATATAATTATAAGGTTATCAGTTTTAAAATTTTTAAATTTGTTATTCATTAAATTCTTTTGTTATTTTTGCACGAGTTTCTTATACATATTAGATAAATATATAGATGTTCATTTTAAACTACTTAGGCATGTTTTCATGCATATGTCGAGCATATGTACACTCTTTCAAGTAATCTACCACCTATCTGTACACTATTTCAAGTAATCCATCACCTACTTGTACACTCTTTCAAGTAATTTATTACCTACCTGAGCTTTTGTGGATTTATAAAGACACACCATGACTAGATAGATTAGATAGATTGAAAGATAAATTCAAATATGTAAGAGAAAGGGAGAGAGAGTTGAGATTTTGATTTTTTTTTGTTTGTCTTTATTTATATATTATATTTTATCGATACATGTGTTTTGGTTTTTTTATTTTTATTTTTAATTTTATATTATATCTATTTTAAGAAAGTAGGTGATTAGTTATATACATAGAGAAAAATATCATGTCAATTACCATCAAATTAAGTTTTGTTTAGGGTATCGTTGGAATAAAAATATCATTATTTTTGTATGTGTGCTATATATGTTATACAACCAATGACAAAAAAATGTAACTATGAATGATTGAGATAGAAGTTTGATAAAACATTTAATTGTTTTTCTTTTTATATTTTAATCTAATATATTATAATATATTGTTGTTAACATGTCAATTTTTTATACATCTGTGAGTTTTTTAATCAGAGTACGTGCATTTTGACTTAATCTTATAGGACGACTTTATTTTATAATATTTGAGTGTTTAATAAACTGGTATGATATTAAATTTTAGGTATGTAACTACTATATAGGTTGAAAGGTTGAATTCATTATCTTAAGTTATAATATTTTACTTACTACTATTGTAATTCGTGTACTAAGTTGGCATTACGAGAGGACAACGTTTGAATGATACAAGCTTATACTAGGTAGATGCCTCAACCTATGAGATTGAATGTATGCTCTTCTTTTAGACAGACAGCGTATAAAGATAATGTATGCTTTTTATTCACCTATTTTTCTAACTTTATTATCTTCAAATTCAACCCATACTTATTATTATTATTTTTACATGTTTAGTTCAAGTGAAATATTTGAACTAACATCTATCACATTTTTTTTGTTATTTAGTTTTATTTTCAAAAAATAATTTAAATGCCAACACCTCTTAAAAATTTATAAAAAAAACATCACGATCTATTTACGATAGACAATAATAGACCAATTATCTTTCTCTATCACGATACAGATCCATCACAATGTATTGTAAATAGATCGTCACAGTTTACTATATTTGAAAAACATTTTGATTTACTAGATTATATTGAAAAATAACTTAACTGCATTATATGACAAAAACTTATAGAAAAAAGCAGTTTATGACACATTATTTTGCATATTACGAATATAACAAGTAATTAATGATATCAGACGACTATTGAATGACTATCAAAGAGTTAACGACTTTTAAATTTGCTATATTTACAATTTAGAAAAGAAGAAAAGAATGTATGATAATAGAATATATGTCACTTACATTTTCAAAATTATATTGTCGTTATATTTGTCAAATTTATAATATGCAAAAAAAATATTATGAATTATTTTTTTAATTTTTTTTTTTCATTTAATACAGTTTTTTTTAAGAACTAAAATGTACTGACATGAACTCGTTATTAATTTATGCAAACATGAAAAAGAAAAAGAAAGTAAAAAGAGGCTAAAACGTAGTGGCTTAAACCTGAGAGAATGATGGAACTTACATGCCTACGGCCCTACATTACATGGAAAGGGAAAGCGAACGAAAAAAAAAAAAGAAGAAGAAAACAAAAACTAAAAAGAGTAAATTTTAATATTTTTTTTTAATTTATGTAAAAGCATTAGAATAGTAATTTACAAAATAAGATCGATCCAAATTCTCCTTTCAAAGACGCCGGAGGGATGAAACTGAAATTTCTGGACTACATCGAACGGATGATGATTGTTGTAAGACCGTTTCGGCCGCTTTGACTCTCGACGAGGTATATATACTTGAATTTTTCTTCCTTCTCTTTCTTTGATTTCTTCTTTGGGTTGTTGAATTGTTTGTAAGTTTCAGTGTTTGTGAGCTTCAAGTGATGTCTCTTCAGTTATCAAGCTAAGAATTTCTTTCTGTTTTTAACATATTTTTGCCAATCTTATCTGGCATTACAGATTTTTTTCATGTTCCATGTTAGAAATCGCTTTCATTTAGAGTAATGAGCCGAATTATATTGTGGTGGTGGAGCAATTGCTGTTAGACACCGGCGTTGTCATACTCTGGTGTCATTTCAAATTTCAATTTTCCCACTAGAAAATTGTTATTAGTAATAGTAATGAGCTGAATTAGTGTCACAATCACACTTTCTTAAGACTCGTAAAGCGATTACGCGACACTTGTTTTGGCCCTTGAACAATTCAGTAAATTCTAATTCAGGAAATGGGAGGCACAATAAGCGTATTTCGTAAACTTCGCTCCTGTTTTGAAGAAAACAGTTTCAGAAAATGGGGTTAGAGAAAAAGGTTTCATAAACGTATGAAAGCATTTAGATATTGTCTTTCACTTCTTGTGTTCATTGAGACTGGTTTAGAATTCAAAATTGAGGGCATGACATGTAGTATAAGTCTTCATTCAAGTGAAAATCTGTTATTGGATAGGATGCAGAGCGTATATCGGTAATACGTTTACCTATCACCGATCAACAAGAAAGTCTGCAGTCATATTATTTCTCTCATTTAAAATTGGTCATGCTTGTCTATGAAATCAAATTATTTCTCTCATTTGCATTTTACTGGCAAGCTGTACTCTCTGGACTAAATGTTATAGCTATTTTTCTGATTACAGGTTATATAGATAGTAATGTTTCTGGTGCACCAGAAAGAGCAAATGCCACAAAGACTATTCTACTTCTGAGTTAATTTTGCTCGATAAATTCATCTGGAGCAATATGTGCGAGTAGCACTCTGCAAAATAACTTGCAGTGATGTGTTCTTCCCCGTATCACTGGCACATAGGACAGTACATTGTTTGGGGATGTTTATACATGTCTGTCATCTCCCTCAATTCACTTCAGTATGAAAGTGGAAATGTTTTTTCGAATGATTTGCAGCATGAATTCCGGCCAGTGACAGGCAATGGCTCTCTGAACATTAGTCCAATACTTTTTTCTTCTTCAAATCATTTTGTATCATGCGAGGACCTGGGAGGTGTTGGGTCATTTAACACAACCTGCCTGTTAAACACAAACTTATCTTTATATTCTGATTTCTACATATCTGGAACGGGGAATCTGGAGATACTTCCACACGTTGTGATTTGCTGCCCCATAGAAGGTTGTACGATTACTCTTAATATGTCTGGCAATATCAAAGTCAGTCACCACGCTGGCGTTGTTGCTGGTTCTGTGGTTTTTTCTGCTGCTAATCTGACAATGGAATACAATTCGTACATAAATACTACTTCCCTCGGTGGAGCACCTCCTTCTCAAACTAGTGGCACCCCATTTGGTTATGATGGATCTGGTGGAGGTCATGGTGGCCGAGGGGCCTCCTGTTTTAAAAGTAATCAGACAAGCAATTGGGGTGGTGATGTGTATGCTTGGTCTACATTGTCTGAACCATGGAGCTATGGGAGCAAGGGTGGTGGCATATCAGATGAAAAGCCGTATGGAGGGCTTGGTGGGGGACGTGTGAAACTTATAATTGTAGGTGTATTATATCTAAATGGTTCTATCCTAGCAGAAGGTGGAGACGGAGGATCAAGAGGTGGAGGTGGATCTGGTGGAAGTATCTTTGTGCATGCTGTAAAGTTGTGAGTATAATTCATGCATATGGATTGGTTTAAACTTTTCAACTGCTTTCTCTTGAGGTTATGGTTATGATGCATATCTTTTCACTAATCTAGTTTTGAAACCCATACAAGTTTAATTGCTGAATTTGTCTGTATGTTATGTTTGAAGTCTTTTAGTGTTATTTTTTTTTATCTAATTTGAAGCCAGCATAAGCTTTTTGCTTGTTTAATGCTAACTTAACTGTGTGAAATCTCAACAAAAACATCTAATACACTTTAGACAACATCACTGATGATAGTGATGGCAGTGCAGTTTTAAGCACGTGAAGTTACCATCAATACATGAGTACTGTTTTTTTTTTTAATGAATACCCAAAGTTTGAGAGGAAAAAAATGAAAGAATGTACAAGCATGCAAAAAATGAGAGCACACAAAAAGGGGAGGAACCTACAAAGATGATCTTGATATAACAAAATATACTTAATATGGAATTGCCTCTGACATACATAAAATGAGTAATTATAAATTTAGGGAACAAGTTCCAAACGGCTAGGTTCTTTTTTTGCTTCCTAACATATAGATTGCTAAGTGATGCTGGACATTTGGGGCTAGAGGAATGAGCGGGTCTTTAGGGGTAGGGAGAGGAGCATAGTGAGATTTGGTCTTTGCTAAATTTCATGTTTTCCTTTGGGCTTCGATTTCAAAGCTTTTTTCTAATTATTCTATAGGTAGCATTTTACTTAATTAGTCCCCCTTCTGCTAGTTGGGTGTCTTGGCGGGCTGGTTTTTTTTGTATGTTAGTGTGTTCTTTCATTGTTTCTCAATGAAAGCAGGTTGTTTTATAAAAAGAAAATAGCTTGCTCAGTGATGTCTATTGTTTGTTCTTGGGAAGTTGTGTATCAGCTCCTTCACTGCTAGGCTTATGGCCAAATTTGTTTTTAGTTCCACTTGAAGGACTGGAATTCTTTGTCTGCTCCCTACTAGACCGTGAGAAAAAAGGGAAGAAAGGTTTGACAGTACCTTGATTATTTAATGGCTCTCTCATTGTAGCATGCATCAATCTCACAAATGAATGATGCTTCTGTTATCTTCAATATCGGCTAAAAAATCATGTACTGTCGGTTGTTTCATCTGTTTCTAATACTTGGCTTTCTTTCTATGTACCTAGAAGGGGAAGTGGAACTATATCTGCTGCAGGCGGTAAGGGATGGGGTGGAGGTGGTGGGGGAAGAATTTCTCTGGATTGCTATAGCATTCAAGAGGATATTAAAGTTACTGTACATGGTATGTACTTTG
This sequence comes from Cucumis hystrix, assembly GCA_025688845.1. Classification (NCBI taxonomy): domain Eukaryota; kingdom Viridiplantae; phylum Streptophyta; class Magnoliopsida; order Cucurbitales; family Cucurbitaceae; genus Cucumis; species Cucumis hystrix. The sequence continues at coordinate 529,074 of CM046886.1, read as the reverse complement.
GGTTGATGAAATATTCACTGTCGTCATATGTTAGATGATATAGCATTTAATTTGCTTTCATCCACTAATTTAAACTTTTAGGTTAATCGGTAATTTAAGATGTCATCAGAGTAAGTGGTCTAGGAGGCTATGTGTTCAAACCCGTTAAAATTGCCTTCCACTTGTTTAGTCTTTTACATATTTGAAGCCTTAAGTAAGGGGAGATTTAGATGGTATAAGAATAAATTTGCCTTTCCATCAGTTTTAAGTTTTTGGGTCAATTAACGATTTAAGTTCATATAATAATTATTTGTTTTATGTGATAATAAAGATCAGAAAGGATTCTACAATACTGGTTGCTAGGCTATCTGGCTTTAGTATGCCATTGCTTGTCTTGGAAACAAAAAATTATAATCATTATAATACAATATTTTTATTTGACTTTCTGGAGTGCTTCTGATATTGAATACAACATTGGTAACTCTATGTTTGCACCATCCTTGTTTCAGGTGGTATAAGTATTGGGTGTTCTGGTAACGCTGGGGCAGCCGGCACTTACTTCAATGCTGATTTGCTTAGTTTAAGAGTTGGAAATGACAATCTCACGACAGAAACTGAAACCCCTTTGCTAGACTTTTCAACTAGTCCCCTATGGTCAAACGTGTTTGTGGAGAATAATGCAAAAGCATTGGTCCCATTGCTGTGGACAAGAGTCCAGGTATTGAGTGACGTTTGCTTCCTTATGCTTCCCTTGTTGTATAGAGGTGGAAAATGCCTTGATCCCTTATAACTTCAAATATTTGTTGATTAATTGATGAAATGCATATATTACATGTTTATCAATCAATTGTTGAAAAGAACATTTGAAATGCATATAATGATTTCATATTTATAAGAGATGTTTTTTTCTAATTCAGAAGGTGCCGAGACAAGAAAACAGAAGCCTCTACTAAAAAGGGACTTCAACTGTTCAAAATCAGGAAAAATGGTTTTTAAAAAGTTATAAAAAAATGGTTTGATTAATTACTCTGTACCTAGTTTACATTCTAGATTTCATTCGTGCTTCCAGAATAGAGGATTTTGTTTAGCTCGTTGTTATTGTTGAGTTTGATTTAGCTATTGTTTGTATCTGTTTTAGCCATTTTTCTCTCTGTATAACTCTTTTGTGTTTGAGCGCTAGTCTCTATTATTATTATTATTATTATTTATTAAGAGGCTTGTCCCCTTTAAAAAAAAAAGTTATAGAAAATTTAGAAAAAGAAAAAATGAAAAAAAGAAAAAAAGTTATTTAGTTACATGCACTGAAAGAGAGGCATTAAAAATTGTACTCAATATTGGGAAAATACTTCACTGTGTTTTAGATTAGAAAGCCACACATACATATAGGTTTTTTTTTTAACAAGATCCAAAACTTCATTGATAACATTGAAAGAAGACTGAACGAAGACTGAAAGAAGACTAATGCCCAATGGATACGTACTCCACAAGGGAGTGAACAAGGAAAGTGATAAAAGCAACTAGTATATAACGGAACAAGATTGCAACAAAAAAAGTTAGACATTAAAAAAAAACATATATCCTGTAAAGAGAAGTCAACTAAAGATTTGAGAAGGGAGCACTAGGATGAAGTCTTAAGAACAGTTGAATAAAAAATCAACCTATTCACGAACAAGCTGATACACATCAATCGAGAGGGTGGATACTCTCCATGCTTTATTGTTCCCACCACAGTTTAGTACATTAAAGATTCCTAACCCCAAAATACGAGAAGATCTAAATATAAGAGCAACCAACAAACAACTAACTAAAGGTTTGAATTTTTATCCATAGCCCTCCTAGCATACTTTTTTTACTATTGGGTTGTCGCATTACCTAGGGTTGAGAGGTGTTGAAGTTAGAGGAAAACTCACTTAATTCATTCTATACAATGGAGTTCAATATGTATAGGCATACATGGAAACCCTGACTAAAGACTAGTAAATTACAATGATGGACAAACAACTAATAAGCTCCTATTTATATATATATATATATATTATAACACTCCCCCTTAAGCTGGAGCATATATATTAATCATGCCTAGTTTGTTACATAGGTACTCTAGTCAAACTCCATTCAAAGTCTTTGTAAAGATATTCCGTAATTGTTTTCCAGTCTTCACATATCTAGTGGACACCAAACCTTGTTGAATTTTTCTCGAATAAAATGACAATTAATTTCAATATGTTTAGTATGCTCATGAAATATTGAGTTAGATGCAATATGGAGAACAACTTTGATAGTCACACCACAACTTAATCGGAATTCTAGTATTAAAACCTAACTCAATCAAGAGTTGATGTAACCACATTATTTCACACACTGGTTATGCATTTGATGTAGCGTAAGTAACCTCAGGGAGAAATCCTCCAAGAACCAAGATTGTTGATCTTTTATTAGAATGAATAATATGCTTCATACGGAGAAGACTCCTATTTATAGTGTTCTATTACAATGGGGTAAAAAGGGAATTTATCTAGAATATTACCTAATTACTCAATTAACCCTTAGACTTCTTATATCAGCATTGCTCTGTATTCTGACTCAGCACTTGATCCCATGAGACCAAATTGCCTCCAACAAAAACACAATATCCAGAAATCGATCTTCTGTCTTCTTTTGATCCTGCCCAATCAGCATTTGAAAAACATTCAATGTTCATATGGCATGATCTTTATATAAAACCTCACGTCCAGGTGCAACTTTAAGGTAACATAGATTTTGTTGTACTGCATCCCAATGTTCCACTGTGGGTGAGGTCATACACTGACTCACAATGGTTCTTTATCTCTTAGGATCCTCAAATGGTTCTCCATCTTTCAATAGTTGTAGACCAGGTATCATCGGAGTACTGCATGGCTTGGCTCCCAATTTTCTTGTCTCAGATAGCAAATCAAGCACATATTTTCTCCGTGACATAAAAATACTGTTATTGCTTCTCATTACTCCAATGCCCAAACAGTACTTCAATACTCCCAAATCTTTAGTGTGAAATTGACTTTGGAGAAAAGATTTGAGAGACAATATACCTGATGTATCATTGCTGGTTATAACAATATCATCAACATATAGAACAAGTAGAATACTTCCACTAATAGATCTTCAGTAGAAAACCGAGTGATCCGATTTGCTTTTCTTCATTCCAAACTGCTCAAGTGCGTTACTAATTTTCCAAACCATGCATGTGGACTCTGCTTCAACCCATACAAGGATTTGCAATGGCGACACACTTTATCATTCTCTCCTTGAGCAACAAACCCCGGTGATTGCTCCATATAGATACAAGATCTCCCAATAGCAAAATCAAAGACATCCAAGATTTTTTTTTTCAATACCACATCACAAAGTTCAAGCAAATATTGGGTGATTAAATTTGGTAGTCTTCAAAGCAGATTTGATAATCTTTGGGTTATTTCAAAACTTTTTGAATTTGATAGTTGGGTAAAAATTAATGAAGCATTAAAACTCTTTTTCGATTCAAAAATTATCATCAACCCTTTATTTGCTGACAATGCTCTGATTGAGTTGGAACGTGGTCCTTTGAAGGAGTTCATTGAAGATCCAGGCAAATGGCAAAGTTCACTACCTTTATTTGCTGACAATGCTCTGATTGTTGACCTTTTTGTTTGTGGAGATTTTTAATTTTTAGCATTAGTCCCTTTCTTTATAAGTTTATATCAATATTCTTGTTTCATGTTTTGAATTTTTTTTGTCCACAATTGCTTTACTTATCCTGAAATTCACTTACTTTGATAACTATCTTGCCTTTCGGCTCCATGGTTTCTAGGTTAGAGGACAAATTACTCTATACTGTGGAGGCAGCATTGTTTTTGGGCTCTCTGAATTTCCAATATCAGAATTTGAACTAGTTGCTGAAGAACTTTTGATGAGTGATTCCATCATAACGGTTTGACTCTTTCTTTTCCATATCAAACTTGTATATATTTTTATCTACGTTTCTGAATCATGTTTCTTGTGTGTGTGTTTATTTGTTTCTTCTTATTGTCATTAAAAAAAAAGATTTGGGAGTTTCTTCCAGACACACACACAAAGCTGAATGGTAAAATACGATTCCTACATTTCAGTTCAGAGGTTTCTGCTTTTAAGAATTGTCAAGTAGCTGCATATAAGAACTAGACCTACTTGAACTGCATGCATCGCCTTGGAATGAATCAGGACAGACAACTTCAATACTACCACTGCAACTAGACTCCAGTTCAGATTTAAGTTTAATACTAGCAGTGGTATTAGTCTTGACTCATCTTTACGAAGTCTTGGTACCATGGACTGGAAGATCGATGTAGGAGGCTTCTACCTATCCATACGTTCTACTTTTGCTTGTAAAAGGACGATAAAGAGTACATCATAGGGAATTATCTATGGACTGATAATTTTAAAATTTTAGTTTATCGATTAATTAATACCTCTTTAAATTAATATAAAATTATTTGGTCCTAACATTATTAATTTATAGAGGTTAAGTATGGTGATGAAATAGGGGGAGCATTTGCACTCTAGGAAGCATAGATATCGACATGCAACACGGCGACGCGTCAAATTTAGAAAAAGTAAGACACAACGTCGGGGAGATGTTATTTCTTTAGTAAAAAAATTAAATTTATGTTGTTCAACATATTGTGAAATATTTTAATTAAAAACATCAAAATGAGTTGTAGACTAAAAAATAAAAATAAAGAAGGGGAGAAAGAACTAGTGGTTGGCCAAAAATATTTAGTTGAAAGAAAAAAAATGAGTTGTGACTCAACAAAGCATAAAAAAAAAAGTAGGAGAGAAAGAAACTCGCGAGGAGCACGAAAACTTTGGGGAGCTCGAGGGAGTACTTCTGAAGGGAATCGATGATGGATGTTCTTGCTGGTGGCAAGAGGGTTGGGCAGCGACTGGCAAGCAGAAGGGCAGCAGAGAGTTTGGGCAGCGAGAAAAAAGGGGAGCACGACAAAGGTGGAGATATGGCGTGAAACGTTGAAGGGTTGAAAACAAAAAATAGAATTAAAAAAAACCTAAAAATGGTTGTGCCTTTTCTAATCAGCTTTAATTAATCTTTTTTCAGTCATGTCTCACCTGTGTCTTTGGCGTGTCGTGGCCGTGTCGGTGTTCGGAAACTTGTCTAACACTGACACTTGACCTTTTAGGGCTATAAAAGCCCTTGGAAAGAACAAAGCTCCGGGCCTCGATGGTTTCACGATTGAATTCTTTTTGGAACATTGGCGGTTGGTCAAGGAGTCCTTCAAAGCCTTATGTGAAGATTTTTATGAAAATGGAAGGCTTAAAATGCTTGTGTGCAGGAAAATTTTATTTGTTTAATCCAAAAGAAGGAGGATGTGGTTCTTGTAAAGGATTTCAGACCAACTAACCTCGTCTTAGTGGAACCGTTGAAATATGTTATGGCCAATATCATCAGCCCTTCTCAAAGTGCTTTCATAGAAGGTAGGCAAAACCTCGATCCGGTTCTGATTGCAAACGAAATTGTGGAAGAATATTGAGCAAAGAGGAAAAAAGGTGGATCTTGAAGCTTGATCATGAAAAGGCCTTCGATTGGGTGGATTGAGAGCTCCTTGAAAAAGTTTTTCACAACAAAAATTTTGACCATAAAAGGATCTCTTGGATTATGGACTTTCTAAAAAAGCTAAGATACTCCATTCTCATGGTAAACCTCGAGGTCATATTTTTGCTTCTAGAGGAGTTAGGCAAGGTAGATCCTCTATCCCTGTTCCTCTTCCTTTTAGTTAGTGAGGTTTTGGCTCTCTTGATCAAGCTAGCTGCAAACAGGCATTATGAAAGCTTTTTAGTTGGTAAGGTAGAGGTTCATATATATATATATATATATTTATGAAAATGACTTTCATTGAGAAAGAATGACAAAATACAAGGGCAAAAAAAAAAAAAAACCCAACACACAGAACCACCCCCATTAAAGAAAGTGGGGCCAACTAAGTAAAGTGTTGCCTATAGAATAGTTACAAAAGTTCTTCGAAACCGAAGCTCAAAGAGGACTGATGCGCAGTTTAAGTTTTCGAACAACGTAATCCATAAGGAAATGTTTACCCTCCTTGGACTGTTAGATTGCCAAAGCCTTTTGTACAGTGAAATATCCATTGGTGAAGATGTAGAGAAGTGCTTAACCAAGGATTTTACTGAGAAGGAGACAGTTTCAAAAGGTTGTCTAAGGATGACACATTGAACGACTCTTCCTTGTTTCCTTTGTTTGCAAAAGCTTGAAGCAATCTTTCTTCCTGATTCTTTCGGGCTTTTTCACTATCGTCGTGCCGTGATTTCAAAATCTTTATACTTCGAAGCTTTGAATAAATGGCAAAGCCAGCCCATCCTTGATGGTTTCCAGAGGTCAAGGAGTTCGTTGTAAGTTGGCAGTACTGTTTATCAAGCAACCAACTGTTGCAAAACCAAAATGGAGAGGGACCCCATTCAAATGCACCAGCTTCTAATAAGAAGGGGAAATGATTAGAAGGAAGTCTTTCTTTTCGAGAAACTCTGGTGTCAGCAAAGATTTCATCCCAATTAGCAGATACTAGGAATCTGTCTAGCAGAGAACATGAGACCGATCTTTCTTCTCTTGATCATGTGAATTTGATGTTAGATAAAGGAATTTCTAACTACTTTGACTCTCTAATGAATTTATTGAAATTTCTCGTTCCCCTTGTCAATCTTCCTACTGGAAATCAATCTTGTACCTTCCGAGTGATGTTGAAATCCCCTCCCATACACCAAGCTCCTGTACAGAGGTATGAAAGAAGAGACAACTCCGACCAGATGTGGTTTCCATCTCGATAACGTGTGGGCCTATAAATGTTTGAAATCCAACAGGTTTTTCTATTGATTGTGCTGCACTTTATTGAAAGAGAATAACATCGTTTCAAGACTTCAATAACCGACAACTTACTTTCATCCCAAATAATCAGCAATTCTCCTGATCTGCCATTAGCTTCAACAAGGTTCCAACCAATTCCTTTTGAGCTCCATAATGCCTTTATAATACGACTATCAATCTCTTCTCTTTTGGTCTCCTGAATCAGAATTATATCTGGATTTACTTTCTTCAGAAGTTTTTTTAATAGCCCGTTGTTTCGATTGGCCCATGATCCCTCTAGTATTCTTCATCCTCAGTATCTCTGCCTTAAATCAATTCAATTTCACATGCTGCTAAAAATGAAACCAACTCTTGAGGGGGGTTGATACTTACTGACTGGCACAAACTCTTCTTCTATGGGGAGGAAAAGAGAAAGTGTTTAGCAATGTATGAATCGAGAGGATCAACATCCTCTAATTTCTCCATCTCTTTTTGAAGCTCCTCTTCCTCAGCTATTTTGATTTCTGCATTGCTTACGCTGATGATGGATTCTACTTCCAGATTTTCAACTTCCAGGTTCTCCACTTTTGTGAGACAAGAATTACCTCGCACAAAATTGGAGATTGAACCAGAAAGCTTGGAGGACTGTAAAAAATTATTACTAAAAGAGGGAGGCAGGACTGACCTGTTACAAGCAAAACCTGGAATTTGTATCTTCGCACAGCTTTCCTCCAATGAATTAGCCAGGCCCGTCCAAGCATTTTGGAAAGAAGTTCTGCCTTTTTTTTTTTTGAAACGGAGACAAACTTCTTTATTAATAATAAGAACTCAATGTACAAGAGAAATATACAATGAGCTAAATAAAGAAGTCCAAACAAGCGAAAGAAGAAGAATAATATGGATCAGAAGGTGCACCCGGACATCTCAACTAGGTTGACACCCCCTTAGCACCAAAACATCAAAACCCATTAAACTAGCCTATTGCAACAATGAATTCTGCCTTTGATAAAGGTCTTGAGATACTTAGAGAATTTTCTGGTATGTGTTGGAACGGCTTTCTTTGCAGAGGAATTTTTTTTCTTGGATGAAGCTGGAAGGTTCGACTGTGAGCATAGAACAGGGGATGGGGCAAAATTGAAAACCCCTGGAGAAGGAAGAAATTAGGACTAAAGACACCACCAGCCCTCTCACACTCTTCCATACCCACAGGAGGATAAGGAACCAGAGAAAGAGGACATACCTGCTTTATGCCACTGGCTGGGCTCTCCATCTTCAATTTGCAACCCACAAAATTAGGGAGAGTTTCATAGACTCATTCTTCAATTTGCAAATGATACCCTTTTTTTTTTGCAAGCATGTTATTGAAATTGAAGGATACAATTGCACTTTTAAAATGGTGCTCCGGTCAAAGAATTAATTGGGAGAAGTCAGCTTTATGTGGAGTTAATGTGGAAGAGGATGAGCTGAAACTTATGGCTGAAAAGATGTGTTGTACCGCGGAAAAGATGCCTTTTTTATATTTAGGGCTTCCATTAGGGGGTTACTCGAGACAAGCTACATTTTGGCAGCCAATTGTTGATAAAGTGCAGAGAAAGTTAGACAAATGGAGATTGAACTTGTCAAGAGGAGGAAGAGCAACTTTATGCCAATCCGTTTTGGCTAATCTTCCTACATTTTGTATGTCTTTGTTTGCAATTCCAGACAATGTAGCCTCCTCTTTGGAGATATTAGTGAGATTTTTTTTTGGGAAGGGCATTCAGGAAGCAAAATCAACCACTTAGTTAAATGGGCTAAAGTTATTCGGCCTCAAACTTAATGGAGGACTAGGTTTGGGAGGTCTGCAAAATAAGAATTTGGCTCTCCTTGCCAAGTGGGGTTGGAGATTTATAAATGAAGAGGATTCTTTATTTAGGCAAGATATTCAAAGCATTCCTGGAAAATAACCTTTTAATTGGCACACGGTTGGAAATTCTTTGGAGTTCCTTGTTTTTCAAAAGTCAATTCTTTTTCCAGTTGGAATATTAATGCGTGGTTTGGCCACCTACTAGAGGATGCAAGTTGATTCAACCGCCTATGGGGATCTCAAGAACAGGATGACTTAAGTTTTAGAAAGTGTTAAAAGTTCTACAACTATTTCTTACTTTTTTCTTATTGTCTCTATGGTGTGGTGTAGGAAATTATTTGCTACCTTTCATACCAATGGATTTTTGGTGGATCATTCAAAGAGAATGCCACTCAGATATAGGGAAGTCCTGCGATGAATCCTCATTCTACTTTACTTTGCTCTACTGTGGTGAAATATTTTCTTGCTGGGATTTTGTTTGGAAGGTACCCTCCAAAGGGTCTTTCATGAAAAATCACTCATGTGGCTCAATATGAAGTTGCAAGAGTTAATGCATCCACTTGGAATGCCTATATATATTTTTTTGAAACAAAAACGAGTCTCTTCATTGAATTAATGAAATGAGACTAATGCTCAAAGTACAGTGGAAATAGAAAGAGCAAAAGAAATAAAGGGCATAGCGGATGAGGAGGTGACCTAGGCACCTCAACTAGGCATCCTCATCATTTCCAGATAAGATACCCAATCCTTATAGACTTCCGGCTTAAGTACAATACAAGAGGATAGCAACTAGACTGAAAACAAAATTACATAATGCCTTTATATTTTCGTTACACTATTGTTCCGTTATTTATTGCCTTTTATTTTATTTTATTTTTATATATTGATTTTCTTATCAATCCCTTGGGGAGCTCATATTCTTTGAGTATTTAGTCTCTTTTCATTTTATTAGTGAAAATTTTTGTATCTAGTTGAAAAAAATGTTGATATCTGTAATCCAATTTCTTTTGTAGTATTCTAGATACGAGAATTGAGAGAGTAACAGATCAAGCAAATCCTTAACTATTTTACTCTATTGGTTGAATTCCAACACATATTTATTATTTTGATAAGAAACGGAGCTAGACACTATCGTTTTGAATTTTAAACGCACTGTCCATATTGTCATATTTTTCCTATCTATTGGATTAGAGTTGTTAATATAGTTTGTATGACCTTCCATTCTTTCTTATGAAATTCCCTTTGGAGGAATGCCCTTAGATCCAATGAAGGGTTTTATGTATTTATTTTAATTTGTATTAATTTCCAAAATGACTTGAGTTCTCTTTGACTGAAGGTTTTTGGCGCTCTTAGAGTTTTTGTTAAGATGCTGCTAATGTGGAACTCTAAAATCCTGGTAGATGGTGGTAGGAACACGTTTGTTACTGCTTCAGTTCTTGAAGTCAGGAATCTGGTTGTTTTAAAGGTATTGTCCTTTAAACCTCTTCTGCTAACTAAACTACATTAGGGGCAGGGTTTTATTTATTTATTATTATTATTATGAGTAAGTTTTTGAGTGTCTTTGATTAGCTTGTTATTTTCTGCTCAGGTTCATTTTTAGAATTTCATCATATTTATGTTACCCGAGTATAGTCTTTATTTTAGTTTTAGCTTGTATTTTCCCTTAGTTTTTTTTGCTCTTAGTATAACCCTCTGGTACTTTGAGCTTTAGTCTCATTATCATTAATAAAAAGGCTTGTTTCCGTTTAATTTTTTTTTTTATTATGATTAAGTTTTGTTTACTTTTATATTTGTAGTCCTTTGAACATCTCCTAATACCTAAGTTCTCCACGATGCCTAAAATGTTGCAGCAAAATTCAAGCATTAGCTCGAATTCGAACTTGGGAATGTATGGTCAAGGGCTATTGCATCTGATTGGTGAAGGTGACACAATCAAAGGGCAACGACTATCTTTGTCTCTTTTTTATAACATAACAGTAAGCCGTCTTCACATTTTGGAGTGTTTATTATGATCTATTTACAATGGCTTATCAGCTTCTAAGTGATTTTCCATCATGATGGAAGCTAATTTTATACATTCTGTCGCTGTTTTATAAAATAACTGCAAGTCATCATCATAATATACATAGTTTATCTTGATGGAAGCTGTTTTATACAATGGCTTGCAGTTATTTTAAGTACATTTCCAAGACTTGGTACAGTTGTTAATGGGTCATTGTTTTTTTTTCTACACCTCATCTTTTATGGATCAATGCTGTAAAGGGTTATCTTGGAACTATAGTTTATCTTCTGAAAAGGTTATCTTCTGAAAGAAAACATCGTCAAACCTAAGGTTTGATCATTTTGAGGCAGCTCATTTGAAGACCTCTTTTTGATCTTCAAATTCTAAGCTTCTGTTCTTAATTTACCTGCTTATATTTACATTTTCCATTCCTTGCATGAATGACATGACATTATCTCAACTGTTAAAAAGACTACGATTTTCATCGTCACCTCTTTACCCCACGAAAAAGGGGGAAAAGGAATCTATCGGTACATCTATTTAAGACTACTGACAATGACAGGTTGGAACCGGTTCTCTCCTTCAAGCTCCATTGGATGAGGATGAAAGTAGAAGCCTGTGAGTATGTTTTATTTTATGCCTTTTTGCCCGACTTATTATTTTGTTTTTTTATAGGTAACAATTATTGAAGAGTGGCATGCTTTCTTTCTCAATCTCTACAGCATTATAGGATTGAAATCCTTAGACTCGAGTTTCAATTTGTAGGGTAACAAAAGCAATGTGTGATAGTGAGGCGTGTCCACTGGATTTATTGACTCCACCAGATGATTGCCATTTCAATTATACACTCTCCTTTTCACTTCAAGTAAGAGATTTCATTTGGTGATGCTTTGCAACTTCATCTCATTTATCATGGTTTAGTTGCAAAGCGTTCAGTCTATTGTTTTGTAGATACTTTTCGCTGCCTGTTCAGACAAATAATTTAGTATATTGCCTACCATCATTACAGAATATGTCTTAAACATTCTCGTACATAAAACTTTCTTACCAACTTACAAAACTATAATATTATATTCTTATCATTTAGATTTTGCTTTTCAATTCAATTCAAATATTATATTTTATTGTTTTCATGCAATTGAAGAATTGGTGCTTTACACACATGCATGTACATCTATGAATTCTACAAGAACGCTCCCAAAACTAACGACACAAAAATAGGGATGTGAAATTTGTAAGACAAGAAATCTGAAGCTTTATGGTGAACTAAGCTCTAATTCTCTTTATTACTTTTAAGCTTATGAATAAGCCTTACCCCTGTCACTAAAATACACCTCTGCAAGACGAAAACTCTAGTGTCATCTACTTCTAACGGTATGGAAAAGAACCATTGTGCCTTTCTAAGTTCCTTTTTTTTAGGGAAACAAAACTTTTTGCTGATGGAATGATACGGGACTAATGCAGTACATAATTCTTGATGGAAGATAATAAAAAGAAAAGCAAGAGAACATCAATAGAGTAAGAATTAAGAATCCCAAATAATATATAAAATGTGAATAATGGAGCCTGCAAAATGAAGGAAAAGGTGCAACAAGATGGCTCTGAGACGAGTCAACTTTACGTGCAAAACATGTGAGGAGCTAAACTTGAAGAAGTATTTGAGACCTATCAAACCAAATTACCAAGAACAAGGCCACAATGCATAAACCCAAAAGAAAATGTAATCTTCCAACGACTTCGCAACTGATTAATTAGGATTGGGATTAATTGTCTCTTTTCATTAATTCAATGAAAAGTGGTTTCCCTTAAAAAGAAAAAAGACTAGTTTGCTTTACAATTCTCTATAAATAGAGGAATTGTCTTCTTGTATTCATAACTTTTTGATTCATAATAAGGAATTTAATTTTATTATTGGGAATTTCTTTCCTTTTATCCTTTAGGCTACATCAGGTACTCAAGAAGTGCGGCCTCACTCAACCTGAGACTATAATGTTTCTATCATTGGGTTCATTTTTCCTGGATAATATCTTTGATGTATTTGCATCTGCATCATTGTGATTTTTAAATAATTTACCTCTGTGTTTCCCCATGAGATTGGAAGAAATCATCAGATGGTTTGGTTGTGTTTGAAATGGTTTAGGGAAGGTGAAATTGTAATTATAGTCTATTTAAGTTAACTTCATGCAAATTTTCCATGCATAATTGATGCCATAAAAGCAGTGATCTATCATAATCTGAACTTGGTTTGCATATTTGTGTTTGTTCTGCGATTGTTATTCTTGTTTTCAAATTGACTTTTAATTCCAAGAAGTGCTGATGTGAAAACTGCGGCTTTGCAATTTATCATAGTTCAATCCAAATGGTTTTCTCTTACCTTTGTTAGATTTGTCGTGTTGAGGACCTTATTGTTAATGGAATTATCAAGGGAAGTATTATTCAAATCCACCGGGCAAGAACTGTTATTGTCAATAGCAACGGCATGATTACTGCATCAGAATTAGGTAATTAGGAACATAATACCAAAAACTGTTCTTATCACTTGAAAACCCGTTTCCTATAAAAATAATAGAAAAGAAATAAATGAACTCAAACCCTAAACTAACCAGGAAAATATGAGTTAGTGTTTTATGCTTTTCAATTGTGGTATATCGTCATGGTCAGGTTGTGATGAAGGAATTGGTAAGGGAAACTATTCAAATGGTGCTGGCAGTGGAGCTGGACATGGTGGAAGAGGGGGGTCTGGCTATTTTAACGGGTGGGTGAGTAATGGAGGTGAAGAATATGGCAATGCTGCTTTGCCCTGTGAACTTGGCAGTGGAGCAGAAGGCCCTGATCATTTTGACACACCTGTGGCTGGAGGAGGAATGATCGGTAAATATTTCTTCTACTATTGTGAAATATAAATGATGAAGTGTCTCTAATGAACATTAACAAGATATTTTTTTTTTGTTTTGCTCCTTGTATAAACCTTTTGTACTTTGAGCTCTATTATTTTTAATAAAGAGGCCGGTTTTCTTTTAAAAAAAAAATTAACAAGATAAAGTTGGTGCAAATAGGTACGAAGTTGGTATTTATATTTTTTGATGTAGCCTAAAGGGTAAAAGGATTTCTCCAATAATAAAATCAAATTCTTTATTATGAATCAGAAGTTACGAATACAAGAAGACAATTCTTCTATTTTTAGAGAGCTGTAAAGCACAATAATTCTAAGCCTGATCAATCAAATAAACTAATCCTGGTCCTAATAAACCAAAGGGACTAATCCTGATCCTAATAAACCAAAGGAACTAATCCTAACCCTAATTCCAATTCATCCAGAAAACTAATCCTAAATCCTAATCGTTAGGGATTTATCAAGATATTCTAATTTACTCTAATCCTACTGCATTTTTCATCTCTGATATTTCATCAATTTTTAGTCTCTTAAACCTATTCTCATGCATTGTGAATCCATGTGTTGTTTCTTCTAGTGATGGGATCCATCCAGTGGCCTTTGTTAACTCTAAAAATGTTTGGATCCTTAACGGCTGATGGACAAAGCTTTCTTAAAGTAATGGGCAACGATAATAGTAGCATGATTGGTGGACATGGAGGAGGTTCGGGTGGAACTATTCTCCTTTTCCTTCAGGAACTTGAGCTTTTCAGGAATTCATCTATCACTGTTATTGGTGGCAATGGTGGTTCTCTAGGTGGAGGTGGAGGTGGGGGTGGGAGGGTGCATTTTCATTGGTCCAATATACATGTTGGGGATGAATATATGCCTGTTGCAAGCATAAGTGGCTCCATCAATAATAGGTATGCGACTTCTAACTATAAACTATAGATGTTTTGGTACAAGATACAGGTTACGTGGCATGTAAACATTCTGTGATTCTTTTGAATGTATTTGATTGTGTATTAACATTAAGTATAGAGGGTCAATATTTCCTGGATTAGGTGAGTTTAAGTGCTCCTGAGTCTATTCATATTACTTGGTTGATTCTCTGCAAAAATCCATCATGCAGTTTATCATGGCCTGATTTTTAGATTAACTTTTCTAGTCTAAGTTATTAAATTTTTTAATATAGCTGAATATGATATTGATGGATTTCAGCAATCTAATTTTTTACAATTGAGTAGATTTATGCTTTTTGTTGGTCTTTTTTTTTATTTTATTATTATTTTTATTTTAAAATTAGGTCTCCTGCTCTGATACTAAGTTGAAATTGAGAAAGGAATAGTGTAGTATTATTCTTCTTAATTATGAATCAAATACAAGGTCTTCTTATATAGAAGAAAGACTGACCAACTACCAAAAAGGAAAAAAAATATTAGAGATAAATGATTAATATACATATTAAACATTCAATATTACTAGAACAATCAAACGAAATTCAACACTTCTTTATCTAATATTACGAGTTCTGATATGGCATTAATAAGCCATCGCAATAATGCTTCGTAGCCTTTAGAGTTTTGAGATTATTGTGCCTTCTGCTTTTGTTTTGAGCTGTTTTGTGGATTTCAAAGCTCAGCCTTTTGCTTACGTCATTTTTCTTACTATTAGTTCCAAAACCTACAAGGCTACTGAAATTTCACTCTTCTCTTCCTATGTATTTCAATATTCTTTGTGGTTTCGGAGGGTAGGAAACCAATTATATTGTGATTTTTTAATGGATAAACCTTCTGTATGTGAATTTGTGATAGGTCAAAGTTGTGGCATTGCTCATACAATAAACACTTTGTGAAATCATTGTGAAGAATTATATCATGATCATCCATCGTTTAGTTTTCACATTTACACCATGTACATTTGCATGGAGAAGGTGATAAATAATACTAAGTCTATTTATTTTGGATGAAAAGATGCAAGTTGGGGAGTTGTATTATGGTAAAAGCAGAAGCGAAAACCTTATAAGACCAAAGCTTCAAAGCAACAATTGCAGCACTTGTCTCATCTTTTAGAAATAGTTATCTCTAGATTCTAATTATATTTCCATTTCGTCTTTGAACTTTGTGATAATATGATAATATACTTAATCTGGTGTCTTACAGTGGAGGTGCTAGCAACAAAGGTGGTAGTTATGGGAGAAAAGGCACAATTACTGGAAAAGAATGCCCTAAGGGCCTGTATGGTACATTTTGTGAAGTATGTTCAATTGGTTTTAGTACCACTTCACTGTAGCATAAATCCTGGAATACACATGGCATGCACCATTTGCACCATATAGAAACTTTCTTATCATGATTTTCTGGATACTCATGCGTGTTTCCGTTCTATAAGGGTAGCTTCCTTGCATGTTGCTGTGAATAAGATACGGTTATTCAGTGCTTTTTGTTAAGTTGACCAAAATACTTAGATTTTGCTCTTTGCATTTGATGATGATTACTGGCAAATGGTAAACTTGCGTTGACTGGTGTATTTAATTTGACATTACTATGTTTTTGAGCTAGAAAATCATCTTGCATCATTATATCTATGTGTAATTATGATTGTTTGGGAAAAATCAAATTTGACCCTAAAACCTGTCCCCGATATATCATTATCGACCCTAAACTTTCAATTTCATTAAACTTGACCCTAAACTTAAAGTAATTTTTACCCTCAATTTGATTTTTTCTATTTCACTCACTGATTGTCTGAATCTGTTGTTTAGATTGAAATAAGTAAGATTTTATTTAAGTCGAAATGGTTCAACTGCTTGAAAATGTCGTCTAAAACATCTTTGGCCTCCAAATTGCGGTTCTCCTGAAGTCTCCAAGTCATTGGTGATTGTCTTTCATTTCTCAGTTCAGGAGGGACCTGTTCACCACACTGAGCTTGAAAGATGGAGAAGAAGTTGGAAGTCTTATTTATTCCATCCCAATTCTTCCTCCATTTTCTGCACTGACATAGAAATTCTTATGCTACCTCGTCATATCTACCCTGTTCACTCTCCTGAGCAATATCTCCTCATTCTCTCAAGACTCGTTGGCACCAGTCACAAAGTAGAATATTTTAGGCATATGGTACACCATGGAAGAATAGTCACCCTTACACTTGCTTATGCATATCAATTCGTTATTTCAATGAAGAGACTCATTTCTATTTCAAGAAAAAGAAAAGAAAAGAAAGAACCTAATTGCTAGTGCGTATGTTTGAATTAGGAATTAGCACATAAATAAATTATGCATATTCGTATATTATTGTCAAAGTTTCTTGTATAATCTAGTGTGTAATAGTGGGAAACATTATGGAAATTACTTGATAATATTATTCCAGAATGAATCTTTTAAATAGCAAACTATAGCATCAGATATTTTTTCCCTATTTGCAGGAATGCCCTGTTGGCACTTACAAAGATGTTGAAGGGTCTGATGCAAATCTTTGCTTTCCTTGTTCTCTTGACCTTCTGCCCAGTCGTGCAAATTTCATATATAGACGAGGTAACAAGATAAGTGGTTGTTATTGTTTCAGCTTTATTTCTTACTTGGAATGGTTTCAGATCTTCTTCTTGCTAAGATGTCCACACTTTTGACAGGAGGAGTTGATCGGCCATTTTGCCCGTATAAATGCATATCTGAAAAATATAGGATGCCAAATTGCTTTACTCCTCTTGAGGAGCTGATGTACACTTTTGGGGGTCCCTGGCCATTTTCTGTGATTTTGTCATGCTTTTTGGTTCTTCTAGCAATTCTGTTAAGCACACTCAGAGTAAAATTTGTTGGATATGGTTCTTATCGGGACGCTGATTCGATTGAATCTCACAGCCATCGTCATTTTCCGCATCTTCTTTCCTTATCTGAGGTAATGATTACTCTAAGGATATAGCCTAAAAGATAAAAAGGAGAACTTTCTCCGAGAATAAAACGTCTTTATTTTTTTTGAAAAGGAGACAAACTTCCTTGTTAATAGTAAGATCTCAAAGTATAAGAGGTATATACATTGAGAATAATAAAGAAGCCTAAAGGGCGAGAAAGCTAGGGGATCAGAAGGTGGACCCGGACATCTCAACTAGGTTGACACCCCTTTAGCACCAAAACATCATATCCCATTTATAAGACTGAACAAAACAGAGAATATGAATGATAAAACTTAAATGAGTCCAGCAAAAGTACACAGGCTGAGACTGGGAAAAGCTACAAATAGAAAAAGAGGCCGAACAAAAACAGCTGCTGAGAGATCCAAAACAGAGTAGCTAATCATCTTCCAAAACAGGACTTAAAGGGCTGGTTGGGAGAGGAAAGCTGTCCAGTTGAGACAAATATCTTGAATAGAGTAAGCCCCAAAATCCTTGTTTAAGGAAACCCAAGCTGCTGCATTTCTTTCTGAGAGAGAAGGATTTCTGGACTCAGTTTTTCTTTGTCGTGAAAGATCTGCTGGTTTCTTTCAAACCAAAGTTCAGAGAGGATAGAAACCGAACTAATATTAATCCTAATTAATCGGAAAAACTAATTCCAATCCTAAAAAACCTAGGAAACTAATCATAATCCTAATCAATCATGGAAACCAATCCCAATCCTAATAAATTAAGGACTTTACCAATATACTATGATTTACTCTAATGCTACTGCATCATGTGACTAGAGATTGCCAAACAGTTCTGCAGTTGCAGTTATTGACATATAATTCAGGTGTAATTTTTGTTTGTTTATAGGTACGTGGAACTAGAGCTGAGGAAACTCAAAGTCATGCTTACAGAATGTACTTTATGGGCCCCAATACATTTAGAGAGCCCTGGCATCTTCCTTACTCTCCTCCCAATGCAATTATAGAAATTGTGTAAGACGATAATTTGATTAGCTTAGCTAGAGTGGCAGTGTTTAAACTAATGTTCAAAGATGTTAAATTCATTTCATGTTCATCAATAAGGTTCCTAACTTAATGGTCTTCACGTCCAACTATCATCGTATGAGCTTAATTTGTATGTTGATGCTTTGACATTGTTTATATTAAACTGAACTCCTGGTCATAGAAAATCCATGAAACTGATAGTGATAGGTATAGAGGCCTTCGAATTTCATGAGCTGAGAAATTTTCTGTTAGTTGTAATTTTAGATTTTTAGACGTTAAACTAATCATCAATTATTTTTTCCTTAAAAGCTTAATGTGTTAATAGATAAATGCGTGTGTAAATATTTTGGATTATATTGACACAATGTTAAAACCTAATCTAGACTAGCTTTTTGAATAAAGAACAATATCATCATGCTGCATCATTCAATTTGGTTTAATGTCTCAATATCCACATGATATTGTCGGAGATTTGGGAAATATGTATTGTCCTTGTAGTTTATGTGGTTCAAGTAGTCTGTTTACATTATGCTCAGGTACGAAGATGCATTTAATAGATTTATTGATGAGATAAACTCGGTGGCTGCATATCATTGGTGGGAAGGATCAGTGCATAGCATACTCTGTATTCTTGCATATCCTTGCGCATGGACTTGGAAACAATGGCGACGTAGGCATAAAATCCACCGCCTTCAGGACTATGTGAAGTCTGAATATGACCATTCATGTCTGCGCTCCTGCAGATCTCGTGCTTTATACAAAGGAATGAAAGTATGATTATAGAATATAAAATCTAATATTTTTTATGGTCTTTGAGCATTAATTTTAGGAAGCCATACTGCATTTGATGTTCTCCAAGTGCTTTTATTGGCAGTCTGATTATCAAAGAGGGCGACTTCTTGTCCTTCTATGATATTGATTTTTGTAAAGTCAAATAAAATATAATATACAATGTAGTAGTTATCAGTTCTTGTGAAATTTATTTGCCTTGGTTTGTTTTTTTATTCTAATAAAATTCTCTTACACCCTCATCGAAACTGAGTTTAATCATTGAATGATGTCATATGGTTTTGGACCCGTTTGGGAGTTTGATCTTTGGATATTTATGTTGGAGGATGATAATCTATAATCTACAAAACGACCTTATTGTTTGCTTATTCCTCGGTGTGTTTTAAAAAAGGGGTGAATGGATGAATTATTTCACTTACGAATGCCACTCTTCTCTCTCTTTCTATTTATTTTCCTGCTGTTTTGAGAGTTCTAAATGAGTCCCTTACGCCATAACACTATTCAATTATATGCTCACTGTTGGTCACTGTTAAAATTTCCTAAATAGAAACTTAAGTTACATGATTTTAGAGAGTTTGTAGACATTTAAGGGAGAAATTAAGTCACCTAAGAGGAAAAAGTTGAAGTTTCTACCAGGTTCTTACAAATTTAGAGGAATTAGAGATTACATCTCTTAGGTGGCGAAATTTTTTTCTCTCCACTAAATTTCTATTAACTCACCCCATATCATGTTTTATAAGTTTTTTATCGGTCAATTAGATGGAAATGGTATGATTCTTAATTAACTTTATCCTACTTGACATCTGAATTGAAACTGATGCAGGTTGGAGCAACACCAGATTTAATGGTTGCATACATCGATTTTTTTCTTGGTGGTGATGAGAAGCGTTTAGACATAGTCTCAATTATTGAAAAGAGATATCCAATGTGCATCATTTTTGGTGGAGATGGAAGCTATATGACCCCTTATAACCTTCACAGTGATGGATTGTTGACCAATCTCATCGGTCAGGTAGATTCTACTTTTAGAAGTGGTTTTATTACTATTGACTAAAAAACCCTAACCCGAGATAAAATCTTCTACATATGTAGCATGTCCCAGCAACTGTTTGGAATCGTTTGGTTGCTGGCATGAATGCTCAATTGAGGATAGTGAGGAATAGATCTATTCGTTCTTCCTTAATTCCTGTTATAGATTGGATAAGTAGTCATGCAAACCCTCAACTCGAATTCCATGGTGTTAAGATTGAGGTCGGATGGTTTCAAGCTACTGCTTCTGGTTACTATCAGCTTGGCGTGTTGGTTGTAGCATTTGGTGATTATTCTTCTCATCAGTTAGAAAAATCAGATGTGTTGTACGAACATACTAATGAACCATCAAGGTACGCTTGAATAGTTTCTGGTTTATCATTGCTTAAGTTAGATTGTTTGTGTTAGTACTATGTAAGGGGATTTGAACCTCTAAATTCAAAGGAAGGAATGGATGCAAATTACTATTGAACAATGCTCAGTTTGGCAGTAAAGGTTCATTTATAAAATTTAGGTTAAAAACAAAATACGAAGAAGAAGAAATATTGTCTTGTTTCTACTTCCTTCAGTAGTTTTTCACCCTTCTCCTGCCAATAAAAGCATGTCCCCAGAAAATAATTATGGAAGTACCGTTGTTATGAATGTGACCAAACAATAGTTACTGCCATTATGAGCTTGAGCTAAATCAAAAAGAAATTGCCTCGCTGAATTTTATTTAAGATATTTTTATATTATATATCCCCTTGTGGCTGGCTTCAGCTATGTAATTTTGTTCTAAAAAAGGAAATGAATCTGATTAGCAACAAATAAGAAAATACCCTTCTCGACTGTGCCTCTTTCTCCTGATGGTGGGTGTCTTATTTAGGTTAGTGCCGAATGAGTAGAACACAGGGTGATTGAGGGCTTTAAGGTTGGTAAGGATTTGGTTCTCTTGTTGTGCTTTAGTTTGTCGACTATGATCTTTTTTGTTTGGTACAAGAGACATCTTTTGTTTATCTAAACAGAAGTCTTTTCTTCTTTTAGCAATTTCATAAACTGAAAGAAGAGTCCCCATCATTTGCACAAATTGTTGCTCTTCGAAGTTGGGCTTGTGAGCTGCTTTGGTAGGGTGTTAATTTAGTCAGTTGGTCTGGACTCTTGTCAGTTGTCCCATTCAAGTTTTAGAAACGATTGTCTTAAAAGATAAAACATATTTAGGAGGGTGATCCATTCTTATTAAGACAATTTTAAGTGGAATCCCTTGTTTAGGATTTCAGGCTTAGGGAATAAGAATCTTGAGAGATTGATGAGGAATTTCGTGTGGGAATGGAGGGGCAAAGAGGGAGGAGGACCGAGGATTTCATTTGATTAGGTGAGAGGTGGTGCTCAAGCTTATTGAACTTAGAAGATTGCGTACTGAGTTTGAGATTACGAAATGGGGCTTCTTCACTTGAGCCTAACACGTGGTATAGACTATAGAGTGATTATGATTAGGTTTGCCCTTACCCTTTAAATTTAAACGTGCACACACAGGAACTGTTTTTGCAAGATTGTTAATTTTTTTCCTGAATTAAAGCTTAGTAAAAAAATATTCTCTTTTATGAAAACAGCCGTAGTAATGATTCAAGATTAATCATAACCTTGACTTGATTTGGATTCTATTACAATAACTTAAAAAGTTCGCTGTATTGTCTATTGAATATGTTAGGGAGCCTACTTTGGTGGATTGGAAAGTATAGCTTTAGAAACACTCAATCTGATCAAGTGCACTGAAGCAAGAATTAAAGTTCGAAAAAATCTTTGTGGATTCTTACCGGCAACTATAGAATTAAAGAGTGAGAACCGAGGAAATTTTTTCCTTAACTTTGGGGATTTTGAACCTTTAGAAGTTCCAGCAATAGTCCAAAGTGATTTATTTCAAAGTGATTTTTCCAACCCCATTGATTTATGTAGATTGAATTCAGTGATCATAGATGAAGGTCTCCAAGCCAATAGCCTCCCTGAAACCTGGAATTTTCTCAATTAGAACTCTCCTTCCATCTCAAGGAATCCTTTTGAAGCACTTAGAAAGTGGGGGGTGCAGAAGATATCTTGGACTGGTCGGAAAAAAAAAAAAAAATATCCCTTAAAGCCCTGCCGGAAAAATTCCATTCCGGAAGAAATATTTCAAATTTGGGTTTGGCTGGTACCTCCACATGCGTAGAAGGTGAAAAGACTTCATCAGAAGAGAGAGAAAAACAGATCTCGAAAAAAGAAAAGACAGCTACTTGGGCAATACCTTAAAAAACGGCTCACTTAGCCCCCCCAACCAGATTTTTGCCATTTTAATGCTCCTGCAGGCTTTTTAAAAGAGGACACACGAAGGGTTGGCCCCACAAAATTTATTAATAAGAAAACCAATGGCTTTTGGTATTCTGACGTATTAGAGGAAGAATTAGAATCCTCTCCTCCAGCAAGGATTTTCACCTTCGGGCCATCCTCTGCTCTTTGTTCTCAACCAAAGCTACCAGCCTCTCCCTAGGTTAATTTTTCTACTGAAAAGAAAGTCATTCCATCTCATGCCAGAAAATTTTCTAAGCATCTCAAGACATTTATTAAAGGGAAAACATCTTTCCGCAACATCTGGACGGGTTTGGCTAACTCTGATTTATTAGAGGAAAGTTGTGTGAAGTTACAAATTCCAAATTCAATTGGTAACAGGTCAGTACTACCCTCCTCTTTATGCAATAATTTTTCTCAATCCTCCAAACTTTCTGGTTCATTCTCCAATTTTGTGCAAGGTACTACTTGTCTAAAAAAAGTAGTGAATCCAGAAGATGAAATTACGGACTTTGATTCAGTCACCAGTGTAAGTAGTGCAGAATTTGAACTAGCTGAGGAAGAAGATTTTCCAACAGAGACTGATTCTAGAGGCCAATGACCCTCTCGGTCCAGATTTCATTAAACTTTTTTCCTCCCCAGAAAAAGGAATTTTGTGCAAGCCAGCAAGCATCTCTCCACCTCAAGAATTGGTTCCATTCTTGGCAGCATGTGAAATTGAACTGATATAAGGCAGAGGCAGAGGCAGCAAAGATGAAGATTATATCATGGAACACTAGAGGAATCATGGGACAATCAAAACAACTGGTTATTAAAAATCTTTTGAAGACGTTAAATCCAGATATAGTATTGATTCAGGAGACCAAAAGAAAAGAAATTGATAGCTGCATTATAAAGGCATTATGGAGTTCAAAAGGCATTATGGAGTTCAAAAGGAATTGGCTGGGAACTTGTGGAAGCTAATGGCAGATCAGGAGGGTTGCTGATTATGTGGGATGAATCTAAGCTGTCAATCATCGAGGTTCTGAAACGAGATTACTCTCTTTCAATAAAATGCAGCACAATCAATAGGAAAATAGTTTGGATTTCAAATATCTATGGACCCACACTTTATCGAGAAAGAAATCAAATTTGGCCAGAGTTGTCTAGTCTTTCAGTACTCTGTACAGGAGCTTGGTGTTTGGGAGGGGATTTCAACATCACTCGAAAGATTCAAGAGAGATTTCCAGTAGGAAGATTAACAAGGGGAATGAGAAAATTTAATATATTTATTAGAGAGTCAAAGTTGATAGAAATTCCGCTGTCCAACGGTAAATTCTCATGGTCAAGAGAAGGAAGGTCAGCTTCACGTTATCTGCTGGATAGATTTCTGGTAACTGCTGAGTGGGATGAATCTTTTGCCGATACTAGAGCCTCCCGAAAAGAAAGACTTACTTCAGATCATTTCCCCATCTTAATAGAAGCCGGTGCTTTTGAATGGGGCCCCTCTCCATTTCGATTTTGCAACAACTGGCTGCCCGATAAGCAGTGCTGCCAAATTATAAAAAATTCTTTATCCTTATGAAATCATCAAGGATGGGCTGGATTTTTCATTTATTCAAAACTTCGAAAATTAAAAAGCTCTTTGAAATCTTGGTTTGTGGAAAGTGAAAAAGCCAGAAAAAACCAAGAAGAGTCTTTGCTCCAAGCTCTTGCAAATGAAGAAATTAAGGAAGAATCCTTGAACATGTCATCCCTCGAACATTGTGAAATTGTCTATTAAATCGGACATTTTAGCAATCTACAGGAGAGAGGAAAGAGATTTGATCCAAAAATCTAAACTGAATTGGTTAAAATTGGGAGATGAAAATACTAGCTTCTTCCATCGTTTCCTTGCTGCAAAAAAAAGACACAGCTTGATCTCAGAATTGATAGATGATCAAGGTACTCCTACAGTTTCCTTTAATGGAATTGAAAGTCTCATCATTGAATTCTACAAGTCTCTCTATACAAAATCTCCTCAAGCTGGTTCTCTCCCTAGTCCCCTTGATTGATCAGTAGTTTCGACAGAACAAAATACAAGGCTCACCTCAAGATTCAGTTTGTCCGAAATAAAATCTGCACTTCAATTAAGGCTCACCTCAAGATTCAGTTTGTCCGAAATAAAATCTGCACTTCAATTACTTAGGAAAAATAAGGCCCTGGACCAGATGGCTATACAGCTGAATTTCTAATTAGCTTTTGGGATCATTTCAAAGATAATTGCCTTGCTCTCTTTAATGAGTTTTACGAGAATGGGAGGTTAAATGCATGTGTAAAAGAGAACCTCATTTGTTTAATCAAGAAGAAAGAAGATGCAGTAAGGGTAAAAGACTTGACCAATAAGTCTTACAACACTAATTTATAAGCTGGTTGCAAAGGTTCTCATAGAAAGATTAAAGAAAGTAATGCCAAGCATTATAGCCCCTTCACAAAGCGGCTTTCTGGAAGGGCGCCAAATCTTGGACCCTATTTTAATTGCAAACGAAGCAATGGAGGATTATAGAATCAGAAAAAAGAAAGGTTGGATCATTAAGTTAGACCTTGAAAAGGCTTTTGACAGAGTGGATTGGGCTTTTTTAGAAAAAGTAATGCGCAAGAAGAAATTCGCCGAAAGATGGATCTTATGGATAATGGGATGTATCAAGAATCCTAAATATTCGGTCTTCATCAATGGAAGGCCAAGAGGAAGAATTTCAGCTTCAAGGGGTCTTAGACAAGGAGATCCTCTTTCTCACTTCCTTTTTTTTCTGGTTAGTGAAGTTTTGAGCCGTCTCTTCTCCAACCTTCATAAGAAAGAAATGTTTGAAGGCTTTGTAGTCGGAAAAGATAGAATTCACATACCTATCCTCCAATTTGCAGATTGTACGCTACTGTTTTGTAAATTTAATGAGGAAATGATGGAAAATCTTAGAAAAACATTACTAGTCTTTGAATGGTGTTCCGGTCAAAAGATTAATTGGGAGAAATCAACTATTTGTGGTTTAAATGTTGAGGACAGCAAGGTTATTTCAACAGCAAACATCTTAAATTGCAAGATAGAAAGTCTCCCCTTCATTTATCTCGGTCTTCCTTTGGGAGGTCATCCAAAAAGTGCTCGATTTTGGCAGCCCATCATTGATAAAGTCCAGGGAAAGCTAGATAAAAGGAGAAGATACAATCTCTCTAGGGGTGGGAGGATTACACTTTGCAAATCAGTTCTATCCAGCCTCCCCACTTGCTATATGTCTGTCTTCCTCATGCCAGAATCTGCTCGAAGCTCTTTGGAAAGAATCATGAGAAATTTCTTTTGGGAAGGAAACAAGGGAGGAAAGCTAAACCACCTAGTAAAATGGGATGCTGTAATTAAATCTTACAAAGATGGAGGACTTAGTTTGGGCAATTTGAAGCACAAGAATCTGTCCTTATTGTCTAAGTGGGGATGGCGTTTCTCAAAAGAACAAAATTCCCTTTGGTGTCAAGTGATTAGAATCATTCATGGAAGTAGCACTTTCAATTGGCATTCAAGTGACAAAGAGTCTGTGAGTCTAAGAAGCCCTTGGATTAGCATATCAAGGCAATGGCGCAAAATTGACTCATTGGCTCTTTTCAAATTAGGTGATGGAAGCAGAATATTGTTTTGGAAGCACCCTTGGATGGACATTATCACTTTGGAGTGTAAATTTCCAAGATTGGCTAGGATTGCAACCAATCCAAATGGGTCTGTTTTAGATCATTGGGACTCTTCAACCAATTCTTGGTCCATCTTTTTCAGAAGATTGCTAAATGATGAGGAAATTTTAGATTTCCAAACCTTGTTGAGTCAGATTTCTTCTTCACAGCCAGCCTCCTTTCCAGATCAAAGGTTTTGGTCCCTTGAAACCTCAGGATCCTTCTCGGTAAAATCATTGGTTAAGCATATTTCGACGTCTTCTCCTTTGGAAAACTCTTTGTACAAAAGGCTTTGGAAATCTAACAGTCCAAGAAGGATAAATATTTCCATATGGATTATGCTCTTTGGAAATTTAAATTGTGCCTCGGTATTTCAAAGAAAGCTTCCCTCCCATGCCCTCTCACCTCAAGTCTGCCCCCTTTGTGTTAATAACATGGAAAGCATCCAGCACCTTTTATTTGATTGTGTCTTTGCTTCTAAATGTTGGTTCCGCCTTCTCCAAGCATTCAATTTTTGTTGGGTTTTTTATCATGTTTTTAAGAATAATGTGTCTCAAATCCTTGCTGGTCCAAACTTGAAGAAGAAGACTGTTGATTGTTTGTGGGCTAATGCAGTAAAAGCTCTTTTAGCTGAAATCTGGTTTGAAAGAAACCAAAGAGTTTTCCATGAAAAATCATCGACTTGGATGGAACGCTATGATTATGCTCGACTGAACGCATCTTCATAGTGCTCATTATCCAAATTTTTTCAGGACTACTCTTCGCAGGAGATTGTTTTAGATTGGCCAGCCTTTATAGCCTCCCCACCTTGAAGCTTTAGTTTTTCTTGTCTCCCAGATCAAGCTTTTTGCTCAAATCAGCTTTTGCTCAATCAAGGATGACTATTATTTTTTATTTTTTTTCGGCTTGCTGCCTTGCTTTATCATCTTTTGGCCTTGTATTGTGGCCTTTACTTTGTTATTGTTCTGTTGTATTGCTTTTATTTAACCTACTATGTGGGTTTTTATTTTCGCTTATGGATGTGATGAGGGCGCTAAGGGGGTGTCAACCTAGTTGAGATGCCTGGGTGCGCCTGCTGATCCTCCCCCTCCCCCTTTGCTCTTTGTATGTCCCTCATGTACTTTGAGTTTTGTCTCTCTATTTTCATTATTAATAATACTGAGACTCGTTTCCTTTTCAAAAATATGTCAGGGAGGATGCTACAAGTGAAACAGAATCTCTCACGCAGTTTGATCAGAGTTGGCAATCATTATCTCTAAAAAGGATTACAGGAGTAGTTAATGGAGGCCTCGTAAACAAGGCTAACGTGAGATTTTTGCATTATAGATGGGACTTTCTCTATCCTCTCTCTCTTTTATTACGCAACAGAAAACCTATTGGACATCTGGTTAGTAGAAGTTAGCATATGTTTTTCATATATATGTATAACAAAGGTATCTTCGTTACGATCTAACTCTTGAGACTTGAAAATTTCAGGATACTGTACAGCTGTTTATCACTATTGTGCTTCTAGCAGATATTTCCATTACCTTGCTTATGTTGCTGCAGTTTTATTGGATTTCACTGGTTGCTTTTCTTCTTGTTCTTCTTGTGCTTCCCTTGTCGTTACTATCTCCTTTTCCAGCTGGCTTGAATGCACTTTTCAGCAAAGAGCCTAGAAGAGCATCACTTGCTCGTATATATGCTTTGTGGAATGTTACTTCTTTCGTTAATATTGTAAGTTGGACTACGCATAATAAAAATTACTTTACATCTTTTTTTCTTCTTTTTCAATCTACAATTAGAACTTCTATTGTTACTTCTCTTAGTTCTACTTCACTGTGGTGGATACAGGGTGTGGCCTTCGTTTATGCCATTTTTCTTTATGTACTTTCAACTTTCCAGCCACCTAATGAGACAAATATGTGGAGCAACAGAAGGTGATTCTCAACTCATTTGTAATCTTTTTACCTTCCGCCATGTCTGAAATTGATGAAAATCAAAATACTGCTCATTTGGTAACCATTTCATGTTTTGCTTTTTTTGAAAATGAAGCTTATTTCTTCTTAATTTCTTCAATGATTTGCAGTTACTCAAGTGTTGTATCTGTAGAAAAATTCCCTAAACAATTTTTTCTTCAAAAGTTGACTTGGTTTTTGAATACATAATAAAACGTAGATAAGAAAGCTTGAAATTTGGAAGTGTTTTTATGGTTATGAGCCTGAGAGGTTGTTGTGTTGGAAAAGATGAGTCTTGAACCATAGACGAAGTTGTGCTTTACTACTTAGAATTGAATGGCAATTGAATTAATCAATGATTAGTTTTTTCCCCCTAACCTCTTAACTGGTTTTGAATTAATTTGACAACAGGGAGACTGAAAAGTGGTGGATAATGCCTGTAATCCTTGTGATATTCAAATCAACACAAGCACAATTGGTTGATTGGCACATTGCAAATTTGGAAATGAAAGATATCAGTCTTTTTTGTCCGGATCCTGATGCTTTTTGGGCTGCTGAGTTTGCTTAATACTCTATCAACTAAGATTGGTGTGATGTTTTTGAGTTGTAAATGTCAAGCTTGTAAATCCATTTTTTTTAAACTACACGACACCACCTTAAATGTAAATAAACTTATTGACCCACGTAATCGATATGGTTAGTTTTTATTTATTTTAATAAAACGAGCTCTTCTCGTATACAATTCATCAACTTATAATAAAATGAAAACGTTTTCCATTTTGAAAATATTTCTAATGATTTTATTATGTACAATAGTTTCTTGGCTTTCGAGGAATCTTGTGCAATTTGGGCTACTATGGAGAACTGACTTGAGAGGTAAGAATTTTAACAAAATTTCTTTCCTATTTTTTCTTTTTGGTAAAAATGATGGATAACAAAAGCATTTAAAAAAAACAGTCTATGACACTTTTTTTTTCATATTACAAATATGACAAGTAATTAGTTATATTAAACGGTTATCAGAGGGTTTTCGATTTTAAATATGCTACTTTTATAATTTAGAAAATGGAGTGACATGAACTCTATTATCAAAATTTTTTATTTTTTATTTTTGCAAGTGTCTTATAAATTAAAATATTTACAAACAATAACAATTTTTTTTTTATTTTATCAATGATAGCCAGTTATAGAAGTCTATCACTAACTAGTTATGAAAGTCTATTACTAACTATCAAATGTTTGTTATCGATAGAATTTGAATATTTTATCAAATTTGTTATTTTTTTTGCAAATTTTCATCTTGAAACATCTAGAGATATTTTAAAAAATAGCATAATATTAAAACTATTTATGGTAGATTTTTTTGGTTATACTTTGTAAATAATTTCAATTTTTTTTCTATCCATGTTTCTTAAAATTTGTTATTAAATAATAATAATTCAAAACTAATTTTATTTCAAATGGGTTTTTTGAAAAATGAAAAATTTGACAAAATATTTACACTTCAGATAACAAAACCATTAAATGAAAAATTTTATTATACTCAATTTTTTATTTTTTGTTATGAAGTGTAAATATTTTTTCAAATATTTTATTTTATATATATATATATATATATATATATATTTTTTTTTAATATAGGTTTCATTAAAATGAAACCGCTAATTTATTTACTAGAAGTATAGTCGCCAAGCTACATTTTTCTTAAATACACAAATGATCGGTGTTTCTTTATTTATTACCACAAAATGGACCAAATTTTAGTTTTTTTTTTTAATTACAACGATAAACTTTGTCAATTTTCAAAAAAAAAAAAATATTACTTTCCATTGTTAGAAAGTAGGTAACTAAAAGAAACAAAACTCACGTACGAGAGTGGTACTTATAAATTTAATTTTAAAAAAACCAAATAATTATCAAACAAACATAAAAATACTTTTGTATATGTATGTATTTTTATTTTAAGTAGACCATAGATTTCATATATAGAAACCAATGAAGAAATTTTAGTTAATTGAACAATTAATTTTTAAGAAAATTATATAAAATATATGATCTCATAATCACATCCGATGAAAATAATCTAAATCCATAATTTAATTTGAATCATCTTGGTCAATTGATGGCCATGCATGCAATGTTCGAAGATGTGTGTAGGAGGAAGAGGTCAAATTGACAGAGCAAATTGTGGATCCTTTTAAGTTCATTCTCTTCTTAAGTATGTGGAGGGAAAAACTAACACAAGGTTGGTTTAACAATCATTCTCATCATTAGCAATTCCTTCTCTAACTCCTAGAATTACTGTCAAATCAATTTCTCTACAATCAATCAAAGAAATAACAAAAAAAACGAGAACGAGAAGGAAAGCAAAATGGACGCAACACATAGAATGGTTTGCCAAGACGACTTGTTCAACCCTTTGTCGTCAATGGGTGTTCAGGTTTCCTTCATTCTTGTCCTTTCTCACTTCTTCCATCTCGTCCTCAAGGCCTTCGGCCAACCCGGTCCCATTGCCCAGATTCTGGTATTATCATTACACATTTCAAAGTTTGTTTTGTGGTTGTGAATCATTTTGATGTTTTTTTAAAATGATGGATTTTGCATCTGCATGCAGGCAGGCATGGTGTTGGGTCCTACTGGGCTATCAAACATCAAAGCTATACGAGATGTATTCTTTCAGGCTTCAGCTGCTGACTACTATGAAATCTTCGGCTTTTTAAGTCGAATCATTTTCATGTTTCTTATTGGCTTGGAGACCGATTTCCCCTACATTCTTCGCAACCTCCGTGTCGCTGGCATTGTTGCGTGCGGAGGTGCTGCAGTCGGTAGCATCTTCGGCATTGCCGTCTCCTTCTTCCTCTACCAACAATTCGAAGAAAAAAGCAGTAGGTTCGGTTTTTTCTTCATAGTCATGCTGATTCTAGCATACACTGCTTCCCCGATTGTCATCCGTCTCGCGGCCGAGTTGAAGTTCGCGACTTCTGACGTGGGAAAACTCGCTATTTCATCCGCCCTCATCAATGAAATGGCATGTTTGGCGGTTTTCAATGCAATTTTAGCATTGAGATCATTCCAAGGGTTTGGAAAAGGAATACTTTGTGCTGTATTCATTACTGGTGTTGTGATACTGAACAAATACTTAGCAAGTTGGTTCAACAAAAGAAACCGTAACCAAAAGTACCTTAAGAACATGGAAGTGTTTTTTTTGTTGTCTCTTGTGATTGCAGCATCAGTAATAATTGAGCTTCAAGCATTTAACAGCATTGTTAGCAGCTTCATTTTTGGGGTAATGTTTCCAAAAGAAGGCAAATCAGCAAGAACTTTAATGCACAAATTGACTTATTCAGTGCACAATTTTATTTTACCAATCTATTTTGGTTACGTTGGATTCCAATTTGATGGGAACAATCTTTGGAAAATGAGCAATGTGATTATTGTGGGAATTATGGTATTGTTGAGTATTGGGAGCAAAATGAGTGGAACTTTAGCTGCATGCAACTACTTGAATATTCCTTTGAATGAAGGAGTTTTTCTTGGTTTTGTTCTTAACTTGAAAGGACATGCTGATCTCTTGCTTATTGGTGGAGCCTCCAAGTCTATCTTGGTAAGTAATCATTATGTATTTTAATTTTTTTTGTTGGATAACTTAACGTTAAAACATTGCTGCATCTTAAACTGCACTAAGTATTAATGTATAAAGTTAGCGATGATAATGTTTATAAAACTAACAATGGTCATGGTAGAGTTGTGTACCCTTTGGTTGCAGACATGGAGCAATCCTCGAGCTTACAACCTCCTCTTAATAAGCATAGTAATCAACACCATAATCTCAGGTCCTATCGTCGCCTTACTGATGCGACGTGAACACAAGCTATTTTCTCACGCCCACACCTCATTAGAGTACACGGACCCGACCCACGAGCTTCGTGCTCTAGCATGTGCCTATGGTCCTCGCCACCTATCTGGCATATTCCCACTCCTCTCTTCCCTGAGCGGTGGTCACACTTCCCAGCTCTCCCCTTTCTTGCTCCACCTCATTGAACTCCTCCACAAGCGTCGTACTAATGTCTCGTACCACGAGCTTGAACAAGATGAATTGAGCGACGACGAAGGTTACGGAGGCAACGACGTGCTTGAAATCCATTGTGCCATCGATGCATTCATATCCGACACAAAAATATTCATGTCACTCTCAAAAGCTATCTCTGCTTTTCCCACCTTGTATGAGGATGTTTGTAATGCAGCAGAGGATTTGAGAGTTTCCATTGTGATTCTTCCATTTCATAAGCACCAAAGGATTGATGGGAAAATGGAGAGTGGGAAGGAAGGCATTAGAACAACCAACCAGAAGATTTTGCGCCATGCACCATGCTCAGTAGGAATTCTCGTGGACCGGGTTCAAACCGGGTTCTTATCGTTCTCGCATTTGTTGGTATCCGATCATGTGCAGCATGTGGCGACGCTGTTTTTTGGTGGCCCAGATGATAGGGAGGCGTTGGCATGGAGTCGGAGAATGATTAGTCACTCAAGGATTAATTTGACAGTTATAAGGTTTGTCCCGAAAGCAACGACCGATCATGACGAGGTGGCGGCCACGACATCGTCGAGTGATGATGGGGTTTTAATGGCTTTACCTAGTTTGAGAACCACTTCTAGTGAGACTGATAATACCTTCCTTGCTGATTTCTATGACAGGTGTTTGTTTGCATCATTGTCTCTTCCCTTATTTGTTTGCTTTTAGTTTTATATTTGGTTTCTAGCTCCTAAACTTCATACTACTATGGTTTTTCACATTTGTATATTCATGGAATTCATTTCATGGTAGGCATGTGTCAACGGGACAAGTAGGGTATGTAGAGAAGCAAGTGAAGAATGGGGAACAGACAGTGGCGGAGCTAAGAGACATAGGAGATATGTACTCTCTATTTATTGTGGGGAAAGGAGGGAGAGGTCACTCCCCTCTAACCACAGGGATGAGCGACTGGGAGGAGTGCCCCGAGCTCGGCACCGTCGGAGACCTCTTGGCTTCTTCGGATTTCAATATTAGTGGTTCCGTTTTGGTCATTCAACAACATAGACACCAAAAGAAGGACCTTATTGATGACTAGCATCTATCAGTTGTAGGGATAATTATCAAGTGTAGAACAATATTTTTTAAGTTACAAAATTTAAAAAAATTTATTTACGGTAAACTCCTACTAACGAAATAATTTATATATCATTAATAGATCACTTCGATAATTTGATCTAAATTTTACTATATCTACAAAAAAAAAAAATTGTACTGTGTTTGCTAATATTTTGTTTCCGATGGTTATATTAAAAGATAATATTTGAAAAATCATCTGGTCATTTATTTGATTAAAAAAAAAAACTATTGGCCATATTTCTAAAACATGCCTCTATTTTTTATCTTCTTCTTGTTCTTGTCCCTTAAATTTCATTAGCATATGCAAATGAGTAAAGTTATGATCAACACTTAATTGATAATTCTGTTATCGAAACTTACGTACCTCTCAACTTTCAAGAAGACCTTTCAAGAACATCGTTAAACTTTTGATACTTGCTAACACATCCTTTGACCCCTAAAAAATTTTAAAAAAGTTGATCAGTATTAGTTTATAGACTAATGAGAGCTTTAAAGACTTCAATCTTTGGGTCTCCAAGACTTTGAAAGTGAAGAAGTAAGGTGAGTTTTTGTATGGGTCTTGCATGGACTTGGATCTAATTGCCTTTGAGCCCAAATATTCAGCTTATATTAAAGTTGGGTTTTGACTCTTCTCTGTAGTTTGCCTAACTTTCTACTATGAGTTTGGTTTGGATGAGATTTAGATCCGAATGACTATAATTACATTTTAAGAGTAATTTTTGAAAGTTTAGAATTTTCCCCAAATGTTTAATTATATTTTAAAAGTAATTTTTGAAAGTTTAGAATTTTCATCAAATGTATAGGTTTTTTTTTCTCATTTAATTAACATTTAGGAGCTATGAGAACAGTGTATTCAAAATTCATGAATCAAATCTATAGTTTGTCCAAAACATTGTACAATATGTGGGGGAGGTGAGTCATTGAAAATTGATAGCATCTTTTCATTAAATTGGATATAAAATACTGTTTCATTACATAAAAACCAATTCTCTGAATTTAGACTTTGAACATTTCATTATCCAAATACACATCTCCTTCAAAATGTTTGCATTAAATTTTCTATCTTATGTGGATGTTACCAAATATTATAATTATATTGGACAAAAGCTGTCCCTTTAGCTTTAGTACTTATGTTTCCCTTTAAATTAACTATATTAGGTACATGATTAATATAAAACAGATTCCTAAATTCGTGCATGTAACTTAACAGTGGTTGGTATGTATTATTTTCGAAAGTTTGAAGTTTTATAGTATTAAAAAAATATAAAATATGTTAGGAAAATAAAAACAAAGTCTCACATTAGTTAAAAAAGAGAAAGTGATCATATATATATTTAGTAAGTAAAAAAAAGAGTACTTGGAGGGGTCTAAATCTAGTTGTGTGGGTGCACGATTTTATGCGATTAAGCTAACTAAATAGAGGAGTAAATCTTTGTTTGAGAGAAAGGAGATTAAGGGTGCAATAGATGATCTTGTTAACAAGTGTGTATTTCACAAAAATAATTTGTAGTTGTGTTGTTCCACCTAGCTTTGCATGCAACAGAGGCTTGATATGGGCAAACTCTCTCTCGTTGGTCCTCATTGATAGTGGACAAATGAAAGAAGCCTAGGTGAGTACGTTGTATGAGGGGAGGTTTTTATGAGTGCAAACAAAATTCTACGTGGATTGAAAAATGAATGATATATAAATGAAGATGCTTATCCAATTTGATACGAGACCTTTTGAGTGATTATAAAATCAAAGTCAAATGTATGTATAAAGTATAACTGCATACTATTATAAATATAAATAAGTGGAGATTATGTTATCCTTATTTAAAATTAACTTTTTAAAAAAAGAAAAATATCTAATACAAAACCTAACCACATTAGTATGTTTTAGTTAAAACTTTCCTAATGCTTAAGTTTAGTTGGAGAGAGTGAAAGGATTTAAGTCACTCAATTCATATTCAAGAATATATGCCTTAAACTTTTATTTTGTTTCTTAGATAGATTCAACATTTTATTTTATAAGTAAAAGAGTTTATTTTTAGTTGTTAGTCAAATTCAAAAGGAAAAACTACTTTTTAAATTTGATTTATTTTTTTTAAAACATTAGTAAAAAGTAGATATATAACAAAGAACAAAGTTTAAAATAAAGGTGAAAAAATCCGAACCGAAGTTCGATTCGTGTTGGATTGGACTTCAACAATATTATTACCGAACCCAATTGAATTGGGTTGGGTCGGTTCAAAAATAAATGAATTAGGTTTAAAATTAAATTACTCTCTTCTGTAGTTCGCTTCTCACTTCGCATTCCTTCGTCTTTGTCCTTCGTCTTTGTCTTTCGTCTTTGTCCTTCGTCAATTCTTCATTCATCTTCCTCCTACACGAGTTCACGTGGGTTCGTCTTCTTGGTTCGTGGGTTCGTTCACGTGGGTTCGTTCTCCATTCTCCGTTCTCCGTTCGTCGCCATTCGCCATTCGCCATTTGCCGTTCGCCGTTCTCCGTTCTCTTTCGCTGCAAAATTTTCAGACCAGGCCATCTCGATTCTCATCGTGGATCTTCTCTTTCTCTTCTTGGATCGAAATCGCGGGTTAAATTTCCTCCTGTTTTTTTACACGATTTTCAAACTTCTTCCATCTTTTCCTTTACTTTCTTCACTTCGCCGGTAAATATTATGGTCTTTTTTTTTATAATTTTTTCCTGAATTGAACCTGAGTAGCTGGGCTTATTGAAATGCAATTCTGTTCTAAGTTCAAGTTCAAGCTCTGTTCATTGTTATGTGTTTGGGTATATATTGGTTGCTATTGTGTGTCTTAAATCTCCTACCTTGGATGCTGATTTTTTTCAGTTTTGAGATGAGAATCAATTGAGTATTTCTTCCTTTCCTTCCTGCCAAGATGAGCGTAATTTAGTAGTTAAGGTATCGACTTTGTTGTCCTAAAGTTTGCGGATCTAACTCAATTCACAATGGAAACTTATATAAAGTTCTCAAAAGAAATTGGGACCAAGTGTCTAAAATCTATTCATCTATCGAAGTGTAGGGATTGAATTGATATACTTACAAATATTCCAATGTATAACTTAAAGAATAATGTGTGAAACATATCCCATAGTTTTTGTAGTTTAGACACTTGTAATTAAGTTAGCCTCCAAAGGTCAACCCTTATTTATTTATTATTCATCATTTTTACATCTTTTCTTTTTGTTCATATTTGGATCTTTATCCAGCAATGAAGCAGCCTTATTTGATACCATATGTCAGTGTGCTTTCAAAGCAGCTCCCAAAGGTCAAACAAAACATACACATTTACAATACTTGCTGAATTTTGTTTTTTTACCCACCTTTTTTTCTATAGGTGAGTTACTATGGCTATTGCAGAAGAGGAACCTAAGCCACTTGCATATATACCGGAGATTATACTGAAGAAAAGAAAGGTAAATGAAGCAGCGGCATTGAGAAGAAAGGAGCAGTTGGAGTTGAGGAAGCTTAGTTCGAAGATAAACAAGGATGGTTTTATTAAACTGCCTGAGGAATTTGTCAGAGAATATCGTGCTAGGGTAACTCATCTATTTTGAATTTCATTGTGAAATGTGTTTAATTTTTGTGTTTTGTTTATCAATCACTTCACATGTAATATCCTTTTGAGTTTTCCTTTGGGATATCCAAAGGGCAGATGTTTTGATGAAGTTTGCATTTTTCTTTTACCCCTTTATACATTCAGTTATATGATAAATCTCCAGCACTTATCCTTCTTACATGCAAATTATTGTTTTTATTTTTCTGAATCGTAGCATATGTGTTTGGTTCTGAAGGTATCAGGTTGGGCAGACAACTCCTCTTAATCACGTTTTTAGTTTATTCTAATTGGATTCGCTAGGAGAATGTGACATGACATGTTAAATCTTGTGTCTGTATTTTTAGTTTTAAGGTGCTTTAGTCCGAAGCCTTGTAAAACTAAGTGTTTGATAGGCGTTTTGTTAGAATGACATTTGAAAATATCTTCTGGTGGAATTTAACTTCAGGCCTGTAGTTCCTAGCTGGCGACGCATTTATGACTCTTTTTTACTTCCATACAATCCTGGTTATGTAGGAACTGGACCTTGTCAAAATGAAGCACAGGACAAAGAGAAAAAGATCTGCTATTTTGCCATCAAAATCTAAATTGATTTTTATAATTCGGATACAGGGGTAAGAGTGTTTTCTCATTGTCTTTCATCCCCTTCCCATTTTCTTTTGTAGCTTCTTGAGATCAATAATTCCTTCTACATTTTTCCAGCAAGAACGACATGCATCCAAAGACAAGGAAGATCTTATATAATCTCGGATTAAGTAGAATTTTCAGCGCAGTTTTTGCCAAGGCTAATGAGAGTATTCTAGGGAAGCTACAAAGGGTGGAGCCATATGTGACATATGGGTATGGAAACAATAACGCTTCTTATATTAGCTCCTTTATTAGATTTCACTCTTTTGTTGTCTATGATTGTACTGAAATTTTAACTGAATTTCAGATACCCTAATCTTAAAAATGTGAGGGAGCTTGTATATAAAAAGGGATTCGCAAAGATAGACAAACAAAGAGTTCCTCTGACTGATAACAACATTATTGAACAGGTATTAGAAAACCACCTTAACTACTTTACCGTCGTTAGTCTGTTTCACTGTACTAATTTGATGGCTTAAATTTCAGGCATTGGGCAAGCATGGTATCGTGTGCTTGGAAGATATGGTGCATGAAATCGCTAATGTTGGCCCTCATTTTAAGGAGGTAATTGCCTTTTTATGGCCCTTTGAACTTGAAAAGCCAGGAGGAGGGGGCTGCCTTCAAGGGAAAAAGTCATCGTACAAGGAAGGTGGAGATGCTGGTAATAGAGAAGATGACATCAATGATCTGATTAATGAGATGAATTAGATTCTGTAATGCAATTTTTGTAGGCTACAATGAGTTTGTATCTTGTTCAACTCATTTGCTTCATATGTTTTGGGTTTTTTACGTTATTTCTTATGTCCTAGAGAAAAAAGGAAAAGCTTGGATCTGTTACATATTTAACATAATATCATCCACATTGTGTGAGAACAAAGCCTTCCTCTTGGTCGACATTTTGTCTCTACTAGTTTGTTTCACTACATTCTTTTTTTTGCATATGATGAATCAACCTAACCAAGAAAGGGTTGTTCATATTTGTGATTACTTTTTATTTGGGGGATTTTTCATTCGATCTTTTTTTTCTCTTCCTGATTTAGGTTTTGAGGACAACTTGTGATTGCTTTGGTTTATGCAAGTTATATACCTTTAGAATTGCACATTCACTTATAGCAACAGTTTTTTAAGAATTACAAATCTAAAAAAATCTATTTACGATAGACTCCTACTAACAAAATGATTTATACATCACTAATAGATCACTTCGATAGTTGGATCTAAATTTGACTATATCTACAAAGAAAATCATCCTTGTGCTTGTTAATATTCTGTTTCCTATGGTTATATTAAAAGTTAATATTTGAAAAATCATTTGATCATTTATTTGATAAAAAAAAAAAAAAAAACTATTGTCCATATTTTTAAAACACGTCTCTATTTTTTTATCGTTCTTCTTGTTATTGCCCTTTAAATTTCATTAGCACATGCAAATGAGCAAAGTCATGAGCAACACTTAATCTTTAATTTCTTTTATCGAAAGTACCTCTCAACTTTCAAGAAGACCTTTCAAGAGCATCGCTAAAGTTTTGAAACTTACATTAACATCCTTGACCCCTAATAAAACTTGAAAAATGACCTACACAATGTTAGTTTATAGACTAATGAGAGTTTTAAAGACTTCAAAGTCTGAAACTCGAGAGTTTCGATCGTTCTTTAAACCTTTAGTATTTTAGAGCTTCTATCTTTAGAACTTGAGAGCTCCGGGAGATGCTAAGAGCTTCCAAAGACTTTGAAAACTTTAGTCAATTATTTCAAGATCCCTCCAAAGTGAAGAAGTATGGTGAGTTTTTGTATGGGTCTTGCATGGACTTGGGTCTAATTGCCTTTGAGCCCAAATATTGAGCTTATATTAAAGTTGGGTTTTGGCTCTTTTCATTATTTTGCCTAACTTTCTTTTAGTTTGGATGGGACTTTAGACCCGAACGACTTAATTACATTTTAAAAGTAATTTTTGAAAGTTTAGAATTTTCATCAAATGTATAGGTTTTTTTTTCTCAAATTAACATTTAGGAGCTATGAGAAAAGTGTATTCAAAATTCATGAATCAAATCTATAGTTTGTCCAAGACATTGTACAATATGTGGGGGAGGTGAGTCAATGAAAATTGATAGCATCTTTTCATTAAATTGAATATAAAATACTGTTTTAAATTTTATGTTTTCCTTTAAATTTTAAATATATATATTCTTCTTTTAAAAAAATCACTAATTCAATTTATTTATTAATTAACTATATGTGCCGCATAGATTGAATCACTTATGACTAATATAAAATAGGGTTACTAAATTCGTGCATGTAACTTAATAGTAGTTGATATGTATTATTTTCCTTGAAGTTCGAAAGATTAAAGTTTTATAGTACTAAAAAAATATAAAATATGCTAGAAGAATGAAGACAAAGTCTCACATTACTTAGAAAAGAAAATGATCATATATATATATAGTAAGTAAAAAAAAAAAAAAGAGTACTTGGAGGGGTCTAACTCTAGTCGCATGGGTGTGTGATTTCATGCGATTAAGTTAATTGAATAGAGGAGTAGATCTTTGTGATTAAGGGTACAGTAGGTGATCGTGTTAACAAGTGTTAACAAGTATGCAATAGGCTTGATAAGGGCAAGCTCTCTTGCTTTGTCGTCATCGATAGTGGACAAATGAAAGAAGCCTAGGTGAGTACATTGTTTGAGGGAAGGTTTTTATGAGTGAAAACAAAATTCTAAGTGGATTGAGAAAAGAATGATAGATGATATATAAACGAAGATGGTTATCCAAATTGGTACGAAGCCTTTTGAGTGATTATAAAATCAAAGTCAATGCAGGTATAAAGTATAATAGCATACTATTATAAATATAAATAAATGAAGATTATATTATCCTTATTTAAAATTAACTTTTTAAAAAAAGAAAAATATCTAATACAAAACCTAACCACTTAATTAAAACTTTCATGGTGCTCAAGTTTAGTTAGAGAGAGTGAAAGAATTTAAGTCACTCAATTCATATTCAAGAATATATGCCTTAAAACTTTTATTTTGTTTTTTAGATAGGTTGAACATTTTATTTTATAAGTAAAAGAGTTCATTTAGTTGTTAGCCAAATTTCAAAAAGGAAAAACTACTTTCTAAATTTGGTTTGATTTTTCAAAACATTAGCAAAAAGTAGATGTATAACAAAGAACAAAATTTAAGGCTGAAGGTGTATTGTTTACGTGTTGAATTTTCAAAAGCTAAAACAAAAAAGTTAAGCTTATTTCTCTCATTTCATACCATGATTTGCATCGTTCTTAAGTACACAATGGTTAAATCTTAGCCAAATTTAAGAAAAAAGAACACATTTTTTAAAGCTAATTTTGTAATTTAAAAAATGTGGCTCTGTTTTTTAAACTATTAGTAAAATGTAATAATAAAACAAGAAAATTAGAGGTGGAAGTAATGTCTCCAGTATTGATTTAAAAAAAGAAAATGGTTATCAGATGAAGCCTAAAACAAGTCTAAACTTTCAGTTCTGTATCTAATAGATTTTTTTTAACTTTTTAAAGAAAGAATTGAAAACTTTGGACTAAATTTGTAATTTAACTAGATTTTAATAGGGTAAATTTGTAATTTTTTATGAAATTTTTTATGAAATATTATTATTATTATTATTTTGCAAGATATTAAAATTCTAATGAAAACCCCTTTGTTTTAATACAGTGTATGATTAATCAAAGTAAGTTTAGCTCAATAACAATTAGCATGAACCTTTTTCATAAAGACTAAAAGTTCAGGTTCTTATTGTGTCGTCGTACTAAAAATACATGATGTGGCATTATCCTTATGCAAGTTAATTTTTCAACTTTTTATTTTTGTTAATTTATTGATTTATTATTATTTTAATTAATTAGTAGTATTTTAATCTTTCCTTTAAACTTTAGCTCTCTAAAGTAAAGCTAAAGATATGGTTGACAATTGCTTTCTCAAAATGAAAAATAAAGGTTTCAATAAAAAGCTGATAGAAGAATAATTATAAATAAAAAAGAAGAAGAAGAAGAAGAAATATTTATAGATACCCATTTTTATCAATTGTTGTTTTATGTTTAATAACTTAATAATTAAAAATAAAAACTTGAAATCGTTTTTATTTTTATTTTTTTTCCATTTTTGAAAACTCAAAATTCATTTCTTAATTATTCATTTTGTGGAAATATTTAAATTTGGAAATCTACCTTTTTTACTTCTTCTTTTTTTCTTAAATGACTATTGATTTTAAAAACTTTTGTTAATAGTTGAAGCAACTATATATCACTAAATAAATTTTCTAAAAAAAAAGTAAAGAAAGAAAATTAAAGCAAACTAATTTTTTATTTTTATTCTTAATAATATTAATTAATTAATTAAATCTCTTTAAAGCCTTATACTAGTCTTTTTCACTTTTTTTTTTATTTATTTTTTTTCTTTTATAGAAAACTAGTATATTTCACTTTCATTAATTTACTTTTAACTTATTTTCATTATATCTCATTATGGTATTTAGAATGGACAAAATGTTGATAAGACACCATCGAGATAACGTAAAAATTATGCAAAAATTTAATTGAAACTAACACAAAAAGAATTTGTAATTACGTAAGTCAAAACGAACTTAACTCAACGATAATTTACATAAACTTTCATTATAGAGGTAGGACTTTCGAGTCTTCCAACCTCAATTTATATATATATAAAGAGTATAGGTTGAGGGGCCTTAAAAGAAAACATTCCCGATTCGAAAGATCGAGATAAAAATGGAATTGTTAAAAAAAATGCATTTAGGTGTCTAAGTTTTTAAACCCAATAAGCTAAATTGCATTTTCTTCTTTTTGTTTTTTTAACGGTGGAAATTATTTTAATACCCATTCATGATTTCATCACAAGAAAACTTTAATTAATAATTTCAGCTAAAATTTGAATTAAAAATAAAAATTGAGCATTTTATTAAAACTACATTTAAACCCAACTAGAAAATTGGGCTAAAATATTTTTTAAAAAATGTATTTGAGTGTGGAAATGAAATTATTCACTATAAGACTACAAATTTATTTATGTAATTCAACCTTTTTCTTTTCTTTTCTTTTTTTCCTTATAAAAAAGGTGAGTTTAATAATTTAACCAAAGAAAAAAAAAAACAAAATGGGAGTTAGGAAAGAAAGTTAGGAAAGAATATAAAACATAATCTTATAAGCTTTCTTTTTTTTCCCCTCATTTTACAATATTTTATTTGAATTTAAGTTGGGTTTTGACCGTTATTTTTTATAATCTTTTCAATAAAAAATAAAAAATTGATAAACTATTTACACTCCTTCGTAGAACAAAACTACTAAAAAAAATGAAAGTGTAAATATTTTATCAAATATTCTATTTTTTAGTATTTTTTTCTTTTTTTTTCTTCTTACCAATTAAACCTCTTAACATGTTTGAATATATACTTTTTTTTAATTAAGAAAACATATTTCTAGGTATTTGTGGAAATACAATTAAAAAAACACTTTTTATTTTGAAGAATTAATTCTTCATAAAGGTATTTTATTGGTGAATTGAATTATGCTCAAAATAGATGGGAGTAGATGGAAGTGAACTTAGTATTTTAATATATTCTTAACACTTCTTGAATTTATTGTCAATATTCAATAATAAATAAATACACTAAAAAAGTTGAAGTAAATACAAGATAATGTTGTTTTGCTATCATGTTAAATTACTATTGAACTCAAAATATTAGAGCCAATGCTAATAGTGTAAATCTTGTTTATTAATTGTTAACCAAAATATAACTCAACTTCTAATTCAAATGGTGTCTTGAAAGAAAAATAGTTATATATAAAATACTATTGATTTATGTTTTGTGAAAATAATATTTTAGTTTATGTACTTTCAAATATGTAACAATTATGGTTCGTTTAGTAATTATTTTGTTTTCAATAATTAAATCAATAGACACAACTTTCACTTTCAATTTTTTTTCATTTGTTATCTACATTTTAGCAATGATTTAAAAAACTTAGTCAATTTTTTAAAATTATAAAAGTTTTTTAAAATTATAAAAGTGTAGTTTTTAAAAACTCTTTTTTGTTTTTGAAATTTGGCAAATAACTCGACACTTTTACTAAAGAAATGAAGAGAAAATAAGCTTATTTAAATAATTTTAAAAAAAAAACTAAGAACACAAATGAAATAGTTATCAAACAAGATCTTAGTCTTTAAACTTTAATAAGTTACAATTTAGTCCATGAACATTACAATTTGTAACAATTTAATTATTAGGATGAAAAAGTAATCTTTAACCTTATAGTAAATAAATTTACACGTATAAAAAGTTTCATTAAATCTTATTGTAATTTTGTACCTTGAAAATTAAATTATTAGTTATTAAAGTTTAAAGACTAATATCGTTACCAACTAAAGTTTAAAGACTAATATCGTTACCAACTAAAGTTTAAAGACTAAAACTTTCGATTCTTTACAAACAAAGACAATTGACTATCGATATGGATGAACGTTTTTATTGATTATCAACGTAGCTTTTGCTAAATACTAAATATTAAAATAATTTATAGCTCCACTTTTTTCTTTTCAACCATTTTTTTCTTTCTTTCTCTAAAATTCACCGAACTATATTTTTAATCTACTTTTTAAGAAATAAAAATAAGGTTTTTTTTAAAAAATAAATAAATAAATAAAAATTTTATTACCATTTTTCAAAAAAGATAAAAGGGCATTGCTTTTAACTATTATCTCTTTTATTTTCTAATAAAATATTATCAACTATATATTTGTTTAGATCTTTTATTTACATCTCTGTTGTTTTTTTTATAAAAATGGTGAAACTATAAATAACAAAGATTTAAAAGTATAAGGTTTTCAATAATATTCTAATGTTCATATGGATAATTAATAAGTATTAAATTATTTTAGCTAAAATGTCAATTGACATAGTATTTATATTATTAACTTCAAATCTAGATTTCATAACTGAAATGATGAATTTTAGGCATGATCCAAGTAGTTCCATGAAATAATTTGAATAACATTTATTTTTTGAAAAATAAGTCCAAAAAAAGAAAATTTTACCATTGACTTTTATAAAGGTAAGATTGGAGATGGACCCATTTTGGAACTTAGATCCATATATAATTGTGAGGGCAGAAGGCAAAGCCTCTCACACTATAAATTTGGGCCAACTACAAAAATTTGTG
This sequence comes from Cucumis hystrix, assembly GCA_025688845.1. Taxonomy (NCBI): domain Eukaryota; kingdom Viridiplantae; phylum Streptophyta; class Magnoliopsida; order Cucurbitales; family Cucurbitaceae; genus Cucumis; species Cucumis hystrix. The sequence goes on along the minus strand of CM046886.1, from coordinate 484,371 downwards.
CCCAAAACTTCTCATAATCCTTTTTTTCTTTGATCGTTGAACTTTTAATTTTTTCTATTTTCACTAGTGTTTCAAATACGCTCGCATGATGAGTTATTAGCTTAGTGGTAGAGCATGCTCGAATTCAAATTTGGTTGTGGATTCGTTATCTTCAATTCATGAAAATCATATATGGCTGACCGGTTTATTGAGAGCATTAGTGAAACGAACAGAAAGTGGATATCAAAACAAAGAAAATTAAAAAGAAAGGCAGTGCTAACAAATTTCAGAAATAAAAAACCAAAAACAAAAATATCATTTTCAAATACAGTAAACTAAAATATAGTAAATTTTTAGTTTGTATTATTGATAAACTTCTATCATTACATTGATTTTACCATCAATGATAGATTTCTATCCGTGGTTATCATTGATAAAAACTGAAATTTTGTTATATTTTGTAAATATTTTCAACAGTTTTATCATTTACAACAATTTTTCAAAACAAAATGATTATCTATACAAGCTCTTAATTCTCATAACTTAACAGGATTACGTTTTTTTTTTATAAAGAAAATGGTAAGCCTTGTGGGAAAAAAGAAGAAGAAAACAGAAGAAGGAAAAAAAGGTGTGAGGGGGTGGGTGAAGTTTTAAAAGGGTGGGTGGTGAGTCATGATATAGATCGAGAAGTGTTTTTTCATTGAGAAGGTGTTTGACAAAAGTCTTGTGATTGTGAGAGAGAAAGTGTAGGAGGAGCCACCACAATATTAATGAACCAACTCTCATCTTTTTACTCTATAAATTCTTTCTCCCAAAAATTTTATAAAAAAAAAAAAAAAAAAAAAACTTTATAAATGTTTGATTTGATGTAAAGTTGGTTCCTCACTAATCGTTTTTTTGAAATAATAGAAAAAAAAAACAAAAACTTGTTTGATAATTATTTTTTAATCAATTTTTAAAGAAAATAGAAGAAATGAAGGTATGTTTGAGATGAGAGAAAAAAATGAGAATATAATAAAATTATAAAAAATAAATATAAATATAATTTTTAAGGAGAGAAAAGTGAATCGAATACTAATAAAACTCTTATTAAGAGCCCTAAATGATTGTGATTACAATTAGTATTAAACTTTGATCTAAATATGTTGACATTTCTATATATTATCTCCTAGAAAATTTCATAAAACTTAAACAAAATAAGTAACGAAATCTTATCATAGTCCTTTTAACTTATTGTTAAGGAACATTTTTATATATATCTAATTAAGAGAAAGAAGAAAAAAGATATGTAGTTAAAAGATATCGAAAAGAGAAAATAAAATAAAAATACTCAATATACTATTAGTTGAATGGAAGAAAAAACTTCATTATTAAATAGTAGTACTACAATTATTGTATTTATTGGTTAGATGTTCCAATTTTTTTTCTAAAATCAATGCAATGACTTTGTGGATAAAATCTGCCTAAGTTCAATCTTTTTAATATAAAGTTTTTGAATACACAATGTCATTCCTTGAAAATTGTTTATTTTTAATTTTCCTTTTCTAAAAAAAAAACAAAATAGGATGTTAACAATAATGTCTTCTTTTTTCAAAAAGAAAAATAAAAAGTTTGTAGAACTATCCCATGGGATAAAAATCCACCATGGAAAATCTAAAAGTCATAAATTTGCTATCATAATTTGGAATGACTTATGTGTGTGTGTGTGTGTATTAAAGGCTAGCTATATATCATTTTTACCTTGGTGGGTTGGTGGGCTATGGCAAAATATAAAGTTTAAGAGAAATTGTGAACAAAGTAATTATATTTCATATATATATATATATATGATATAAGAACAAAAACTTCTTTACAATTGAAAAATGACAAATTAGCCAAAAGATTATTATCATTTTTGAATACCATCAATGTGGAAGTCGATATGTTCCACACTCTTTGAGAATTGACATATTCAATGAAAGATCCTTTTCAATTCAAACACATACCCCATGTGAAATGGAATAATATTAATTTAAACCTAACTTCTTCTTACAATGAATTTAATTGATTGAATAAAATATTTTTTTATTTGTATTTGGGTTTGTATTAATCCCGAAAGAAAGAAAGGATAAAATTTTAAAATGTTAATTTGATAATTGATACAATTATTATTATGTTAAATTATTACCATATTCAAAATATCTATTTTAATTTTCTACGGCTTAATATATATAATTTTCAATTCTTAACTGAAAAATATATAATAACAACAACAATAACTCTTTTTATTTACATGTATTTTAAGTTCCAAAATAAACATTTATCGATATGATAATTAATCAAAATAAAAAAAATTAAAAAAAAAACATTGAAAAATTATGAAAAAAAGATACCAAATATCATCAACTTTATAAGGATATAGAATGATATACATATACTTTGTAAAGTTATTGAAATTTATTCTAAAAAAATTTCATTACATCAAACTAAAAGATAAAACTTGATGTGGAAATGATGCGTAAAAATTAGAAAAGCACGTGATATTATTTACAAATTTTTCAAGTAAAAGATTAAGAATGTTGTCACCTGCTATTTATTTCATGTAATAGAAAAATTTTGTTTAAATAATTTTGATAATAAAGGTTTTTATATCATTCAGTCTCACGTAAATAACAGAAAACAGATCTCAAAGTTTAAACATAAACAATTAAATATAACTTTTTAAATTTAAACTAAAAATAAAAGAGTTTTAAAAAAGAAATAAAATGATCAAAACAGACAACAAATTGAAGAAGTAAATATGAAATTTGATGAATGAGAGAGAATTGAAAGAAGACAAGAAAACGTGAAGGCAAAGGAAAGAAGAAAAATTCTGACACGTCATTCATAAATTCATAATACGTAAAAATATTGTCAAGAGATGTAATTGCATTGAACAGAAACTTTTTTTTATTTATTTATATATATATATATTCTTTTAATTATTATTATTCTTATTTGGTTCAAGGGATGCATGTGATTTTCATCAATCTACCTCTTACAATATCACAATTATTTAATTATAACCCCAACAAATAATTCATCACTAAATTATAAAAAATATACTCTACAAGTAGAAGTCTTAAAAGTTTCAATAATATTATTAAGAAAAAAGGTTAATTTACTATTATAGTTAGTTTTTGAATTAAAATTATTGTGTGCTTTAGTTTAAAAATACTTAGTACCGATAACAATCAACGGATCTTTCTAAAAAATTAAATATAGTGTTGACATTAGAGTACTAATTAAATTGAAGTAATTTTGAATTGATTGTTAGTAAATAACGTAACATTCACTTTTTTACGTAGATATTTAACCTTCTTAGCTTATAATCCGAATAAATAGACCAATTCAAAATGCAAAAATTATCAACAAAGTCTTTTATCATTTCAAATTTGATAAACTTTTGTTTTCATTCATTTCCCTCATTGATCATTATCCTACAATTTAATGACTTGAATAATTCCTATTGTGTCTCTTATATTTTTTTTTTTAATTAAATTTTCAGAATAAAAAATTTTAAAACAAAATGATAGATTTCATGATATATATATATATATATATATATATATAATTTAACCTAACTAATCAATTACAATAATCATTATTAATTTAGAACCCAACTTTTACTTTAATTTCAAGGCCTGAAAAAAGGATTTAAAAGTTAATCTTTTAAAATTGTTTTCAATGTTTTTCAATCAAACCTTACATCTTTTCTTTGATGCAATTTATAGCTTTCCTAAAGAAATGTTTGTGTGCTTTCAAACTTTCTTTTTAATTCTTTATTTAATTTAAAATGGTGTGCTGATGAGTTGCTACCAAATCTCATGTCTCTTTTAATTAAGCTTTATCAGATTGTGATTATTAAATCAAATTTCTGCCTCTCTCTCCTTGATTTGATTAATTGATTAAATTAGCTGTTGATTATGTTTAAACATTAAAAAATTTAATTCTATTTTCTTTATTTAAATTATTGTATCAAAATCCATGTATATATTGAGATATGTTAAACAAATTAACTCTTAATATATGCATATATATTGAAGTTTAAGTACTAAATCATTTGAAAGTATATGACTATCTTGTTATTAACTAAAGCACAATGATGACTAAGTAATGCTACCTTCGAAAAGAGTCGAAAGAAGAAGGTATTTTTTTAAATTTCAGTACTTAGTAAATGGCTAAACAAGTCGGTGTACGTTGTGGCTATGAAGTTATTTATTACCATTAGTTAAGTTCATGGGACGTTTTGTTAATGTTTTGGTTGAATCTTTCGTAAATGTTAGTAAATGTAACTTGTGTCTAATAGATTTGTAATTAAAAAAAAAAATGTAGAATGTGTGAATGACCTATAAGACACTAAGTAAAAAAAAAAAAAGTTAAATTATTTGGCATAAAATGAAAGATTTATTATAGATCATATTCATTGTTGAACGACTAAATACATGTCATCCTTAAATTTGAATGATTGTTTTTATATAATTTGATATTTTATGTCACATCCGATAACCATTTAATTTTGAAAAAATAATTTTCAAGATTCTTATTTTTTTTTTTTTAGAATTTGATTTGAAATTCAAGTGCTCGTTAGAGAAAATAGTGAGGAAACAAAAACAAATTTCAATAAACAAAAAAACAAAATCATTATTAAACAAGACATACCACTTGTTCAAAATTGCAAATGAAATTTTTTTGCCATATTTTGAACACATACATATAGGGCTATAGAGAAGATCAAGAATTTTTTGTTTCCTCTTTTACCCTTACTCTTTTTAATAGAATATAACTCTCTGATGGTATTTATTAAATCCAATAGGTGAAATTAATATCAATGGAATATAGATATAAAATCTTTAAGATGAGACATGATTCTTCCAATGTATATGTTGCTTAGTCTAATAATACAGTTTTATGTTAATGAGATGCAACTATTTCAATAGAGGCGCTTACATAACAAAGTAAATGCATAGAATTAACTCATCGTCCTCTTCTGACAAGAGGTTAATCCTCTATTTATATTCCATTTGCTATTAATAACCAAATTGCTAACATAATATGATGAACTTGAATATAAAAAAGATATATCATATAGAGTGGCTTGAAATTTTAAAACAATTAGCTATCAAATAATTAATTGATTAAAACTCTAGATTTAAAATTTCAATCATGGCTAAACATATATATATATATATATATATATATATATATATAAAAATTAAAGATGATAAAAGGAATAAAACTTCAGTGTCCCACTTGAAAAAAAAAAAAGGGCACATTTTACTAATGAGAGAATAGAGAATCTTCTATGTTAGAGTTGGAAGATTGGAGAAGTTGAAGAACATCACAATCCCAATTTTGGTCCTTACCAATTCCATCTTATCAAAACCAACCAAATTAATTAAATTATGCACACATTCACATTAATTAATTTAATTATTGTTGCTTTATTTATTTATATAACATATTCTATATTTATACATATCTTTTTTTCTTAACTTTAAAGGGAACATGTGGAGTATGCATCCATGGAATTGCTTTGTGTGATTCTTAAAAATGTAATAGAATAATGATGAGAAATGAGTGATTATATTTAATTATCGTTGTGAAAGTGAATTAAAGCAACTAAATAACTTAACTTAATGATAATTAACATGCATTCTCTTCGATTTGAAGTCAAAAGTTTGATTATTGTTCTCATAATTCTTGGAAGAAAAAAAAATCTAATTAGATGGTAACCTATTTAAAGTCAAGATATATACTTTATGTACTTATACTTTAATTTTCATAATTTTCGTATTCATACTTACTTATTTAATGATTTAGCTTGTTCTCTTTAGTTCAACAATACATGGAGATGAAAATTTGAACATCTAACTTTTTAGTCAAAGTTAATTGGATATAATCAATTGAGCGATATGTTTGAATTAACATATAACAATACAACTTAAAATAGATTTGCTAGAATCAAATCTCATTTAACTAAACAAGGAATTAAATTACTCTTTTAATGAGTTCAATAATACTCGTAGTTGAAGACATTTAAACATTTAATCTTATTGGTCGTGGAGAATATATAACCTAAACCTAGTTGAATTAGTTGAATTAAGCCGGCTTAGTATCCAAAATTTATATTCATCCTCGAATTATCAATAATTTCAAACAAAGTGTAGTATTTTTTAAAAAGAATTAAACCTAATCCAAAAGATCAAGAACCAAATCTTTACAATAATTGTAAAGTATGAGTACAAAAACAGGGATTTATATATATATTAACTTGATTTCTTAAAAAACTTAAAATTCATTTCTTGAAACTTCAAGGTAGTTGCTTCCATATATATAAATATTTATAGATCAATCAAGACTATGATTGGTTGAAGCAAAATGGGTTGCCATAAAAAGAAAAGTTAGTGGGTGTGATTATCCCTACCTATACAAATGAGTATGATTGTAGCAAAATTAAATTAGCTAAGTATGATTGATAGAAAATGAATAGGAATAGGATTTTTTTTTCTCAATATAGACAAAAAAAAAAAAAAAAAAAAAAAGTTAGATAAAGGCTTTGTGGTTTTGTTGCTTTTTCCTTTCCCTTTCTTTCTTTTTTTTTTTTTTTTTCCAAATTGTTATCATCTTGCCTCTACAAATTAATAATACCCAACTAAAACATTAATAAATATAGAAATTGTTTTCATAATCTAATAGAAAATAATAATGTTCACTAATTTCCCTTTTTTTTCTTCTCTCTCACTAGGGCTTTTAAATTGTTCCTAAATAATTTTGACCATTGGTGGTGCTATGCATGGGATATTCCTTAAAAAGAATAGTATATGTCTATATATATATATATAAGTCACATAGTTGATTATGGATTCCTTTGAAAAAAATGGAGAATGATAGATCATATGCTAAGTTAGTTATATATTGAATGAAGAAATAGTATTAGAAAAGGAATTCGATTTGGACAAAAAGAATAGAGATCAACTTAAAATGTTCAAACAAGGTTATTAATTTATACGATTTGTGATTCGAGATTTCAAAAAGTCAAAAAATTGTGCTATAATTGACACAATCCCACCAAAGAAAAATGCCAAACCCATTGTGCCTTTGATCTACATGGTCCCCTAATAAGCATCAAAAATAAGAAAACCCTTTTTCAACTCACAAAAAATTCAAAGAAACACATCAAAAGTTTCATACAATCAACAAAAAGATTTAATTATCCAATGAAAACTTCAATTTAATTCTTTGGCTCTTATATTTGGTCAAGAATTGAAACAATTAGGTTTTTGTTCCATTTTGTGTGTGCTTGTACTCTAAGCTAAGTGTTTGGTTCACTATTTTTGTATATACATAATGACTTTGTTATACCAAAATGCATTTGAATGGAGGGAAAGCTAAGGTACAACCTTCTGTTTCCATTGGATTTCAAAATAAACAAACCCTAGATGAAGAGAGGGGACTAAGAGTTGTTGAATTGGCATAGTTGGGACCAACAACAATTAGTTTTGAAAATTATGTTATGTTTCAATCAATAAATAAATATATATATACACATATATATGAAAGAGAAGAGTAAATAACCTAATTAACTATAATTACCCTAAAAATGATAAAAAAAAAATAATAATAACAATCAAACTAATCTCATGATATTAGGTAACCACATGACTTACAAACAAAACTTGTACTTTCTTACCTTATATCACCTAAAACGTGTTTTGAGCACAGTGTCGGATTTTTAGAAGTGTATAGTTATCCTAGCACGAAAAAGTTCAAGAAAATGGATCAGAGCATATATTTCTTTTAAGTTTAAATGTGCTAACTCTGGTTAAATTCTTTTTTGTATTCTCTAGTTTGAGAGTGAAAAAAAACCGTATAAAAGTTCTAAGAGAGTGCTCTTGTAATTGGATTGAGATAGAAAAGTATTCTATGTAATTATTTTAACAATTTTTCACAAGAGAGATTATTGTTTATGATTTGTGGTTTTTTCTCAAGTTTGAATTTTTTTGACGTTAATTCTCGTTTTTCATTCACTTTTATTGATTTATTTTAATTTCTCTATTATTTTTCTGCCATTTCATACATAAGAAATTGTAGGGTTTTCTCCAACACCAGAGCTCCTCTATTAGACCACATGCTTTAATCCTAATCGTAAAGCATCGAGTTTCTCAAAACTTAAGTTGATGGATAAAAGTAAATTTAATATTATACCAATTAACATCGTACACTCACACGTGCATGTATGTTAATTAATTAGAATCCAAATCTCAACCGAGAGTATTAATAATCCCTAAAATTTGGTCAAATTGGAGGTAGGCTAGGGGGGAATGGTAGAAGGGAATTTGTAGTTATGATGAAACTAATAGGGAAGGGTTTGATTTTTGGAATAGTGGGGGCCAATTAGAGTTGCAATTAATGGTAATTAAGTGCCCTAAATTAAGGGTAATTAATCAAATTTGGCAACAAAATGAGGGAATTTTCTCCAAAAAAAAAAACTATGGAAATTAAAAGAAAGAAAGAAAGAAAAAAAAGGTGATAGTGATGTGATGGGTGCAGTAGTATTATTAGTGATGTGAAACCTGTGCTGTGATCCGTTGGATCAGGGGACCACTCATCTTGTGTATTTATTCATTTAATTTTTGTTTTTATTATTATTATTACTATTTATTTTGATTTTGATTTTTGTTGCTCAAAACTGCTTTGGCATTCATTGTGCTCTGCTGAGGTTGCTTCTACTCTTCTTTTGCTCATTGGGAATTACATCACAAACGAATACTCTTCAACTTCACATTTCAATCAACCCTACTCCCATTTTTCCATTTTCATATCTACCTCTTCTTTTCAATTTTTCGAAGAATACGTGCGTTCTGTTTTTACGTACGCACAATGAATGATTTCCTTTTACTTGCATCGAGGGTTTAGGGTTTGAAGAGGATGAGTTTTAACGGTTATTAACTTTCTAATTTAGAAAATAACTTGTATTTATCTCCCTACACTCACTCCACATTTGATTTCCTTTTACTTGCGTCGGGTATGGGTACCTAATTTTGATTGTATCTTTGCTTATATCGCAAAATCATCACTTCCACTTATTGGTACACTTAGGTTGCAAAAACCGTGAATTGTTGTTTTTTTTTTTCTTATGTTTCTTAGGTATTTATTGTGAATTTATATTAAATGCAAAAGAGAAGGAAAAAGAGGCAAAAATTAATAACTTATGAGGGTACATAGAACAGTATTCAATAGACAATATAGGTGGCCTAAGATCAAAAAGTATTTATGGAGGATGAGTTCATGGTCCAAAATAGCTCACCAAGTTAGAATCTTTCTTGTTTCTCTTTTATGATTTTCATGGATGCAAACAAATAGTTTCGAGTTTTCAAACTACTTTAATCCTCTCTTATCTCCATTTAAATTATACAATCATACTTTCGTGAAAGTGGTTTTTTTAGAAAATTGAGTTTATTTATTTCCAAATATAGCAACCACGAGTTTTTCTTTTATCATTCTTGTTGATACCAAAATTTAAAAACAAAAAAACATATATATGACTTTCACATTAGTAAAGTTGTAATTTGAGAGTAAGAACTTGCAAAACATGGAAAAAAATTGTTTTGTCAAAGAACTCTATAATAGAAAAAATCAAGTCAAAAGTTTCAATTCTAGCTAGATGAAGTTCGAAATCAAGATTAATTAAGATCCTTAACATAAAGTCCTAATAATATATTCATTGAAAGAATGATCCTAAATTTACCGTTTTTATCTTAGAATTTGATTACTCGAACTTATTTGATTTCATTATCACTTCATTTTAGATTTATCTTCGTTGGTCTACTCCTTAGCATTTGGTCTATTTTTTTAAGTTCAAATTCACGTGTGTTAACTCTAACTCTCGAATTCGAATTCATGGTTTATTATTATTATTTTAATTGTTTAACTAAACTCATAGAGCCAACTTGAAAGTATAATTTTTTAGAGCGCACACTTTTACAAAGAAGACAAATGAACAAAACAACTGTACTATCATATTTCATTTGGTTATTTATTAATAACATGAGATTTGGACAAACTTGCTATCTATTTTCAATGTAGCATTACAAAATTTAGAGTTTGGAATAATAATACTTATAATCTATAATTTCTCAATCTAGTAGAAATCCTCAATGTTGAAACACACTTCATTTCTGATATATTCTGATGTTTACTCTATATTCTCTTTTCTAGTTTTGCCATAAGAAACTTTTTGCTATCTGAAGTTTGTCTTTCTAGTTCATGACTATGGATGTAATTTTCAGCGTTAAAAATAGATTTTAGAACGTATTTTAACTAATTTTATCAAAAGAGTTTAAATAAAAATGAATTTTAAAAAATATTTTGTTATTTGTCATAACTTTTTCTCTAGTTTGTGAACAAGATCAACTTAGTATTAATTTTGAAACAGAAAGGTAAAGAGTTCTCATCCCACACCTAACGTTTATTGTGGATTTTAATAAATAAATAAAATAATCTAAATTATTTTAATTTTGGTATATATGTTTTTAATAAATCTAAAATTAGTCATTATATAGTTAAATAATACTAATAATTTGTAAGAAACGACAATAAACGAACATATTTTAAAATTTTATGAGTAGTATTAATTTATGTTTTTTTCTAAATATCAATAATTAATAATGGAATAAAAACAAAGGTTTTTAAAAAAATAAAAAATTGATAAACTATTTAGACTATAAATGAACAAAATCACTAAAAGACATAATTAATTACAAATATTTGGTCAAATTGTCTATATTTACAATTTTCTATTTTTAAATTTATTAAAATCAAAATGTAATGAAACTCAAATAGAAACCAAAATGACATTTAAAAACTTTCTCTTCTTGTACGAAAATAGTTAAATTTATTATTATTGTTCTTATTATTTGCAAAAAAAATGGTTCATAGAAGTTAAATTACTAAATAGAAAAGAAGAATGAGAAAAATAAGTTTTGGAAACAAGTTATTATTATTATTATTATTATTATTATTATTATTATTATTATTATTATTATTTGTCTTTTTAAAAACAGTCCCTAACAATACGAAATGTGGATAAGAAAGGAATGAGCAATTTAAATAAGAAAAATTTGTTGGCTTCAAATTGAAAATACCAAAATTTATACAAAAATGAAAAAATAAATAAAGGTTTGTGAATAGTTTTAATATTATTAATATAATATATTTCAATAATCAGAAAACTATTTCTGTCTTTCCTTTTCTTTTTTTTTTCCGTTTATCTTCAAAAGAAAAAAAAAATTTAAAAAGGAAAATTTTGTTATTTTTTTGGAATTGTTTCTTAATTTCAGTTACATCATATTATCTAAATTCAACACGTAAAGAAAATAAAAGTTCTAATAAATTTCAATTGACACGTGTTCACTGTTCTAATTTCTATTTTTTGCCTTCCTTTTATTTTAATTTATAAATATATATTATATATATTTTAGGAAAAGAAAATGATTGATTGTTAGTTTAAGTGTATCTTTTAATTTTCTCAAAAAAAAAGAAAAACTATCTTTCAATCCCTCAACTCTTCTCTTCAAATTTCTAAAATCTCTATTTTAGTACTTTTATCTACAATCAAAATTAAGATAAATCATTAAAAAAAACAAATTGTAATAATAAAATATTCAATTTAAAAGAATAGTTAGTTATGCATACTATAAAAAAAATACTTATAATTGAACAAAATTTAAAATTAATTTACAAACATTTTTACTTTTAAATTTGTATTGCTTGGCTTTGTATATTATCTGTTCTTTGTATTTCACTGCGTTTCAGGTTTAGTTTTCATTTATTTTCTAAAAAGAAAAATTATATCAAATGACAAAAACATTTAGAAGAAAACTATTACAAATATGGTAAATATGATAAGTAATTAATGATATCATACAGACGACTATCATTTGTCAACAAATGTCCTAGCACATCTTTTGTCAATAATGTTAACCATCATTCATAAATTATGAATGCAAAATAGTTATAATGTGAGTATTTTAATTAATTTTAATATAAAACAAAAACTAATTATACTCACTTCAAAATTATTTAAAATTAAAGAAAACTAAAGTAAAGAACCCTAAGGATAAAAGAATCAGTTTTGAAGACTATAAACCAAATTAGAAACTAAAAGAAAATAGAGAGGTAATGTTTAGAACTAAACCCAACTAACAAATGATATTTTTTTTCCCCTAATGTTATTTAAGTAATTATAACTTATGAACTAATAATTTTTTTATTAGAAAGTGAAAGTAAATATAAAACCAACCATACAACTCCCAAACTCTAAAGCATAAATAAACATCTTTTTCCTTATATAATATTTTGATAATGGTGAGGTTTAAGAAGAAAATTAGGAGAAGGGTGGGAGTGGAACCCACTTGAGATTGAAATCAAAGAAGACTCCAAAGTTAGTGTGTGAGTTTGTGTGCCTTAAAATGTGAATATATATATACACACACATAGGGTTTAGAGGAATGGGGATTTGAAAAGTTAGCTTTGATTGTTATTTCACAACCAAATACAAAACAACTCACCCACACTCTTATGTTACCCCCATTTTCTTTCTTCTTCTTCTTTTTTATATTATTTTTAAATTATCATTATTATTGGAATTTGAAAGAGAAAAAAATTCACTATCACAAACCACCAAAAGTACTTTGGCTCCTTTCCTCTGACACATCATAAATACATCCCAACCTCCTTATAATGTTTCTTTACAAAAAAAAAAAAATGAGAGAGAAAAATAAAGAAATTTCAAGTTTCATGTTTTCAATGATATTCCATTTCCATGTGTATATCTTTCAATAGCTTGAATCATGTGAGTTATTATGAGTTAAACTTTACCCTCAATTTCTCAATTCTTTCTCTAAAGTACTAATGGGGTATGTACATTGTACACCTCCTAACTCTTTATTTCATCAATTATGGGCTTAAACTTTTCAAAATTATTGTAATTTCAACTCTATTTCAAAAATTGTCCCTCAAAATCTAACACTAGTTTTCACGATATAAACTAAAATCGTTATAATATTTAAAGTAGAAAATTGACCTCTAACTCGAAGGTGATATGATATGCGTCAATTTAAAGTTTAGATACTATATTGTTATAAAAAGGGTTATATATTATCTTTTAAAATTAGTCATGTACGATATATTTTTAGGTTAGAACTAAATATTTATTACTAATTTAATTTTTGTTATTTAAGAAAAAGTTCGTCTCACATTGGGCAATGTGTGCTTCACCAATGAATCAACAACAAAATGGAAGAAAATGTCAAAAATATATTAGGTCAATGATGTTTGGCTGCTTCTAGGTGTATATTAAGTGAGTGCCATTGAACATTAATCAACATCTTAATCCACTCTCTAATTAAATATTAACCCATCCTATTTATTAATTTTGCACTTATGACCCACTTACAAAGCCATTCTTTGGAAGAATCATAAACATTGCAGGAAGCATTTTGTTAATATCTGACATTAATGGCAGAGAGAGGGGAAAAAATGTAGTGGTTAAAAAAGTAATTCTTGTATTTTCTTGAAGAGAAAAGATGTTTCCAGATTAAAAAAAAATTACAATCTGAAATTTATAGAGTTTATAAAAATGATAAAAGTGTGATAAAATTGACTAGAAAGATTAATTAAGATGCTTAATTAGTGGATTAGCATCTATTGTATTAAAAGTAAATTTGTCTTTTTTTTCTTTATTTATTTTAACATTAATATATAGTGCTTGAAATGAGAGATTTGATCTGAAAAATAGTGCTTTGTGTGGGTTTCAATAGATTCTTAATAATGCAATTAATAATGTGGACCATATATAAAATTATAGACACCATTTGGTCAAAATACACATTAAAAATAAATATATTTTAAAATAGGATTAATATACAGAAAAGCAAGATAATAGCCTGCAAACACATAATAATATTCTGACAATTTCAGATGTATGTTTCCTATAACTTCTTTCATTTTATTTTTCGTTCCACCAATTATTCGAATGTGCAATGATTTTATAATTAAAACCATCCTAACTAAATTTACAATTAAATTAAACAATCTCAAGATTAAACTTGATTTTTAATATATCTCAATTGTATCTATGTTTCCATTGGAAATTGGAACCAAATACAATATAAAATGGTCAAAAGAAATTTGGGCATGGTAATTAGAAGGAATATTTTGCTTTAGGAGAATAGTAATGAGAGAATATAAGATTGATCTAGTGAATGATAGAAAAGGATATAGGGGGTGGGAGGGAGGGGAAAGGGATGTTTTTCTTTTTCTTTTTTTCTTTTTGGCAAATTACAAAAATCACTTATATACTTGAAGTATATAGTTACAATTAAACCCTCAAACTTATACAATATTTGTATAGGTTTAAGTGCTAAATTTTTACCATTGAAAGTTGGATGATATAATTGCAAATCTCACCATAGGGGTGACTTTTGCTATTATCATTTTTTCCATCAAAAGTTACACAAGTGTAAAAGTTAAGCTATCAAACATATATTAAATAAATTTAAGAGTCCAATTTTAACACTTACATAGATTTAACAATTCAATTTATACCATTTAAAATTTAAGAATGCAGTTGCCACTTTTCATGGTTTTTTCAATTAGCTTTTTTTTTCTTTTTCTTTTTTTTTTGAAATTATTAATGAGAAGGAAACTAAAGTGAGAAGCAAACAAGGGCTCTCATTCTCTCTTTAACCATTTAAGAAAACAATACAAAAAAATGGTACCAAAGCAATACAACTCATAGAGAATAGAGTGAAAAGGAAAGGCTGTTTTAAAGGAAATTTCATGAGAGGAACAATGGGGTGTGAGTTGGAAGATGAGTTAGAGGGAAAGAGAGAGAGAGAGAGAGAACAGTCATATTTGGCCTGCAAGAAGAGACCTTTTTTTTTTTTGTTTTGTGGGGTCTAAGCAAAGACAAAAATGCTTGATGGCCAATTCTAAGCACTTGTTTTTTCACTTCTCTTCTTTTGTGGCCTTTATTATTATTGTTGTTGTTGTTATTATTTTGTTATTTTAATCCCTCTTTTCTTTTCTTTTCTTTTTCTTTGTCTTTTTACATCTATTAATCAAAGTTAGGTTTAAAACTCCCAAAATGGGTTTTGGAAAAGATCAACCACACCAACTTCTATGCTTTTCTTCTTGGTGGATTTATTCCATTTCTTCCCCTCATCTTTTGTCTTACCAATATAATACAATCCCCTATATATAATATATATCAATTTTAAACAACTTTGAATATAGGATTTTTTAACAAGGGGATCAGAATTCTCTTGATGTTGTTTGTCTTTAAAATTTGAGAATAATGAATATTACCCTTTGTCATTGTCATAATGCACTAAGTGTGTGTTAATTATCTTTACCATTCCACACATTGATTGGATATAAAGTTTAAGTTTGTCCGTATGGTAATGTTCTTATACGTTGTGATTTTTAATTCCTCACTCATAACTCTAAACCTTCATTGCAAGAGATAATATGGATAAGTAGCTCACTTTTAGTGAGCAAAAGATCTAATTTCAAAATCTAAAATAGACACAAAATTTTAGAACATTCATAAATAAAATGGTATACAATGTAAAATTTAGAGAATAATTTCCCAATCATATTCTTACCCCACTCCAAACCCAAAAGAAAAAAATGATGATTATAAAGTTAAATTATGTCTATATTTTCGTAGTCCCTACCCTTAATGCGTGTCAACATATAATTCAAACACAATAAAATATAAAATATATATGTAACAAATAGTACAAAGATAGAAGGTATAATTGAACATATCAAGATATAAACAAAAGAAAATCTGATAATCTTAATAAGGCCAATTATTTAGGGAAAGTTAATAAAAGTATTACAAATAAATGTTTGATTATAGCTAGGTAATGCTTAGAAGAGAAGAAATGATGGTTCATTATGTAATAAAAATTGCACATGCTTAATGGAAGGGGTAAGGTAAGTAAACTAAAATTGCAATGTCAATTAGAGCAATGGGCAAGATTAATTGTAGCTTATGCTTTTACAACAAAGAAAAGTTTTGATTATCATTAAATGAAATTTAAATCGGAATGATTAATTCAAGTTCTTATTCCCTAAATACAAGTTTAAATCTTTTCAAATATCAAGTAATAACGAGTTAAAATATAATTGTAGTTCATCTTTAATCTTCATGATTTAGTTTCCAAATTTTTTTTTTAATTCAAGATGATTTAGTTCATATACTTCACAAATGTAATAATTGAATCTTGGTTGTCAATATAATTTCTACACTTGTACAAATTTAATATACCCTTAATAAACTAATATAACACGTATTATTATGATTGCCCATGTTGAATAATACTTTAGGTCAATTGTTCATGTCTTAACAAGTTGGAAGGATATGCATCCAAACTAATATATATATATATATATATCACTTATTATTGCCCATGTTAAATAATACTTTCAAGTCTAGTTTTCATTTAGTTTTAAGATTCAAAGCATTACATTTTACTTTTTAACTTTTTTAGTTTTAGTTCAATTTGATCTTAGGACGTCAAGATTTAAACTTTTAACTTTGATTTTTCACTAAATACTCGTCATAATTAATTTTAACAAAGTAACTCTAAGTTAACTAAAGGAATCAAAGTGTAAGATAGAAATATTTAGAATCAAATAAAGATTAAACCCAAAACTCAAAAATAAAAAATTTTACATTTTAAAATGTAAAACTCAATAGTAAAAGTTTAGAATTTTTAAATTTAGAGACCAAATGAATACTAAACTTAAAGCCTAGGAGTATTTTTTTTCCCAAAACTTATAAAAGCCAACTCTTTGTTAGACAAGAAAGTTAGCTAAATAAAACTTCAAATATTAGAAAATGCATTTTAACTTTAAGAAACCACTCATCAAGAAATCAAAATTTACAAAATTTGTCATCAAAAGTAAGATAAGAAATAATATCAATGACTAGAAAAGTCATTAAATAATGGAATTAAATCCTAATTAATAAAATTAGTCATTACATTAAATTTTTCAACAATTTTGTTATTTTACCTCAATTTTTTTCATAGCAACCTATTTTTGTTTTTTTTTTTTTTTTATTTAATTTTTTTTTTTGGTTGAGTTTGTGGAGAGAATTCCTAATCAAACACTTAGCTCTCTTTTTAGACAAGAATTCCTAATCAAACACTTAGCTCTCTTTTACTTTTCCCTCAAAAAGAGAAATTAACCACTAAGGCCATAAATAGTGTGTTTATTGTCTTGTCAATTTCACAATAGGCAAAATGGAAAGTTTAAAACAAAGGTAGATTTTCAAGGAGATTTGAAAATTTCATAACCAAGCAATAAATAAATAAAAAAACCCCACCTCAATGAACATGATTCAAAAAAAGAAAGCTTAAATTTTGACTTTAATCCCTATACTTTAGTCATATTTTCAATTTGAACCCTACATTTTTTGAAAAGTTTCGTTTCCGTCTTCTTACTTCCATTTAAAATCAATCAGGTAAAACATTCATTTTGAATATAGCAAATGAATTTTATGAAATTACATTTTTAATTCAGTTCAACAGTTATCAACCTTATGAAATTACATTTATAATTATAACTCAAGTTTTTTTTTTCTTAGTTCAAAAGCATATATCGATTTGAACCTCAAACCAAGTTCATGACATATTAAACCAATTAAACTATACAAAAATTGGCACTAAGAGTCTAACAAATCACAATCACTGGAAAATACAAGATTGGAGCTATATTTCCTCCAATGGATTATAAGTTCCTATCTCCACGTAACTGTACTTTCTAAACGTAATATTCTAAAAGTAACAAGGATGATAATGCAAAGATATTTGGTCTTTAAAATTTAAATAAAATTAGAATTCAGTTTATATGATTTATTATTATGGTTGGATAAAATACTCATGAATAATCTATTGAGTAGGGACAACATACGAAAATATTATCGAAACTAAATCCCAACTCTATAATTATAAGAATTAAATTCTAACTTTTTCGAAGAGAACGGAACCAAATTTGTAAGAAAACTAAATTTAAAATGAAAGAACAAAAGAAGGAGAAATATAATTGTTGAGGAAGGAAAGGGTAAAAAAAGAAAAGAAAACTCAATTGACACAAAAGGTACAAATCCAATTTAAAATAAGAACCTTCATGGTTGGCACAGTTTGCCAAGCCATTGTCCCACAAGAACAAGGAGAGAGAGAGAGAGGGAAAAAAGGGTATGGGCCATTTACAAACAACTCCAACACAAGACGTGTAGATGGCTACAGAACCACTGCTGCACGCCCATCAACCACCTTTTTTTATAAAAAAATTCTCCAAAAATAGGTAGGGAAAAAAAGAGGATTTTTTCAAAGATGAAAGAGAGTCATCCTCGAGAAAAGCCAACACCGATTCCAACCCCACGAGAAGAGAGGAAGAGAAGGAGATGGAAATGAAAAAAAAAAGAAAAAAGCAGAATAATAAGGGCAACACTGCCTCTCCCTCTCTCTCTTTCTCTCTCTCTCTCTCTTGGACTGATTCGTTTCAATCGCATCTCTCTCTCTCACTCTATTTATATCACAGACAAAAATTTTAATTACCATTCAAAAATAATAATATTATTAATTTAAAAACTAAAAAAAAAACTAAAAGGGAAGGTGACAAAGATGGTGAAGAAGGCAAGAAAAATGGTGAAGGTGAAGGTGGAGATGAAAATGGTGGTGCCCTCTTACCAGACATAAATTCATTTCCTTTTTTTTTTCTTTTCTACATTACAAAGTTACAACAAACAAAACTCCCATTTTCTTCTCTCTCTCTCTCTCTCTTATTGAAGAGTCCGTCTAGTCTAAAGACTTGAAAGAAGAGCATCTTCCTTGTCTTTCATGCTTCTCTTATGCTACCTTTTATTATTATTGTTATCCTTCATTCCTAATCTTCTTCACATTGCCTCACCCACCTTCTTCTTCTTTCCCTTATCTTCTTCAATCTTCAATCTATAATCATTCCTTTCTTCATGGCTGTTCAGGCTCAATATCCTTCTAATGTTTTGTTATTGAACAGGTGTGTGTATTTACACATTTTCTACTTACTCTTCTTGTTTTGGTTGTTAAGTTTTTCCAAATCTTTTAATGGGTTTTTTGGAATTTTTGGTTATGGTTTTAGGAATGGTCAAGAAGGGCATGATTATTCATTACAGCCACAACCAGGGGGTTTTCTTGACCAAACTCATATGGTGTTCAACAATAATATAGGTGAGTTTTCTTGTACATTGTTTTTTTTTTTTTTTTTTTGGATGGATGGATTTCTTTAGGTTTTTGTGTTGTTCTATTCTAGTTATGAAACATCAGACAAAAGTATTGAGATAAATTTGAGTTGTGAGAAGAGGCTGTACCTTTTAGAAATCAATTAATCAATTGAATTTCTGATGAAACCAGGAAGCAATTCTCGAAAGAGAGGAAGAGAAATCTCTACTGCTACTACAACCATCGCGACTCCAATCAATCTATCTCCATTACAGCACCAGCCTTGTCCTCCTCTTCTTGTTGACCTTGCTAAGCTCCATAACCACCAAAACAATGTCGTCTCCACCGGCCTCCGCCTCTCCTCCGGTGATCATCAACAGAACCAACACCAACACCAACAACATAATCAAAACCACAATCTCGTTCGTCAATCATCATCCGCTTTCTTACCCCTACTAACAGAGGATTTCGCCTCAAATTTCAAACGGCATCAAGAAGAAATAGACCAATTCCTTCAAGCACAGGTGCTAATTCACTCCCTAACACACAACGAGTTTCATCTTCCGTCTTGATTTTAAATTTCTGAAGGAGTTCCGTCCGTCACAGGAAGAGCAACTACGGCGCACATTAGCAGAGAAAAGACAGAGACACTACCGTGCGCTCCTCGATGCGGTGGAGGAATCGGTAGCCAGAAGGTTACGAGAGAGGGAGGCGGAGGTGGAGAAAGCCACGCGCCGGAATGCCGAATTAGAAGCACGCGCCGCCCAGCTAAGTGTCGAGGCACAGGTCTGGCAAGCAAAGGCTAGGGCACAGGAAGCCACCGCCGTATCCCTACAAGCACAACTGCAACAGGCGATGTCCGGCGGTGGATGCGACGGAGGAGATGGCGGAACCGTGGGCGTGGAAGGACAAGCCGATGACGCAGAGTCGGCTCATATTGACCCGGAACGAGTCGTGATTTCGGGACCGAGTTGCAAAGCGTGTAGAAAACGGTTGGCTTCGATGCTGATTTTGCCGTGCCGTCATCTCTGCCTCTGTACAGACTGTGACCAAGTGGCTCAGACTTGCCCGTTATGCCATTCCAAACGAAGTTCCAGTGTAGAGGTCTATCTCTCTTAGGGCCCAAATTCACGGCCCATACCACAGCCCAATTCAGGTTTCTCCCGGCCCATTAACTGGCCCGGACAGATCAATGGGCTTGGATTTTTCTTTTTTTCCTTTTTCATAAAATTTTAAAAAAAGTATTTAAGTAATAAAATAATTACATTTCCTTTTTATTATTATCAATTTTATTTTTATTTTTTTAGAAATACTCTCATAGACCAACTGAGAACTCTTTCTCTTTTTTTTTTCTCTCTTTTGAAATCGCTTTGGAAGTAATGTACATTGGCCACATTGTGGATTCTTTTTTTTTTTTTACTTTTATGAAATTTCATTCATTTATCTGTTCAATTTTTTTCAGAAATGGAAAACCCATAATGATTATTTTATTTTTCTTTATTTATTTGTTTTCTTTTTCATTTTACAAACTCAGTTAATTGACAATGGAGATGGAAAGATATAATCTCGATTGTGTTTTACATTTTTTTTCTTTCTTAATTTCTATTTGATGTTTGATGAGTAAAGTTATTTTGGTAATAAACTTTTTTTAAAATCATCTATTTTTCGTTTCTATTTTTAATTTTTTGGCGAGTATTTAAATGACGCTTTGAAGATATTGAAGATGGCTACTAACGTCCATTTAATAACTATTTGTTTTTAAAATTTTGTGTTTGGTTTTACTGCTGGTTTCTAAAATTTACTTGGATTTTATACGACGTTACCAAAAAATAATAAAAATAAAGTTTTAAGAATGGTATAATCTGAAATTTTACTTTCTTGTTTCTTTTTCTATTTGAAAATGTCATCTTAAAAATTAAATGTTTATAAAGTAAGAAGTTATGTTTTACTATAAACAAAAAATGGAAAACAATGTGTTATGGTTTTATACAATATCATAGCATGTTCTGATTTAGTGTATGTTTTGATTGACTTTCTAAGTGTGTTTATAAAAATACTTTCACTCCAATGATCTAGTGATTTGATGAGACTTGGACTTTTTTTTTGTTTTTTTGTGTCAAGCTAGGGTATTGGTAAATATTTGGTTTGTTAGGGAGCTTTTGGATGTCGAAAATTTTGACAAAAATACGAACCATAAAAATAAAATAAGTAAGTCAACTGTAGTATCCTAGGGCCAAACGAGCCTAGCTAAGCTTGGTACAAGTCGATGTACCCAACCTCGAACTTAGCTAATACTGAACCTGACAAAATGCTTAATGGCTATAGAAACACTCAAAAGAATCAAGTTCAAAAAGCCAAAAATACAAACAATTAAAGATGATATACGGTACTTATAAAAAAAAAAATGAAGCAAAATTGATAGATGAACATTCTTCCTCATATTATTTTTATATATAATATATATTCTTTTCAAAAGTATATTTGAAAAGAAAGATAAACAAAGAACAAAAACAAAAGTCATAGTCCAAGGGAAAACTTTAGATGGCCATTTGGGCCATACATATTAGCTAAGCTCTGTTTCAAAGAAATTGGGTCAGTCGAAGGCCCATGTTTATTGTGGCCCTTTCAAGCCCAAGAAATAATCGTTTACTTTCGAGTTTCTTCTCTTCTACCATCTCTTTACAATTTACAAATCCACTAAATAATCGATTTTCAATTTCTTCAAGTTAAAAAATATGACAATAACAATAGATTGTTTAAATATCTTTAACCAAATTTTTTTATCTTTTTGAGAAAAGACACATCCAATGTATCTATTGAAAATTTTAATATTGAAGTGAATATTCACGTACTCCATTTTTAGAAAATCAAAAGATTAAGTATAAGTATTAGATCGTGTATGTAAATTAAAAATACACTTAAACTTAAATCCATTCTTTACTTGAACGTATTCGCAATGGGATTTTTGTCAACTAAATATCATTTAAGGAAATAATGATAATGATGATAATGGAAAAAATTGTAATAATGGGAGATAGTGGGAAATGAACTTTTTTAGACAGAAAAAAAATGATTATAATGTTAATGAATGAAAATATATTATGATATATAGTGTATGAGTAGATATATTAATCATAATATAATTTGCACAACTTAATGTTGTTTCCTAGCTGTCTACCGCAGCCCACTTGGGTGATAATATTATTATAATCACTTTCATGTGCTTATTATTGGCTTTTAGGGAGCATTTAGTGTAGGAATTAAGATCATAGATCTTGAAATCTAATACACTTTTATTCTCATTTGCCTTTTAAATTAATTTGTGACACTCAATTCAATTGGATTCATCACTAAATATTTTATTTAATATTTTCTGAGAAAGTATCGTTTTAAATAAATTGAACCCATTTTCAAAACAATTGTTGTTTTTTATTTCAATCATATGTTTTTGAAGAAATTAATTAAATAGGTTAACATTAAATTTACAGTGGAGAAGAGCATATAAAAGATTTAATAAATCAGAAAATGTATTTTTTTATTATTATTAGTTGTAAGGGGACGAACTCATACTCCTCAATTTATTGGACCAAGACCAAATATTTCTTCTAAATAATTTAAAGAAATTTACATTATGACTTTATGTTATACCTTTTATTTGTAAAGGATATAAAGTACAACAAAACTAAATTAATAACAAAAGAAAAATGTAAGAAATTACAGAACATAAAGAATTTGAGGCATTCCCACTTTGATTTTTTTAAAAAAACCAAGAAGTTCCAATCTCCACCGGCGTATTTATTGAATTAATATAATGTTTGATTTTAAACCTTTTAAACTTGATTTTCATGTATCAAAATTTGTTTAAGAAATTAAAATTATGGTTTTTTCATATATACTTTCAACTCTTTTAATACTATTTTTAACGACTCAATTCATTTGGCTTTTAGTCATTCTCTCTTTAGATTAAATCATGATTTTTTATAATACCAATAATCTTTTAAAGAATCGATGTATATATTCATATTAGAAAACGGTGAAACCGCATATTCTTAATATATGGACAATGTGATCAACATGTCTCATAAGGTTTTAATACTTTATCATCTCTTATTGTATTATATTTAATTTACTAATTCTAATATATTTCTATTGTTATGTTTCACGAATTTCTATACATTTCCAACCTATTTCAAAGTAATTATAAACCTAACAAAAATAATTTAACCATTTCTAAGCCACATGATCCCAATCAACAAAACATCAACGTCACATATAATATAAAACCTAAACAAATTAAAGTGTATATGATCACTCCAACCTTTCATATATATAATATGCAATAAACACCAAACCACGAGGGAGTGTTTACGTGGTGCCACTTCAAGAGCAATGAATTAAATAATATTCAATTGAAATAATGACAAAGCTAAAAGGTGTGTGATATATAGGTGTTTATTAGGGCCCCTAGCTAGTTTGGTTTTAGCTTTATAATTGAGTTTTGATGTTGATTATTAGGTTAAACAAAGGTGATATAGAGATGCATTATTGAGATGAATGAGGAATAAAGAGTAGTTCTCCACCTAACCAATAAAATATAAAGAACCAATACTACTACTAATAATAATAATCAACTAAAGTTTTAAAAGGCCCAAGTACATAGCCATCATTAAGCTTAGCTAGGCCAAGCTCTAATCTTGATTATAGTGGTGTCTAGTTAATTAAGAGCATGATTTTGCTACAAGGAATTGAATTTTAAAAAGAAGAAACATTGTAATGGAGTTGGATACTCTTTACATTTCACATTAAATCAAATCAATATTTTTAAACCATCTATCCCATTATGTTGGATATTTTGTATATGGATGTGTAATAATGTAAGTGCTTTGATTTAATATATATATAGCAAGAAGAGATTCGAATTTAATTACCACTTACGATTATTTTGTTCTCATTTTTATTTCATTAAAAAGGTACTTTATAATTAATCTTTTCTATTTCTAGAAAGAAAACATCTTGTTGGTTAATTTTTTTTTTCTTGATATATACTAATTATTACTTGTATTTTTTTAGTAAGTGAAGTATATATTACTCTAGGAGTTTTAATGAGTTAATTTTAAAATGTTAGTCATAAACCAAAGGTTAATTATCACTCTTTATTGGCTAGCTATATCTAGCTAGCTAATGTAATTTCAAATAAAACTATGGACTAAGCTCAACGAATCATGTCCAAATCTATGAATATTAGTCAAGTTGAAGCACATTAGTTTATCTTAACTTTTATTAGCTTTCAAGGACCTATTGTCCTAAAATTGACTAAGGTAAATGTCTTGGCCCAAGGAGCGATAGGCATAATGTTAAAACCGAGAAAAGAGGTATGATAAGATGCTGATGTGACTCTACTCGACTTGTCATTACATACTCGCTTTTGCTCAATCGTGAATTAACTAGTGGAAATTTTTTCAAAGTTCCTATATATCAAATTATTATAAACTAACCAAATGGTTGTAAGAGGGTGTTACACTCGAACTTAAACAAAAGCATTATCACCGTCAAATAATATGATGATTGATTTGAAATTAATATCAAAAGTGACATTTCACAACCCTACAAGGCCTACCCTAGTAAAGTTTATTCCTTTACAATTTCTTTTTGCTAATAAATGAGAATTAGGGGTTTTCTTTGCTCATTAGGGTTTGAAGTTGAAGAAATGGGAGTGGTGAAATAAATGAATGGTAATTTATTGGCATCATCACCGGCTTTTTCTAAATTTACCTTTTTGAAATTCTCGGTTCTTCTTAAATTAAGAATGACTAAAAGTTGTCACATCAATAACCAAACCACTTTTTGACAAATTTACCAAATTTACTATTCTTTAAGGTAAATAAATAATTTCTTTAGAAAAAATAAACAAAAGAAAAAGAAAAAAAAGCACCGCCCATAATAAGAATTTCCCTTTCTACCGTTCATCGACGGCCCTTCTTAAAGAAGGATAAACAAGATCCGTGGCTAACGAAACAAATCACATAAATTACAAACACATCCCTCAATTTTCTTTTACTTCAAATATACCTTTTCCTTTTAACCTTTCATAAATATTTTAAATTATTCACAATTTAAAAAAAAAAAAAATTCAACAAATCATATGTTCTACTTTTGGACAATTTCTTAGTATAGAAAAATAAAAATTCAAACACGGTCATTATTAGATTCAAAATTTAGCATTTTCCTCCTAATAAGAATTTAAGACAAAAATAATGTTTAATACTACTCTTTTCAAAATTATCATTTTTTATTTTTGACTCGACACTAATAATATGTTGTTAAAAGATAGTAATCTTGTGAGATTTTGGAATCCAAACGAGTGGTGAGTACTTTCTAACGTCAAGAAGGGTAACCTTATTTCTTTGGCAGTATTTGTGCTTTTTAACTATTTAATCTCTTAGGGCAATATATTAGAGACTGAAATGAAAAATGGTAAAGAATATGAGTAAAAAGATACACAAAACAAATTAAAATTAAATAGGGAAGAAAAAAAATCAATTTAGTGCTTAGATTCGGAACTGTAGTTTATTAGTTGCTTTCACTTTTCCTGGTGCAGCGTGCCAATTGACACCCATACACGTGTCTAAAAAGTCCCAACACGTGTCACGTAGACTTTGACGGATGTGGCATTAATCTTGGAATTGGAATCAAATATTAGTAAATAATTTTATTATGTAAATAATTAAAAAGAATAATAAATAAATAAATAAATGATTCGAGAGAATTTATTATACTTTACATTTTTTTCTTTCTTTTTTAAAATTATTGTAATTATTCTTTTTAGGGCCGCTGACGCCTCCCTTGGTTTAGGACATATTGTAATACTTTCTTTTAGTATTATGTGTATTAAAATAAAAAGTAATGGTTAAAATATAATTGAAGGGATGGGTGGCCTTTAATTTAGGGGACATGCTGGTTCGTAAGGAAACATACGTGGGAATGTACTGTTTGTCCACGTTTCATTTTTGGACAAGTTCTTTGCATTTTACTTCTTATGTGCAAATAAAATGTGATGCGGAATCGCTTTTATCACGAGGTTTGTCCATTCCCACTATTTATTATATATTTTACTGCATTTTTTAATTATATAATTTTTTTATTTATTAATAATACACACTAAGAAATTAATTAATAGTACGATATTTTTTATAAATATTTGCAATTAACAATAATTTTCTTTTACAATTATTTTGGTTCATCAAAACTTAATAAACACAATTTAATCGAGAGAATAGAAGACTATATCAATGATAGAATTCAAAATTTTGCTATAGCTTGTAAATATTTTAATTTATTTTACTATTTTTAAAAATGTCCCCAATTTAAACTCGAATTTATGTTTTTAGGATTAATAATTGGAGCACTTGCAAAAATAGCAAAAGAGATTTTATGATAATAAGATTTATGTTACTACATTTTCGAAATTATAAAAATAGTAAATTTAAAAGCCGATAACATTCTAATAGTTCTTCGATAGTCGTCTGATAGTTCGCAATATACAAAAAAAATAAGTGTTATTAGCTGTTTTTATCATCGAAGGAAATTTTTTCTAATAATTTGAGTTTAGTGAAATGAACCTTCTAAATTCTATTTTAGAAACTATTTTTTTAATTTCATTATTCAAATAAGGTAGGTTTTAAAATTAATGCTTTTATGTTTTACTTTTACACATTATTAAGATGTAAAATTATATTTAAAAGGATAAAGTATATTAATAAATCTAATATTTCTTATTACAAATTAAATTGTTTTTATTAAATTACAATGTATCTTATACGATGAATTGAATTGTGTGAATTTTATATGTTATATTTGGTTTATGACTTGCAAATAGGATTCAACTGAAAATTATTACAATAAATTGTCAAAAAATTCCTTAACTCTTAAAATTGTGTTCCAAATATATATATATATATATAAATTAAGTTTCAATTTTTTGTCTTTAAGTTAAATTCAACTTATAAAAAACGGTCACTTATAATATATATTAGAATAAGATCTTCTCAACATATATCAATAAATCGAATATTTTTTATTCTTTAATCAAAATAAATTCCCAGTTTGCATGGTCAAATCATGAAGTTCTTTCATAATAATGAAGAATTTTCCATACACATTTTCAAAAAGGGTGAAAATGTTTTAGTTGATGAGTTTTATTGTAATCACTTTAAAACACGTTTTTAATTGTTTTAATTTTTTTTTATATTGTTAAATATAGTTTTCATAATATTAAATTTAATTTTCAATAATTAAAAATATGTTACAGAACAATTGTGACAACTAGTGACTAAACATTTTGATAAACTATAAAATAGATACAATCCAATATATATTAAATTTTGTTTTTTCTTATTTTGAATGATTTCAAAATATTTTTTTAAAAAACACAAACTATCTACGTTTCATAGGAAAAAAAAATTCTGAAAGATAATAATATATTACACTTGATTTGTTGGGAATGTATTATTTCGTCCCTTTTACTATTTTTAAATTTTTTGAATTATTTAGTAATGATTTCAAAATGAATCTTATTACTTAGGAAGGAAGATTAGAAGATGGAAATAATTAATAGGTGAAATATTGTTGTTGTTTTTTTGGTAGAAGGAATAATTATGGGAAGGAATCGTCAATTGATTGGAATGAAACTGTGGGAATCAAAAACAAGAAATGAAGAGCAAAATATTCGAAAGGGCCATTGAGAGGAAAAGACAAGACCAAAAATTTCAAGAAATTAAAATATAAAAAAAACCCCAAAATAAAAAGAGGAATATATATATATATATATTATATAATGGTATTTGGTGATTCACCTACTTTGCCAATTAGATTATTGTAAATTAAATTGTAAATCCATGGGTGGTTCTTTGTCTACACCTACGCACATAGAGAGACTTTTTGTTTAGGATCCTAACAAGTTTTTGAGTGTTTATCTCACTTGTTTATATCAACCATCACCATGAATATTTTCATTTGGTTTTTTTTTTTTTTTTAAAGATTTTTTATGATTTAATCGTCTTAAACAATCTCTATATATGAAAAGATTAAACTTTGTTCTATTGATCCATGGAATGATGCATCGAGTTTAATAATTTATCTAAAAAATTTTGCTCAAGTCATTTTTTTATAAGACTAATAAGTCCTCCAAATCAAATAATTACAATAGTTTATTATGACCCTCATATTGACGTGCTTAGTTTAGTAAACTCTTTAGAACATACAACAGAATCAATTGGTATTTAGCTTTGAATAGAACATTTTAGGAGGAAGCCATTTCATTGAGGAGAGAGTGTAGAGTTCTCTTCAATGCCTCTCCAACCTTCCACTTCACACCTCACGAGGAACTTCAAGATAATTATGAGTAAAATTTTAAGTTTAATTTTAAAATTAAAGGAAAAATAGTGAAATGTAATTGATCATTAAAAATCATTTAAATTAAATAACAAACATCGCCACTCAACCGAAAAGTGAGTCTTTAGTCAAAATTAGGCTTGAATTCTAAAAACCAAATTGGAAAAATAATTCAAATTACAATAATGAATTCAAACATTTTGAACCCTAAAAACTAAAAGTGTGACATAAAATCTAAAAATTCTATTTTTCTAATATATATATATATATATAACAAGAAAATCAAATCACAAGTTATGTCATACACATATCTTATAAGTTTTAGATTCAAATTCAAAATTAGGCAACAAATAAATAAATAAATTGACAAGTAACCACTATATTTTCTTTTGAAAAACAATAAAGGGAAATTGATAAAAGTGTATAATGAAAAATAAACTCACCTTGAAGCAATGATTAAAAAGAGAGAATAGAAATAGTAAAGAAATAAAGTGGAAAACAACTAAAAGATGGGAGGAAGCAATGAGGTTGCCCCAAACCATGGAATGGGCTTTCCACTTTCTAAGAGCATGCCACAAAAGTTTATATTATTTCTCAAACTAACCTCTCAATTTAATTGACAATTCTTATAATTTTTAGAATAAAAGGAGAAAAAGAAGGTTTAGAAAGAGATATCCAATAATAGTTAGTGTATCACTTTTATCAAAACTAAAACGTCATCGTTTCTTGCACTTTTACCTCTTTTTCTTCAAACTAAAAAAACAAACAATTGACAACCACCATTGCCAACTCTCTCACCACAACTAAATAAGCAAAAGGAGACTAACACTATTTAAAAGAAAAACATAATAAAAAATGTTTTCATTAAGGATCTCAATTTCAACTAAAGAAATTGTCATCTTAATCATAAGATTAATGAGTTCCAACTTCAACGGAACGGTTGTTATGATCCCACTTCGAATCAATTATACATAAAATTTTCAAAATCGGTTCGACTTTCTAAAACCTGACACAATGATACTCAGTGGCAGATCCAGAAAACTTATTGACAAATAGGGTTTCGAGTTATAACTTAGAGAAAAAAAAATTTAAAAAAAAACACAAGTAAGACTCAAACTCTGGTTGAAATGGGGGCTAACAAGCATAGTTACCACTAAACTGCATACAAATATTAAATATTAATTGGTTTTGTTCATACATATTATATAAAACACAAAAAAGTTCAGGGGGGCTCGATTATACTAAATCCGTCGGTGGTGACACTCCTATTCCTCTAGATGAATTTGCAACCACACCTACAATCATCTTGCTCGCAACCGCATATAGTAATCTAGTCAGGTATGTATTGATGATTATTCTTCACCAACCAAACTACATTGATCAGTATCTAGTTGAAAGTCGTCTGTAAAGACTAAAAGAATATAGGAGAGAGAGCACACGAGAAGCTACCGACCCTGTAATTGGAACATAACCTTAATTGGTCGTATAAGAATAAAATGAAAACAATAAATTTAAAAATGGTAGGTTTACTGTAAAATTTTAATTGAAAATATGAAAAGATGCTGTATATTTAAATTTTCGACCATTTTCAAAGACAAATACATTCCTTCTGAAAAACAATGAATGTGTGATGCAAACATTTGGTTAGTTCCAACTACGTACTAAACACGTCTTTAATAATTGCACACTTTTCTCCGTGTGACAAATTAATATTTTGTGAACATGGAATATCATATAATAAAATTATTACCATAATATAAAAATAATAATAATAAAGAATATTGTTGTTTACCATTTTATCTCGATGTAAACAGAAAGTAGAAAGGGCCAATGAAATTTCATCATCGACCTCTCAGCCACGCTTTCACGACTGTGGCTGTATATATAATACAAATATTACTATAGTAGTGTTCAAAAATATTAATAAAAATACTTCCTTTTTTTTTCTTCTTTTTAATTTGGAAAATGACAACTCATGATGAGAGGGTATATGTTTTTTCTTCCTTTTACTTTTATTTTTTTATTACGGGTTAGTAATTTAGTTTTATCTTAGGAGATGATTTTCATATCTTAAACATGGAAGGTTCTTTGGGAGAATGGAATGGTTAGTGTTAGTGTTATTCTTTTTTCAAATATCTTTAAAATGAAAATATTATAATGGATTGAAGTAAAGAATATTTAGGGACGTTTGTAAAAATAATAATAAAAATGATAATAAAATACATGTCACCTCATTTTCTAAGCTACAAAAGTAGCAAATTTAAAAAAGATTTTCTTCTAATGGTCTGGTTGGATTAAGTTAAGAAAAAAAATGTTTTTTTAATGAAATCATTTTTTGTTGAAACTCTTTTTAAAAAAAATTGTTTAAAATAGACATAAAAATCTATTTAAAATTGATTACAACAATTTAATTTTTTAAAATAAATTATTTTTTAAATTAAATACTTAAAAATGAAAATGTGATTTCAATCCAAGCACTAATTATTAATTATTTATTATATTTAACCTATGTAACAAAATATGTTGTATGGATGCTTAAAAAAAAGTCATCCATTTAAAGCATTAATTTTAATGTTTTCTTATTCCACTTTAATTTAGTCTTAAAAATAGAAAATGGAATCGGACGGCAAATAAAAACAAGAAACGACGACGAATCAGGATCTGGCGTTCCAATTTGTTTAGGAGAGGAAGGTTTGATTTATTTATTTTTACACGGGGTTAAGTCGCGGCACGTGGCGGTGATTTACCATGGAAAGCCAAAGGCCACGGAGGGGGCAGAAGAAGCCCACACGTGTGAAGAGAAAGCAAAGAGCAAAATGCACTGTGTGATTTCTGCCCGTTAATTCATGGGCAGAGGGGACAAGAACCTCGGAAAGAGAGCTCCCTTCGTAATTTAAAAATAAAAATAATAATAATAGAGTCCAAAAGGGCCGTTTAAGTGGGACCCAGATTCAATGACTTAGGAAACTGGGCTGGGCCTTGGAAAGAAGTAGTAGTAGAAAGTAGCAAAACGACAAAAGAATCTTGTAGTTTTGAATATGATTATAAATTGGGAGGGGGGATTTATGACGTCAGGTTTCCTTTAATGGGGAATGTAGTAGAAACCGTGGGTTTGAGGGAGGTATCCGACCTCTATTGTTACGGAGAGATTGTGAGGACCCTCCTTTTAAAGCGCGTCTTTTACACCGCTATATTTCTTCCTTCCACTTCCTGTAGTACCGTTTTTTTGAGTAAATTCAAATTCAAAATTATAATAAATTAAATTAAAAATTAAGAAAGCAAAAAAAAAAAAAAAAAAAAAAACTATTTATGAGTTTAATTTTATCAAATTATAATGATTAGATTTATAATTTCAACTTTAAAAACCTTTAAATTACATATTTATTTTAGTTATAGTTGTTTTATCTAGAGTGTACTTATGAGATTTTACCAAATTAAAAATATGCAATCCTGACTTTTAGAATTAAGAAAAAACGACCATAAGAAAAATATAAAATCATAACTTTCACTAAACTAAGAACTAATTTTGCACATCAATTGTAACTTAACCTCCACTATTTATATTTTATGAATTTTCTTTTGACAAATTTGAATAGTTGAAATAATAAAATTTAAATTCTTTTTCATAATATTAGTGGTATAATTGAAACATGCATGTTGTATAATTTAACTTAGACCTGAAAAATTAAAATTAATTGGTCTATAATACATAATAATGCAACATCTTGTACCTTGAATTCATGAATGAAAGTTAATTAAAAATTTGTAAATTTGTTTAATGGTTGAAATAATATAATTTTTTTTCTTCATAATAATAGTGGTATAATAATTGAAACATGCATGTTGTATAATTTAATTTAGGTTCGAAAAATTAAAATAATTTGGTCTATAATACATAATAGTGCAACATTTTGTACCTTGAATTCATGAATATGAAAGTTAATTAAATGTTGAGTTTTATTAATTATTTTTGTATTATTAGTAACGTATAATCTGTAGGTTTTGTAGGATTTCCTTATTTTGATTGTGAAAACTTTAATAGATCATTTATGTGAAAAGAAAAATAAAACTTTTATTTCATGCATTAGGTAAAGAAAATAGTTTGATTAATTCATGAAAAAGAATATTAAACTTTATAAATACATTAGGTGTATATGAATATACAATTAACATAATCTACTGATATTTTAATCACTAAGATATATTCTATGCCAAATAATAATTATAAATAATAAATGCATAAGGTACATTAAAAATGAAACCCTAATTTAAGTCGGACTTAAGTAATATCTAATTTAAAACAAAGTCATTCAAATTACTCGTTACATAAATAATATTCCTAACTTTATGAGGACTCAAATTATACTATCTCTAATATATATCATTGACAAGACCTTCCTTCTATGCCTACATCAACAATTCTCTTGAGAATATCAAAGTTTTCATTACGAATTTTCCTCAAATTTACATTCGGACTTATTTCATGGAGATTTTCCACGAAGAAGAAAGATTCTTTGTTTTAATTTTCTTTTTCAAAATCATTTTACATCTCCAGAATTCAAAGTTTTAGGATTTTGTTTCAATTTAAAGTAATAAAAGTTATTTAAATATTTGTAAAGTATATCCATTAATATCATATTTTAAACTTTAGTAAAAAAATTAATCAATATAATTGTTTCAATTAAACATTTATAAATCTCAATTAACAATATTATAAGTCCAAAACATTTATAAATTAAATTATAAAATGATACTTTTCATTTGAAAATCGTATATCCAACAATGTGGGTGCAAATTTTTTTAAATATTAGATTGATAAAATTGACATTATATAAGTACATAGAACTTACAAAAATGTCTATATCAAAATAATGTAATGTTGGTTGTAGAAATTAAACTCATTTAAAGGTTGGAAGAAAGTTAATGTGGGAGTGTAGAATGATAATTGATATGCTTTTATATTTAATTGAATTAGTTAATTTTTTCTTTCATTCATAATTTGATATAAGAAATAAAAATAAAATTTAATTTATTTAAAAAACAATTATAATAATAGTAAATAAATAAGAAAGAAATTAGAGCGAGATTCACTCTCTCGTGGGAGCGTGAGCACCGCCTTTTTATTCTAACAATATTGACGTCTCGACTTGGAGCTCAAGAGAGTCTTTCCCGTTTGGTAGCGACGTGTGGGTGCTGCCCTAAGTTACAATACTTTTCCCTACCATTTTTACCCTTAATCTACCCCAATTTTACATAATACACCACTCTCTCAATCTAATTCCAAAATCAACCCTTTAATTTGCATTACAGTGAAGGACAAAATTAATCAAAATATTTACAAATATAATATTTTGAAAACTTAGGTCCAATTAGACATTTTTAGAGAGTTGAAGCTTGAGCTTCTATAAATTTAGAGTATTTTAGGTTTAATTGTTAAAGTCTTAACTATGAATTTTATTTGACTAAATTTGTAATTAATCACACAGATTACTAAGGTTAAAAGCGTAATTAGCAACAATATCAGGGGCGGATGTATCATTATTTAGGGTGAGGTGTTTTGTTCCAATGGATTCCTCTAAAACCTGCCGTTGGTTGTGGACCTCTTTTTTTTTTTTATTTGTTTATTTATTTTTCTCTCAGCTCCTTCACTCCACTTTTTCCCCTTTATAAAACTCCGCTCCACTCCTTCGCATTTCCAACTCTCTTCTCTTTTTCGCTTTTTGTTTTTCTTTCCCCCCCCCCTCTCTCCAGATTGAGAAAGAAGGAACAATGGATTCTTCTGCAACTGCAAGAAGGCCGTATTTCATCGACGAAGACGATGGGTTGGTTTCTTTGATCGATGTGGAAGCTGGAATTTCTGGAAATCATCACAACAATAACAACAACCATTATCCTCACCCTTTCATTCTCCGCCCTAAGATCATTTGTCATGGCGGTGCTCAACGGAGAACCACTAGAAACCTCTCGTTTTCTCCCTCCAGAATCATCTCTCCGAGG
Organism: Cucumis hystrix; assembly: GCA_025688845.1. Lineage (NCBI taxonomy): Eukaryota > Viridiplantae > Streptophyta > Magnoliopsida > Cucurbitales > Cucurbitaceae > Cucumis > Cucumis hystrix. The sequence continues at coordinate 449,707 of CM046886.1, read as the reverse complement.
TTTTACGATGCTAGATTTGAAGATCACCATCACCATTTCTTGAAAGCTTGTTTTCTCTGCAAGAAACCGCTGTCTGATAATAAAGACATTTTCATGTACAGGTTAGTTTTTATTGAAATCTTAATTGTGGAGATTTTTAGTTTTGGTTTTATGATTTCGGAGAATCTGTGTTTGATGAGTTGCTTTGAGAGAAAGAAATCTAATGGAAATAGAGATCGATGTGTTTTGATTAAGTAATGTTTTCTTTTCTTGTACTTGATGAATATTTAGAAAATTTCGAGATCTGTTTAAATTAGGAAGAAGAAGAGGAATGAATACTAGATCTGTGGACTGTGGTTGATTTGATTCTGATTATATTGTTCGTGATTATGATCTGCAGAGGAGACACTCCATTTTGCAGCGAAGAGTGTAGGCAAAGGCAAATTGATATGGACGAAGCGAAAGAGAAAAAGATGAATCTATCATCGTCCATTAAAGCAATGAGAAAAAAAGATCAGAGAAAATCAACTTCTCCGGGAAAATCCACCGCCGACCACGACTGCCGTTTTCGCCCCGGAACGGTGGCGGCGGCGTAGATCAAGTAATAATAATCATTATATATTATATATAAAAACCGCATCTATATATATATAGAGAACATTCCCGTGAAAGAGGTGAATTAGTTTGAAGAAGGAAGAAGAAGCGGGAAGAGCAGAGAGTTGGTTTTGATTATAATTTTTGTTTTTGTTTTATTTGGAGGTTTCAAATTGTGGGGAGAAAATTATGCAACTGTGAATGAAGTTGTGTTGATGGTGGTGAGGAAGTCTTGTGTTCATTTTTTTTTTACTGGGATTTGCTCACTTTTTCTTTTCCTTTTCCTTCTTTCTTTGTGTATATTATGATATAATGAAATGACTAATGAGAAAAACAAATATGATTTGGCTTTTTACCCTCTTGTTTTCTATGAATCCTCCTTCATTCCACCTTTGTTGTGTATTGATTTCTTCAGATGGATACTACAAGAAAATCAACATTTTTTGAAAGAAAAGAAAAACTCCCAATCGCATAGAGTTTTTGACGTCAACAATATTAGCACATAACTGCGAAGATCTATAAGTAACTAAAAGAAAAATATGTAAAGAAGAACCATCTCCTTTCATATTTACTTTTTCTTATTATTTCTTTAAATCAAGTTTAGTCTTTTTTTTAAACATGTTTGCCAAATTAATTTAAATTTCCAAAACTAAAAATTATTTGTTTCTCTTCTAAATTTTCTAAGAATTTAATATCTTTTTTTCTGGGAATTTTCCTTTATTTATTGAAAAATGGCTTTGTCCAATTTTATCATTTTAGTCGGAGATAGATTTGTCATTCTATAAAATAAGAGAAATTGTGTTTAATTAATTGTCAATATTAAATAATGAAATAATTATCTAGGAGGATCTATTAGTTTTTGGAACATTTTTAAAATAGAAAAATAAATAAAAATATAATATTTACTAAAATTCCTCTTTTTTTTTTTTTTTTAATTAATCTTTGATATTTTTAAGAGACAGGTAAAACCTATATAACCTATAGGGCTTGAAACAGAAGATTTGCTATAATATTTACTACTTTTATTATTTAATATTCATAATTTTTTTATTATTTGCTTATTTCAATTTCAAAAATTATTTATAACTCAATTATAATAGCTTACCCTCGGGAGGAATATTCATAATTTTTTTATTATTTGCTTATGTGTTTGGTGTTAAGGATAAAAACAAATAGTTGAGTTGAGTTAAGTTCCTAATAATTATAGAAAAATTATTAAAAGTAACATATATTTTAATTAGTAACAGGTATTTTCAATTAAAGTGATTATAATTAAAATATAGCAACATTTTAAAAAAAATAGAATCAATATTTATGGATAAACTTTAACAAATTTTGTTATATTTATATTTCTTTTTTAAATATTGTTAATCATTTTCAATTATTTATATTTTCTTTAAACATGCCTCCATTCTTGAAAAGTTAGTTTTACTGTTTCTTTTAACAACTAGTGGAGATTGGAGTATGGGTTCCTTTTTCTTTTTTCTTTTGAAGAATTTTCCTCCCTTTCATATAGATAGATGCCTTTGAAGTTATAACTAATATTAATGATAAAATGACGAAATATTCTAATAGTATCTAAGCAAATCAAATATCTTAGAACAATTAAAGTAAACACCAAATCTTATTATAAAAGTATGTGAGTGAACTGAGTTTATTGTATTCTCATTACAAGGTTTGTTATTTTGAATTTCTCCTAACAAACTTCTTAATTTTAAAATTGATTTTGAATTTGTCAACCATTGTATTTATTTTATTTTCAAATTTAAGTTTCTTACAAGTGAGTTCCAAAAAAAATGTTATTGTTCGAAAGGGTTATTAAACCATTTTTAAGTTATACGTTCATAGAGTGACATTTTTTTTAAAATCAAATCAAGTTTCTTAAAATTTTATCTTCACTGGTCTAAAAGTTTAACCTAAAAGAAGTGCTATTCGCCTTTTAATTTAACAATAAATAAGCAATCTAATTAGGGTTTCAAAATAAAAGAAAATGAAGGAGGAATTTATGTCCCTTATGGTATGGATTTAAATTTTAGCATTGCAAATTAAGTGGTTAGCTTCATTTTTATAAAGTGATATTTTTTGTGTGATGTTGTTTTAAATGATATTAAATTATGTTTTTATTGCGTTAGGTTTTGTCTTTTATTGGTTCGATTCTATTTAATAGAATGATTTTTTCTATAAAAAAAAAAAACTATTTACACTCTATAGAAAATAAATAGGTTTGAGTTTTTTTTTTAATAAAAAGAATTTTAAAAAACAAAAAGATTTTGTATAGGTAATAAAATAATTATTTCAACACCGGGATAACTTGATGCGTGAATAATATGATTAATAATGTATTGACTGATTATTGAATCATTCAAGAATTATTGAAACATGTTAATGAATGGAGTTGTTTGCTTTGTTATACAATTATTGGAGACTAAATTATTGAAATCTAAAATTATGAAATTAAAGTTTCTATTATTGTGATACTTTATGAAAAATAAAATATTTCAAATACAAAGTTGCAATATTACCTTTTATTTTGATAAAAAAAATGTATATATTTGGTCTAAAAATTCCTGAAAGAGAATAAAATGGAAGTTTTTGTAAAGTTAGTCCTACCACAATACTTGGGCATTTGGGGCCTGGGCTTTAGTTTTCAAATATTTGGGCCTTGATTTTGCAAGATTATAATGGTTTTGGGCTTTAGCTGGCTGGGTTTAGGGTTTAGGGGTAGATGAGATGAATAAGAGTGCAAGCGCAAGCGCAAGTTCTTCTATGAGGTGAAATGTCTATGAAAATAATTCATTATTTTATATGACTCTACACCTACAAATTATTTCTTTTAACAATTATAGATCTCATCCTATCATTTTTATTTACTCACTAGCACAAACAACCCTCTAACTATAATATTTGTTTATCTTTGATTTATATCAACTTTTTAAAACATAAGTTTTCCAAGTAGGTTTATTTCAAAGGGATACTTTAAGTACTTTCCATATAATTGCCTTGTGAACATTGTGGTTTTGAACTTGTCCATTACTTCTATTGATGTCAAAATTCAAACAAGAGAAATACATTTAACCTTTAGGTAACACCATATGTAAATTGTTTAAAGAAGATAAGAATGTTATTTGCGAAAGATAAAAACACGACGAATTGTTGTGGTGCTTGCCACACTTTGATGTTTAAGTTGGAGAGTAAAATGTTGTAAACTTTATGAAGACTGAGAGTATAATTCAAGTTACTTCCAATGAAGCTATAATAATGTATTTATATAGACAATTGACTTAGGTTGTTATGATAGAGTTTTAGAGTTGCTTCAAGATAATCGTGTTTCACATCTAATTTTGTTAGGTTTAACCTCAACCTTATATGAGGCTAAATATTTTTCTATGGGTCCATTTTCGGTTTTAGTGTAATGCTTTAGGTCATACATGTTCCATTAACCATTTAGTGAAGTTGAGGCTCATTCCGAGCTTGTTAATTCTAGCTTTTGAGTCACCATTGAACTAAAAAATCTTATAAATTTGTTGTTTTTTCTAAAACACTAACGTAAAATTTAAATCATAAGCCTAATTATTTATTACCCCAATAAATAAACAATTAAACAAACTAGAACCCATCACGTGCATATCACGCATAAACTAAAAGGGGCAAAAAAGACTATCCACATATACCTTCGGTTCTTCGGAGACTCGGGCCGTTTCCCCACGTCGACAACCTTCACCGCCTTTCCTAAATGGCAATTGCGTAATTTCACTCAATATATTGAGTCTCAAGAGTAACCATCAAGTTATCCGGACAAAAATCACATGCAACCAGAAGCACACTATGCTCCGTCCTACAACCATTAACACTTACCATTAGCTTTGACTTTTCCATTAAATGTTGACCACGTGCAGATCACGTGGCGTTGATCTGAAAACGCTGTTAGAATTACTCAGAATCCGTTCGATTGCTTCAATCGTAATGAAATGATCATCCCAAGGAAATGTGTATTCGACATGTCGACAATGGCGATTTTTTTTCTTTTCTTCTTATAGATACTCAACAGAGAAGATGAAGTGACTGGAACGGATCATTCCGGCTCTCAGAATGAATATTGAATTGATTGTGAATTGCTCTTCATTCTTCTTATGCTTTTTCTTCCTCATCTTAAGTTTCTTCTGCTTGCTGTTTGGTTTGTAGATTAACGTGACAAGAATTTGATCGAGAGGTGAGCAAAAATGTTGGAGGATCAAGTGGCGTACTTATTGCAGAGGTACCTTGGAAATTATGTACGAGGACTCAATAAGGAGGCTCTGAAGATCAGTGTGTGGCAAGGTTGGATTCATTTCAATTTCTGCATTACTTGTTGTTTTGTTTTCTTCATTTTACTTCTGCTATCACCATCGCATGAGTGTTGGTTTTTGAAGTTCTGCTAACTTTCTAACAGATACTGAGCTTTTAGTCTTAAGGTGGTTTGAGTTTAACTTCGTGCAATATGAAAGAAAAAATGTAATTCATATTCGTGCAAGAGGATAGTATTGAGTTTGCTAGGAACGTGATTAGCGAGTTATAACTGTTATTCCACTATGGATATAACTTGTAAGGTGTTGCATCCCGTTCGAGTGAGGATGGATGGTGTTATGCAAATAGAAACGAGAACTGACTTGTTGAGTACAGTAGTAGGAGTAAGTGTCGTTATAATATTAACCATAGAAGGTGGGCGAGGAGGTCAGCTCCATGATTTCTGCCTGCATCAGGTTATGGGCTCCAGTGAGAGCATAATGAATTCTTTATGAGCTGGAAACTCTTATGGGTTGAGTTCTTTCCACAAAATATCTGAATTTGAATACTATCAAAATAATTATAGGGCACTGCATTGTCTAGCATGTGTGCAAATTCTATTTGTACATATATATGTATTTGAACTCCTTTGGTTTTGATTGAGCTTTCAACTTGTTTATGTTATTGTCTCTTAGGTGATGTTGAGCTAACAAACATGCAGCTGAAGCCAGAGGCACTCAATGCATTGAAGTTGCCAGTGAAAGTTAAAGCCGGCTTTCTTGGATCAGTCAAAATTAAGGTGTGTGAAATTGTTGGAACTCCTCTTTGAATTAAGTAAGAAATCTTTATTACTTCAATAGTAGAATCGAATTACAATGAAAGACGAATTGAGAAGATCTCAATTCGGAAGAACAAACCTCTCTCTCTCTGCTATCCTATCTCTCAAGGAAGAGCATGAGACTATGATCACAACTCACTAACTAACTTTCCATCTTCCTATCTAATTTCTATTTATACTAATCATCTTATGAAATAACTGCTTCTAAGTCTACTCCTCTTCGCACGTGCGCCCTCCTGTGGTCCCTGTTTGTTTTTTCTTCCTTTTACTATACTGATGTATGATAGGGGGTCTATCATTACATTCCCTTTCCAAACTCACCTTGGCCTCAAGGTGGAAATCTGGAAACAGTTGCTGAAACTATTCACACTTTTCCCAAGTGGCTTCATGAGGAGGCAGGCCATGCCATTTAGCACCTCCCAATTCCCTTCTCTGTTCTTTGTATAACCATATATTTCTTCCTGTATAGCCAGCCATTTGTGGTTCTCGGTCAAATAAGGTATCATTTCCGTATCCTATGATCACCCACCATTTTCTTGAGTTGGGAGACATGAAAAACCGGATGAATGGACGATGACTCAGGTAATTCTAATATGTATGCCACCAAACCGATTCTTTCCACAATCTTATAAGGCCCAAAGAACTTGGGAGACAATTTCTCATTCCTTTTCTTCTGCAAGGAGATTTGTCTATAAGGCCTAATCTTCAAAAACACCATATCTCCAACAGCATACTTCACATCTCGACGCATCAAGTCTGCACTCTTTTTCATTTTATCTTGGGCAATTCGAAGATGCTCCCTTAATGCATCCAAAGCCTCATCTCTTGCCTTGAGCTGCTCATCTAAAGCTGAGTTAGATGTGTCACGATCACCATAATACACAAATGGGGGAGGCATGCATCCATACACCCTTGGAAAGGAGTGACCCCAAAGGACCTCTGGAATGTAGTATTATACCAATAATCAACCCAGTGTAACCATCTTGTCCATTCTTTCGGCCGTTCACCACAGAAACACCGTAGATAGGTTTCCACTCCCCTGTTGACCTCTTCAGTTTGGCCGTTTGTCTGCGGGTGATAAGCTGTACTTCGATTCAATCTAGTACCAGCCATTTTGAACATCTCCTTCCAGAATTTACTCAAGAAGACCTTGTCCCTGTCGGACACTATTGACTTTGGATAACCATGTAGACGAACGATTTCCTTCACAAACAACTCTGCCACTGTCTTCGCTGTGAAAGGATGCTTCAGGGCTAAGAAGTGCCCATATTTATTGAACCTATCCACTACCACGAATATTACTTCAAACCCGTTCGATCTAGGTAGACTGTCAACAAAGTCCATGGATATATCACTCCAAACACTATTTTGAATTTCCAATGGTAACAATAGACTTGCTGGAGTCAGTGCTAAAGACTTATTCTTCTGGCGTACCACACACTCATCACAGTATTTCTCAATATATGAGTTCATTCCTTCCCAGTACAGCTCACTAGTTTTTTCTCTTATATGTAGGTAAAAAACCAGAATGTCCTCCTAACACAGAGTCATGATAGGTATGTATTATTGTTGGAATCAATGTTGAAGTCTTGGACAATACTAACCTGTCCTTGTATCTTAGCATCCCTTGCCGAATGGAAAATTTGCTTTCCTTGTCTTCTTCCACTGTTTGCAGTTCAGCCATAATCTTGCTCAACTTTTCATCACCTTCCACTTCCTTCTTCCACTTCCTTCTTAACCACCTGTATGTCCACCAATGTTGGGGCTGTCAAACTACATAGATGAACGGTAGGAGGCATTCGTGATAAAGCATCTGCTGATTTATTTTCTAATCCCAGCTTGTATATAACCTCAAATGAATAGCCCAAGAGCTTAGCTACCCACTTCTAATACTGAGGTTGTATCACTCTCTGTTCTAACATAAACTTCAGGGACTTCTCTGTTCTAACAGAAACTTCAGGGACTTTTGATCAGTTTTGACTCATGAATTTCTTCCCAAGTAGGTAAGGTCTCCATCGCTGTACAACCAAAACCACTGCCATCAATTCTCTCTCATACACGGGTTTGCCTCTATCCCTTACTGGCAACGTATGACTGAAGTATGCAGTAGGCCTCTTGGATTGATTAAGCACTGCTCCTATGCCATATCCAAGATGCATCTGTATCCAGTTCAAATGTAGCATTAAAATTAGGTAATGCTAGAACAAGTAGTGTCATCATGGAGTTTTGCAACTGCTGGAAAGCCTCTTTAGATTCCTCAGTCCATTTGAATCCTCCCTTTATTAATTGAGTTATTGGTGCCGCAATTGATCCATAATGTTGAACAAACTTACGATAGTAGCCCGTTAAACCTAGAAATCCACAAACTTCTCTTACATTTGTTGGCATAGGCCACTCCTTGATTGCTTTAATCTTCTCAGGATCAACTTCTACCCTTTGGTCCGAGATTATATGGCCCAAGTAGTCCACATACTCCTTTGCAAAATTGTTTGTTTGTTTTTTTTTCTCCTTATTTGCATATAATTCATTCTTCCTCAATATTTCTAATGCCAATCTGAGGTGCTTCAAGTGTGTCTCCAAATCTCCACTATAAATCAATATGTCATCGAAGAACACTAGTATCAACTTCCTCAGGTAAGGTCTGAAAATTGAGTTCATCAAGGATTGAAATGTGGACGCACTATCTTAGTCAATCCAAATGGCATAACCATGGATTCTCCCCCTTTTTTTATCCAACTAACCTTATAGGCATTTGGGTCTGGGTCAGTTTTCAAATTTAGGGCAGAAACTGGTTTTTTAGACACTAAGTTTTCACTACTACGACTATCAACGATAACTTAACACACTTTATCGTTAATGGTGCATCTTGTTCGAAAGATCGAATTCCTTTGAGGTATTTGTTCAGCCGTAGGGGTGAAAAGAATTCTCTGAACTACGCAAGATAGTTGATCTCCTTCATCCGGTGTTGAAATCTCATAGATGTTAGTCATCCGAGTCATTATCTTCTTGTCCTTCTTCAATTGTCAAAGTTCTTCTTCGAGGGCACTCGTTGGAGAGGTGTCCTTGTTGTTCACACCTGAAACATTTACCTAAAGTAGGACGGTTATAAACGTTGTTAGCCTTCTTCCTTGTGGTATTCTCACTTGGTTTGGTGGCTGGAATCTTTGGTGGGTTTTCATCTTTCTTAGCGGGCTGTGAAGATATGGAGGAACTTCCTTGTTGAAAGGTTCTAAATGAATTAGTTGAGTTTGCTCTCTGCTGTTTGTCCCAATTATTCTTTCTTTGAGAAATCTTGTTTTTCTTGATTTCTTCACTGTCTCCAATCTTGGAAGCTAAGGAGATGACATCTGAAAGAAAACTTAAAGGATGTAAGTTTACAATATCTTTAATCTCATCTCGTAGACCATGGATAAACCTTGAAATTTGTTGGTGTTCGGTTTCGGGAAGATTATTTCGGGCGCCAAGTCTTTAGAATTCTTCTGTAAAATCCATGATGTTTCGTGAGCCTTGATGGCACTGTTGATACTGATTGTAAAGTAGTTGCTGGTAGTTGATGGGTAAGAATCTTTTCTTTATTAGACGTAACATCTTTGGCCAACTTCTTATTGGCTATTTACCGAATAATCGTCTATTGTTTTGTAATTGATCCCACTAAGCGCTTGCGCCACCTTGAAGTTTGAGAGCAACTAATCGGACCTTCTTGTGTTCGATTGTATTGGCATAGTCGAAAAAATTCTCCACGTTCTTTATCCAATCAAGAAATTTCTCCACGTCCATTCGACCATTGAAGGTTGGAATATCTACTTTCATACGTATTTCTTGATCATGAAAATTCGGTTGAAACCCAAGTCCTTGTGGTTCTTGATGAATGTTCAAGAAGCTATCTTCATCGGAAGAGTCAGAATCTTCTAACAAATATCCAGGTAGGTTAGGTTGATTTCTTGGTTTGCAGCTGGGTTTCTTGGTCTTTCTTGCCTTTCTTGGTTTGCTGCAATTGGGTTCCTTGGGGGTTGGATTGCTTCTTCTAAAGCTTGGGCATGAAATCGTGTGAAAAGATTGGTCAAATCTACTAAGGATTGTTGCATATCTGACTGTACTTTTCGAAGTTCTTCGACAGCTTGTTCTACCAACTGCAAGCGTTGGTTAAAGGAGGCTTCCGCGTTCATGGTTGTGAGTGGTAAGATCCAAGTTTTTGAGGGAAGGGTGAGCTAGGATCACACTCTGATACCAATTGATGCAGTAATTGCAAAGCTTAGAAATTTTTATGAATAATACTTCTGATAGCTTCAATAATGAGAGGGGACACCTTTTTATAGGCTGGAAGTTTACCAGAGTAGTTAGAAGTTAGTTGTTTTAGAACTAACTTGGAGTTGAGTTAGTTTATTTATGACTAACTCAAGAAACAAGATTAGTAACTCAAGATACACAAATTTTAACTAAACAATAACTAATCTTAAAATAAAAGAATGGTAATTCAAGATACTCAAGCATTAGCTAAAGAAATACTAAAGAACTTAAAGAAACATCAAGAAAGGAGGATGTTCTACCTCATAGAGGAAAACCTGGATCACCTTCTTTGCGAGTGTTAGTATGCAGGATTTGTGTGGAATAACTTTTTTCATGAATTTGATTTTGCACTTGCTCAGCAAAGGGAAGTTCATTCTATGCCCGGGGAGTTGCTCCTCCATTTGCCTTTCAAAGAGAAAGACCATTTTTTTTGACTTGTGGGAATCTGCTTTATTTTGGGATCTTTGGAGGGAGAAGAAAAACAAAGTGTTTTGTGGTGTGGAGAGAGACCTAGTGAGGTTTGGTCCTTGGTGAGGCTTCATGTTTCTCGTTGGGCTTTGGTTTCAGATTTTTTTATAATTATTCCCTGGGCTATATTTTACTTTGTGGAATCCCTTTCTCTGGGGGTTGAATATTTGTATGCCTTTGTATTCTTTCTTTTCTTTTCTCAATGAAAGCATTTTGTTCTGCAAAAACAAAATGCTACTCTATTTCTTCATTCTTTTCGCTGCCTTCACTTTCCTCATTGGTTTGCTTTGTAAAATGCTAATGGGGAATACAATTTTCTTTTGGTGTCAGCTTGTCCTCATCTAAATTTCTTCCCATTGTTTGAATTCTTATACGAGTCTTTTTTCTTGGTGCTTGATTTTGAGTCTGACTGCAAAAGTTGAGTGTTTTTTTGCTGTCTGAATGAAATGCTGAGTTCTGGATATGCCGGAATCTTTTTGGTTTTCAAGATTATCCTTGAGACTGGGATTCAGTTTCTTGACGTAATTGAACCTTGTAGTGGTCTGAGTGAGTTCTCTTGTCTGCCTTTCGAGCTGCTGTAATAGATTCAGTTAGCTTGTCAATGGACACATCTGTTTTCTTTTGTGTAAGCCACCTATTTGTTGGCTTCCAACTTGTGCTAAGGTATTGTTGGTGCTTAGGCAATAAATTCCTGGGTGTGTTGACCTACTGTCTTCACTATCTGTCGTGTTAAACTTTAGATAAGAATCAATTTTATTGATGCATGAAATAATCCAAAGCCGTTCATAACTTTCTGGCTGAATCTGCTCTCTCAAAATTCTGCACATGTGGAGCAGTCATGAATGAGTCGCCTTTCCATGGCTGGCACAGATAGACTGCTTCAGTTTATTGTATTGTTTTAGCCATCCTCCATTTCCATCATTCTTGAGTTAGGATGCCCATTGAATATTGTGATCAACATCTTGTAAACAAGATTTGAAATGTTGATGAAAATGTGAAGCTTTCAAATTTGCCGAAATATTGGTATTGATGGATATTGTAGGAAAATATTTTTATTTGTTATCTTTCATTTACCTTTCTCAGTTGAGCTTTACTGCTACTTGAAAGAGTACTTGTCATTTTGTTTCAACTTTGACTTTAGAGTTTTAGAGCAACATTAACACGTTTTCCAAACCAGGTTCCATGGAGCAGACTTGGTCAAGATCCTGTCATAGTGTATTTAGATCGAATTTTCTTATTAGCTGAGCCTGCTACGGAAGTTGAAGGACACAGTGAAGATGGTATCCAAGAGGTCAAGAAAACTAGAGTTCGTGTAAGTTATTTTATTATTATATTTTGTGTGTGTGTGTGTGTGGACAAACAAATCATACGCAATATGGAGTTCTAATTTCTTCACTCTTAACATGGAGCAGGAAATGGAAATGAAGCTCTTAGAGAGGATGCAGCGAACAAAGACAGAAATGGTAAGTCTTCTATAAGCACCATGGTTCAACATTAATCATAAAAACGGTTATCTTCAAACTTCAAATATCTTCAAAATATGGCTTGTCATTATTTAGTTGCTGAAAATTAAAGCACATTCATTTGGTTATTTCGTTTGTAATTGTGTGAAAACAAGTATGTGTGCATGGTGTCTGGTTGAACTTAACTTCAAAATTCCTGTTTCCTTCCTCTCAATTGATTATTTTTAGTTCAACCAGATGTGAATTTTTTTTGGTTAGCATGACTCTAGTGCCCTTTCTCTTTTCTTCTGGGTTTTCTTTCTCTTTAGAATAATTCGTGGTTGGGATCACTGGTCAGCACTATCATTGGAAATTTAAAGCTTTCCATATCAAATATTCACATCAGATACGAGGATATTGAAAGGTAAAAAAATAAATGTCTGTACTTCATGTACTTGATTGGTTTGTTCAGTAACAGAGTTTTCATTTGCAGCAATCCTGGACATCCATTTGCAGCTGGTGTAAGTTTAGAAAAACTTTCAGCTGTCACAGTAGATGATGATGGGAAGGAGACTTTTATAACTGGTGGTGCACTGGATCGTATTCAGAAGGTCTGCTTCTTACATATTTCATTTCTCTAATTTCCTCGACCCTTTCAACTCTTTGTTAGCGGTCATGAAATGAGATCTCTGTGTTACTATTGGAAAATATCCAATTATGTGCAGGCTTTTGAACAAACATCAATAACGCAGATTGCGTCTGGAGCATTCATTTTGCAAACCTTTTATTGTTGTTAACTGTCCATTTCTACTTTAATTTTTATTTGTTTTTTTTTGAAACGGAGACAAGCTTTTTTATTAATAAAGAAAAATGAGACTAATGCTCAAAGTACAAGAGAATTATACAAAGAGCAAAACAAGAAAAGACAAAAACATCCAAACAAATTGCCCAAAAAAGATCTCGACCAATACAAGGGAAAACGACCAAAACAAACAAACGCAAAGAACATGCTAAAAAGGTGAAATCCAACAAAAAAAAACGAAGTTAAAACTGAACCAAAACGAAGAGATCTAAATACAAAGCATAACAAAATAACTCTCTCAAAAGGAAACCATTCGGATCTAGAGACTAGCAAAAAGATGCATACAGTGATCTCAAAGCCATCTTGCCAAAGAAGTCCCCAGAAGCGGAACAAAAGGTTGTACCACCCATGTAACTAGTAAGTACGAAGTTACACTAGTGTGCGTGTGTGTTTTTTAAACAAATAATTAATTAATTAACAAGAAACAACTTTTTCATTGATTCATGTTATTGGATCACCCTATTAGTGATTAAATTTACCTTCAACCACAAACTTAAGCTTTTAGGTGAATTGGTGGCTTAATATGGTATAAGAGCAGGAGGTCCACGGAGGTCCTGTGCTCAAGTCCCTGCATTGTCGTTTCCTCTTCAATTAAAATTGATTTTCACTTGTTGGGCCTTTCAAATATTTCGAGCCCACAAGCGAGGGGGAGTGTTAGTGATATATAATTAAATTTACCTTCAACCACAAACTTAAGCTTTTGGATGAATTGGTGGTTTAATAAGGTTCATGTATAACTTTGTTGTACTATGATCTTTAGTCTCATTTTTATCTAATAAAAGAGACTTGTTTCCCTTTCAAATAAAAAAAAAAGAAGAAAAGAAAATGGAGGCTGGTGATTATTCTCGCATTTGAGCATTGGATTCTTCGGGAAAGTATTTCGTTAAATCTTTGTCAAGCATTTTGGGTTATGGGCCTGCGTTATTTGAAGGTTGGGCTAACACCATTCAGGCCCAAACAGTGCCTAAGGTTCACTGGATTTGAGCCCCGGCCCATCCAATGATGAGGGTGAGAGGCTTAGGGTCTTTTTTTTTTTTTTTTACTTTGATGAATAATGGATAATAGAAAACTCTTTTAAATGATTATCAAGATTTTTCCTTTTTAAATGATTATCAAGATTTTTCTCTTTTGATGCCTGGTTGCATCATTTTCCATGCACTCTCTATTGGTGCTTGCAATGGTTTAATTAAATAAAGTTCATAAAACAAGAATGGCCTGGGGTTCATGGCCAAATAAAATGGTATGGTGCCAATAGCACATTAAAAGGTTTAGTTCAGCCCAAGAACAACAACTTGCACATTGATTTAGGCCAAAATGTTTTTTCTTTCAATTCCTGAGTTTTTATTTTTTGTTTCCATTTTTACTAATTCAACTTATCGCTTATGTTGTGTTTCTTGTTAACAGTTTGTTGAACTCAACCAGTTAGCAGTCTACCTTGATTGTGATATATCTCCTTGGTATCTAGATAAACCGTGGGAGGATTTACATCCATCAGAGTGGGACAAAGTACTCCTCTCGCTTTTCCTCATTAGTGTTGGTATCTTGAAGTAGTATTGCGTTTCTGATATCCTGTTCCTTTTAGGTATTTCGCTTTGGTACCAAAAATGGGAAACCGGCTGAAGGGCTTACGAAGAAGCATGGCTATATCTTGCAACCAGTGTCTGGATATGCAAGGTATACAAAGTTGCGGGAAAATGATCTTGCAGATAGCCATGAACCTCTACAGAAAGCATCAGTATATTTGGATGACGTGACACTTTGTTTGTCAAAGGTTATAAATATATGTTTGAAACTCCTGAACTGTAGTTTTGGATTTGAAACAAAGTTTGTTGGACATGAAAGAACTGATAATATGCTTTAGTGCATTTGTCGGAATTAGCAATCCTAACTCAAAAGAGGAATTTTGTTAATATGACTAGGGATCATTCTGTTTCGCTTTTTTATTTTTTTTTTAAAAAATTATTATTTTTATTAATTTTATCGTAGAAGCCTAACGAGATAAAAAAGAAAAACAGGAAAAACTTAAACCAGAAACGGTCTTTATGAATGATTATTTTGTATTTCTTTTTGCAGAATGGGTATAGGGATATTCTAAAGTTAGTCGATAATTTTGCTGCATTCAATCAGCGATTGAAGTACGCTCATTATCGACCTCGTGTTTCTGTGAAAACTGATCCTAGTTCCTGGTGGAAGTATGCTTTTAATTCAATTTCTGACCAGTTGAAGAAGGGAAGGTAATTGGACTAGTTGTGCTGTTTTCTCTTAATGATGCGTCACCATTTGTTATTGAATTAAGATCTTCTCATGTGATAAAAGAAGCACGAAAAAATAAGCTTTTCTTGATAATAAATGTATTATTTTTATATATCTTAAACATTTAGGATACAGTTCTGATTTGAGTTAAGTGATGTGTTGTATGTTTAATTGAGATCAATTTGAATTTGCTTTTCTTGACAATAAATGTAATGTTTTAAAAACATTTTAAACATTTAAGATACAGTTTTGAATTGAGTTAGATGATGTGTAGTATGTTTAATTGAGATTGATTTGATATTGCAAGGATCGATGCCTCTACTTGGTGCTCTCTTTCTAAGCTCTTTGCGAATTTTTCCATCCAAGATATTTATTTGAATTGGGGGTGCTTGTTTTTTCAGCTTAGCTTATTTTACGCCTTATGTCTTAGAATGTTGTTCTTGATATTATTTTTGTCTCATGTTTTACTTGGAATATTTTGTTTCCTTATACTAGGAGCATTAGTCTCTTTTCATTAATTCAATGAAAAGTTATTTTTTCTTGAAAAAAAAAAAGTAGAATAGTATTTTGATGGAACTTTTATTTGAGTTACATGTAACCTTTTTTAAAGATGATTGAATGTATAGAAACACCAGATGTTTTCCTTTTTCTCTGGTTGAGAAATTACGTTGTGCTGCTATTGCTAATGTGTGGTCAATCATTAGAATGAGCAGTATAAAAGTTGAAAAAAGAAAAAAAGAAGTGAACTATACAAGGATATTACCAAATAAGCATGATCTTCTGCACTGTGAAGTGCTTTAGTTGAATTTCTTTAACTTCTAGTTCATTCTTTATTTCAAAGAAAATTTAGAGATGATTTTGGTGTCCTTACTGTATCCAAATTCGAATCATCTTTTAGCTGGCAATTTGAGAGTTCTGTTTGACCCTCCACGGGAGGATGTGAAATTTGTGCATGGTTAAAAAAGGTTGGATGGTGTTTTGGGAAATGATCAATGATTTCCTCTTACCTCTTGGATGGAATTTGAGAAGGGAAATGGTCAATGATTTCCTCTAAAAAAAGGCTATGGAACCTTTGCTTTCGGAGAATCTGACTCTAAGGCGAAGAAGAAAAGAAATTGAAAAAGAATAAGTCAAAGAAGAGAAAAGCGCTCTTCTTTATTCTTTATTCTCTTTTCATCTTCTGAAAGAGGTTGAGAAAAGCCAGGGCAAGCCTTTAGCTGGTAATGGTCTGGCAGAGTAGAAAGCTAGGCTTTTGAACTTTCGATGAGACTCTTCACTACTAACACTGACAATCGATTTGGGCAACCTTTGTTTGTTTGCAATGCCAGTTAATGTAGCACCTTTTTTGGAGAGATTAATGAGGAATTTTGTATGGGAAGGGCACACAGGAAGCAAAATCAATCATCTAGTCAAATGGGCTAAAGTTATTCAGCTCCACTTGATGGAGGTTTGAGTTTGGGAATGCTGCAAAATAAGAACATGGCTGTACTTGCTAAGTGGGGCTGGAGGTTTATTAATGAAAAAACTTCTTGATGGAGACAAGTCATCCGAAGGATCCACGGAAAAGAATCTTTCAACTGGCACACGATGGGAGATTCTGGTTACAACCTAAAAAGCCCCTGGATTAGTATCTCAGGAGTATGGAGGAAGGTGGAGCCCGTAGCCTATTTTAAACTTGGTGGTGGTACAAGGATTGCTTTCTGGACAGATGGTTGGCTAGACAATTTTTCCCTTTGCACTAAATATCTGTCATGCCTTGCACCGCAACGCATCTTGAACCTCGCGTTACGACACGAGAACGTGACCTGAGTAGTCCTGATGCCTCAAATGAAGCGCCAGAACGCTCACTCTTATTCTTGAACCTTAGCTTCATTGCCTAGTTCAACTTAAGTCCTTAAACTACCAAGCAATAGAAACATATAGCGTCCAAAATTCAGTCTTCTAATTGCCTCACCAAGTCAGTAAACTCGGTTTCTCCTACCAAGCAGTTCAAATATTCAACATCCCAACTTTAACACTAAAGTTATTGATGCGAGGCTCCCCTTGTCGTGCTGCCATTGACAAGTTGCCCACCAAGACCTTGGATTCTCCATTTAGTGTCAGCAGCGAGGAGTCCTTGGGCTTCTTAAATGATTTTGATCTCAAGAGTAATGAAGAAATTAAAGGGTCAAATCTCTCTATTTTATTTGATGAACTGACGCTATTCCCTTCCAAGTCCCCTGAGAATTGCCTAAAGGATCTGCTGCCCTTAGTCAATGATTGTGGATTCAAGAATCTAAGAAAGAAAGTTTGAATTCAGTTTTCATTAAATCACTGTGGAGCTCCAAGGATATTGGCTGGGAATTTGTGGCATCTGTTGGGTCATCCAGAGGAATCCTTACCATGTGACATTGTAGCAAGATCTTGGTTACTGAAGTTATTAAAAGAACGTTCTCTCTATCTATCAAATGCCTCTCCTTGTGTAAAAAGGTATGTTGGATTACAAATGCCTATGGCCCTTGTGAATACAGAGAAAAAAAATTGGTTTGGCCAGAATTGTCTTCCTTAGATGTTTGTGCGACAGTGGCTTGGTGTGTTGGTGGGGTTTTTAATATAACTCAATGGGCACATGAAAGATTTACCTTTGGCAGGAGCACTAGAGATGTGGTTTCCACCAAGAAGCGAGAAGATTTAGAGACAGACTCACCCTTCTGTGTTAGTAATGAAGAGTCAAGAGACTTGAGGTGCCCTTCTAATCACAAGGCTATTGCGGAGATTGAAGGGATGGATTTAAACGCTCTTTTTGAAGCTGATTGTGCCCTGCTAGTTAATGCCCCTTGGTCCTCCCCCCTAAAATCCTCAGATTTTCCGAAGGACTTGGTGTCCATAGTCAAAGATTGTGGTATTATTCTGGACTGAGCAATTTAGGTCAGTGGCTGGTTCTTTGTGGAATTGGTAGGTTTTTCTCGAGGGTTGCTTGCTTACCATGTGGGTTAGAAGAAGGATCTTGCTGGTGCTTTTTATGTCTGGAATCTAAAGATTACTCCTTTCAAGTTCTATCGTTTAAACTGGGCTGTCTTTCTCCAAGTTTTATGATTAATCAGTTGCTGATCCTCTTGCATCTTCCACATTCCCATGTTCTGCCAGTCTGCTGTTGTGGTTTATTTCTTGTATTGTTTTTTCTTCAGTTTTATTTCTTACATGTTTGGCTGCTTCGCACTGTTGTAATTGCTGTACTTGGATTTTCTTTTGGTCTTTGGTTTTTCCTTGGTCCCTCTTCCCCTCTTTTTGGCTTCTCGTTTTTTCTCATTGTATAATTCTCTTGTACATTGACTTTTACATTAATAAAGAAGCTTGTCTCTGTTTCAAAAAAAATGATTGTGGCATCATCTTGGTTTAATAAAAGATTGACAAGTCTTACTCCCTCTTAGTCAATGATTGTGGCATCATCCGGTTGCATTTTCTTGCAAGTCTCTAGTTTTGAACGTTTTCCTTATGAGAGAGATTTTTCGTTATGGTTTGTTTTCAGTTCTCTTCGTTTTGATTCGTTTAGCTTAATTTTTTTGTTTGGATTTCGCTTTTTTAGCTTGTTCTTTTTTATTGTTTTTTTTTTTTGTCATTTTTCCCTTTAGTATTGCCCAAGTTCATCTTTGTCTTAGTTTGTTTGGATGATTTTGTCTTTTTTTTTTTGCTCTTTGTATAATTCTCTTGTATTTTGAGCATTATTCTCATTTATTATTATTATTAAAAAGAGGCTTGTCTTCGTTTAAAAAAAAATAATAATGCAAGAGATATCAAACAACTCCTTTTTATTACTTAACATCATGCATTGCAAATATACACATTACATGCTTTCTTTACCACAAATACTTAAAATAAAGATTTCAGGCCTTCAACACCTAGCATAGTGCTTCAAGCTCAAACATAAATGCCTAGCTATCGCCTTAACGCATAGCAGCTCGCCTTACCTTTCCCAACTTGGTCTCAACGCCTTGTAATATAGGGAAGGGAAACTTAAAACCATAAGTCAAATACTTAGTGAGGGGTTTTTAGAAATCCTTTTTGGGGCATACAACATGTAAACTCATTTTCATAAAACAGGCTTTAATGGCTTATTCCAACATCACAAAGCACACATTAGCCTCTACTTATTTCTTTCGCCAAGAACATGAACCATTCCCATGCATCAACTACTGAGATTCATTTCATCAGCATCCCTTGGATAATTTCCCTATTCATTTCTCGTTGCTCAGGCTGCTAACTCAATACGCTCCTTTCAGCGCATTGACCAACTTCTTACCGCCATGTGGTCCTTTCACTCCATGATTGCCTTGACTCATTATGTGTACATAATAGCTAGCTCATTGATAAGAATAATAGCTAATGGTTTACTCGCATACATACAAACAATAATCAACATGAAACTTTAACTTAAAAGCTTTCTTAAGAAATCATGCTGCTCATTATGTGCAAATAATAGCTAGCTCATTGTTAGAATATGGGCTTGCTCTTCCTGGATTGACATTGACTCAACAGCTTTATGTTTCGTTTAAGGCTTATGGTGAAGGGAATTTGGGGACTCAAACACTGATTTTGGGGACGAGTTTGAAATAAAAAACCTAGAGAATCTTAAGTACTTCCTTGGGATGGCAGTGACACGATCGAGGGAAGGGATCTTTGTTTCACAAAGGAAGTTACTCTTGACTTGTTAAAGAAAACAGGTATGACTGGATGCAGATTTGCTGATACCGCTATGGAATTCAATGCGAAACTAGGAAATCCTAGTGACAAAATTCCTGTTGACAAAGAGAAGTATGAGCGCTTAGTGGGAAAGTTGATTTATCTATCCCACACAAGACCAGATATCTCCTATGCAATTAGCACTGGTAGTCAATTTACGCACGCACCCTATGAAGAATACATGGAAGCTGTGAATCACATTTTGAGATACTTGAAAACTATTCCAAGTAAAGGTCTGATGTTTCGAAAAACTAACAGAAAATGTATTGAGGCTTATACTGATTGGGCAGGATCAGTTACTGACAGAAAGTCCACTTCAGCATATTGTACCTTTATGTGGGGTCATTTTGTTACTTGGAGGAGTAAGAAGTAGAATGTCGTAGCTTGTAGTAGTGCTGAAGCCAAATACAAGAGCTATGAATTTGGGAATCTGTGAAGAGATCTAGATGCAGAAAGTTTTGCCTGATCTTCAGTAGAGCTGTGAGTTACCTATGAAGCTTTTTTGTGACAATAAAGCTGCTATAAACATAACCAATAACCCAGTTCAACACGACAGAACGAAACATGTGGTGATAGACATACGTTTTATAATGGAGAAACTTGACCGGAAGCTAATCCACAAGCCTTCTTTTATTGAACCAGACCGGAAACTTATTCTCAACCTCGTCATCCTCTGCGAAGTTCTATCCAAGGAAAATCTCCAAGTGTGATGCCTAGTCATTATCAAGAGGAAGGCAGAAGCAAAGAAGGAAAAAGAATTAGAAAGATTTTTTGGGAGGATACACTGGTTGTCACTAAACGTGACTGGCAAAGGATTTTGGAAATCCTTCAAGCTCAAATACAAAATACCTTTATTATCAATCCGTTCCATGCTGACAAAGCTTTGCTCAAATGCCCTGATCAGACGATAGCAAGACTTCTCACGACGAACAAGGGCTGGGCTACCTACGGTCCTTTAACCTTGAAAATGGAAAGGTGGGATCCAAAAAAACACGGGAGAATGTCGCTTGTTCCATCTTATGGAGGATGGATTAAACTAAGAAATTTTCCCTTGCATCTATGGAACGAGGAGGTGTTCAAGAGGGTTGGTGATAAGTTTGGAGGCTTCATTGAGTTTGCGGAAGAAAATTCGAGCCTCATTAATTGCTTGGAAGTGAATATCAAAGTTAGAGGAAATTATTGCGGCTTCATTCCGGTTGAATTTGAATTGATAGAAGGATCCGATTCTTTTCTCATACAGGTGGCCTCTTTCCAAGATCCCAATCTTCTTATTGATAAAATCGTCGGAATCCATGGATCCTTCTCGCCGGAACAAGCTGAGAATTTTTTCAAAGGTCCGTGCGGCCTGGACCCGAACCCGGTTGATATTTGGCGTGTGGAGAGGCCGAACTCAAGACTGTCAGTTTACGCTTCTCAAAACTCTGGGATGGTGAGTACGGCGGCAGAAGAAGCTGAGATTTTCTGTCCTTCTCTGCAAACTGAATGAGACATAAGAGGACCTAATTTAAATTTACCGCACAAGCAAACCCTAATGGATTTGACTAAACAAGTGGGCTTGACCAATGAAATGGGCCTAACTAAGGAAGTGGGCTTCTCTGATTTAAAAGGGAAAGGTATTGCAGTGGATGAAGTAATTACTCAAAAGCCCACCCACATTAAAACTCAACCTGGGATTTTTATTAGAGAAAACTCCCAAGCTCTCCGTGCCAAACAACCCTTTCCACTGAAATTACCCAAGCCCACAAAAATTAAGTTTGCGGAAAAGGAAGAGATTCGACCTTTCTTTAAAAACAGTGTGATTTGCTCCACAAAACAATTTGGAGGCTCTTCAACTTCAACGTTCACATTAGACCGCATCCATGATGAAATCGATCCAACCACGGACGTTTCTATTTCCAGCCCGGGCAGCCTCATCTATAAAAAAAATTTGCTCCACTTGAAGCCGAAGACGTGCAGCACATCTCAGACTTTTCTTCCGACGTCCATAGACTCTTCCACGAGGTAAGCACCACGGAAAGAGTTAGGGAAGAGGGTCTCCAGTTAATAGCTGTAGAGGAAATCAGCGAGCTTCCCCTACCCAATGAAGAGTTAATCGAAATTGAAAGTGTAACCGAATTAGAGCCAGCAGCCTCTATACAGAATCCTTTTTCGCTGAGCAAGGAAGTGGTAGCGGCTCTTCTCGAACATGACTTATGCATTCGGGCTGTGACTAGAAAAGGGAAACCATACAGGAAGGGTGGGGCCTCCTCGAGCAGCAACAAAAAGCTTACTAGAGAAGTAAAAGCACTGCTAGGTAGTTGGGAAAGAGAAGGCCAAGCTGCAAAAGGTAGTAATCCTCCGGGCTCCGATGGTGATCTATGTTAATTATCTCATGGAATGTAAGGGGTCTTAATGCTCGCCCCAAAAGAGCGGTTGTGAAAGAATTGTTTGTGAAATTCAATCCAGATGTGGTTATTCTCCAAGAGACTAAAGTTAGAATTGTCGATCGATAGTTGGTGAAGTCGGTTTGTTGGCTGGGCAGCCTTAGAGGCTTATGGCTCTTCGGGTGGTATTCTTATTTTGTGGAAAGAGGACTCGGTCACTGTGGATGACTCAATTCAAGGTGAGTTCTCTGTTTCGATTCACCGTAGATCTAATACTGGATTCTATGGATGGATAACAGGTGTTTACGGCCCTTCCTCTTATAGACTTAGAGACCAATTTTGGTGGGAGCTTTCTAGCTTATATGGCGTGTAACGAAAACTGATGTGTAGGGGGTGACTTCAATGTAGTCAGATGGTTAAATGAGAAGAGCTTTGGCGCTTGTCCGACTAGAAGTATGCTTCGCTTTAACAGCTTGATTGAGGAATTGGATTTGGTGGATATCCCCTTTCGAAATGGTAGGTTCTCTTGGTCCCGGTCGGGGATTAGGCCAGCTGCCTCAAAGCTCGACAGATTCCTTCTATCCAAGCCTTGGGTGGAGTTCTTTAGAGAAGTAAGTGTGGAAAGACTACCGCGTACCACTTCAGATCACTTTCCGATTCTATTGAAACTGGGAGCACATTCCTGGGGTTCAACACCTTTTAGATTTGAAAATGCTTGGCTGGATCATCATCTTTTCTTAAAAAATGTTGGGAACTGGTGGGGCAGTTTGGATGTTGATGGCTGGCCTATATTCTCCTTCATGGAAAAGTTAAAAAGATTGAAAGCCATCCTAAAGAGTTGGAGTAAGGAGACTTTTGGTAACATTTTCTCCCAAAAACAAGTGCTGATCGATAAGATTAACTCTCTTGACTCACTTGAAGAGTCGAGTTGTCTCAACGAGGAAAGTGCGGCGGAAGAGAAAGTTGTAGAGGGGCCCTGCTTGATTTGATTGTTAAAGAACAGAAGCTGTGGATTCAGAAATCAAAGCTTCATTGGCTTAGAGAGGGGGAGGAGAACTCAAGCTTCTTCCACAGATGGGTTTCGGCTCGTAAATGTAAAAGTATTATTTCTTCTTTGGTTAGTATCGAAGGGAAGACTCTTGTCACAGAGAAGGAAATTGTGGATGAGATCCTTAGTTTCTTTTCAAATTTATATGGCACAAGGATCTCCTCGCCGTTTATTTGTGACGGTCTTAATTGGAGAGGCCTTAGCTTACAGGATTCTAGTTTACTTGAGGTCCCCTTTATCGAAAAAGAAATTAGAGAAACTGTCTTTGAGATGGGTTGTCTCAAATCCCCTGGCCCTGATGGCATGACTGGAGAGTTTTATAAAAAATCTTGGAACATTCTAAAGTCCGACCTAGTAAGGGTGTTCCAAGATTTTTTTTAAAACGGAATTATTAATAGAAGATGTAATGAGACTTATATTTGCCTCATCCCCAAAAAGAAAGAGGCGGCTCGTGTCAGTGACTTCAGACCCATAAGCTTAGTTTCCTCCTTGTATAAAGTTATCTTCAAGGTGCTTGCATCAAGACTTAAAAAAGTTCTTCCTTCGATAATTAATGATTCTCAAATGGCTTTTGTGGAGGGAAGGCAAATCCTTGATGCTATTATGATTGCTTCTAAGGCTGTTGACGAGTGGTCTTTAAGAGGCAGAAAAAGCGTTCTTTTGAAGCTTGATCTGGAGAAAGCTTATGATAAGGTGGATTGGTCTTTTCTTGACATGGCCATGAAACTTAAAGGCTTTGGTAAGAGATGGAGGAAGTGGATATGGGGTTGCTTGTCGACAACTAATTTTTCCATCATTGTCAACGGCAGGCCTAGAGGAAAGATTCTTGCTAAAAGGGGCATTCGTCAAGGTGATCCTCTTGCCCCTTTTCTTTTTACGATAGTGGGAGATGCTCTAAGCTGCCTTATTCACTACTGTAATGAGAAAAGGAGTTTAAAAGGTTTCCATTTTGAGAACCTGTCAGATGACTTAACCCACCTTCAGTGCAGACGACACTCTTCTTTTTTCTTCCTGGGAGGATGGAAACTTGGAGAATTGGTGGAAGGTGATTAATATCTTTCTTATGGGAGCCGGTCTATCCCTTAATAGATCTAAAACTTCCCTGATCGGTATTAACCTTAATAGTGGTACTTAGCTCCTTTTAGTAACTCTATGGGGTGTTCGGTTGATAGTCTTCCCTTTAACTATTTGGGCTTTTCTATTGGAGGGGGTCATAATAGAAAAGAGATGTGGAACACCCTTGAAGAGCGATTCAGATATAAAATCGATAGATGGAGGAATGTGCCCTTTCTAAAGGGGGTAGACTAACTCTGGTGCAATCAGTTCTCAATAGTCTCCCCTGTTATTTTTTTTCCCTTGCTCAAGCTCCGGTCGGTGCTATTAATAGATTGGAAAAGATGATCAGGAAGTTTGTTTGGACAGGAGGGTCTATGAATCCAATTGCCCACCTCGTCAAATGGGATTGCACTTCCACCCCGATTTGTTATGGTGGTCTTGGGATTGGCTCGTTTAGGCCTAAATGGTTTTGGAGGTTTAGAAAGGAAGAAACCTCCTTATGGAGGCGTTTAATTGTGGCCATTTACGGCCTAGAGGAAAATGGGTGGTCTACTAAAGATCCAAACAGGGGAAAATCTTACAGATTATGGGCTGGTATTTTAAAGCACAAGTAGATCTTCTTTAGATTTTCAGTTTTTGTTCTGGGAGAAGGAACAAAAATCAGATTTTGGAAGGACAAGTGGTGTGCCGCGGAACCACTTGCAGAAAAATTCCCTAACTTATTCTCTTTGTCGTTGAATAAGGATGTTTATGTGGCTGAATGTTGGTGTACTGCTTCTCATTCGTGGAATTTGGGCCTTAAAAGAAATATGCTCGATAACGAAATTGCCAATGCGGCCTTAGTTTTAGAAATTCTTCATTCCTGGGCCCCCACTGAAGGGAATGATAGTCTTAAATGGACTCCTAACGTTAATGGCAATTTTACTACGAAGTCTACCTTTCTCAACTTAACCAAGAGATCCCCCTCCATTGCTGTTCCTTTGATTCGTCATATTTGGAAGAATAAAATTCCGAAGAAGGTGAAGTTTTTCTTATGGTCGCTCGCTTATAGAAGCCTTAACACTCATGAGAAGCTACAAAAAAAAGTTCAGAACACCTTGCTTAGCCCCTCGATGTGTTGTCTTTGCTCCAAAGAAGATGAAACTTTGGATCATCTATTTCTACACTGTCTCTTTACTAAAAAAGCTTGGAACACTTTGTTTAGGATTTTTGACTTGGAGCTTTGTCTTCCTAGTAAGATTGATAGTTGGATGATTGAAGGACTCAACATTAGAGGTTATAGCCCAAAAGGAAACATCTTATGGAAATGTGCGACTCGGTCCCTTTTGTGGTGCATTTGGAAAGAAAGGAATAGTAGAATTTTTGAAGATAGCTATAATTCTTTTGATTCTTTTTGGACTGTGTTGCAACACACAGCTTCTTGGTGGAGTACGAATTACACCAAACACTTCTGTAATTATAGCCTTTCAATGATTTTCAACAATTGGAAGGCTATCATTTCTTAGTTTCTTAGCTTCTTCCGGGAAGGGCCCTCTTGTCCCTTGCCCTTAGGTTGTTCTCTTTTGTTCTTTGAATATACTTGTTTCTTATAAAAAAAAAAATAATGGAGAAACTTGACATTGGCAATATCTGTATCCTGTACATTCCTTCTAGTAAAAGAAATGTCGATGCCCTCACCAAAGGGTTACTCAAAGAAAGCTTGACTTTTGTGTTAGTAAGTTGGTCTAATTGACATCTACGCTCCAACTTGAGGGGGAGTGTTAGAAAGTAGGGGCTAGTGGAGTGTTTATAGCCTTAAGGGTATTTGTGTAATGTATTGTATCCTAGTTTTATTTCTTTTTTTGTTAGGCTTATCATAGCCTATATATATTCCTCCTTGTACTCTTTTGATTGTTAGAAAATAATAAGAGCGCTTCTATCGTGGTTTTTTCTCCTTGTACTAGGGTTTTCTATGTATACCTTATATGCGTCTTCTTTTCTTCTTTTCTTCTTTTCAATAATAACAAAATATCATAGTCTATCGACGATAGACTACTATATGTGTTTATCTGATATTTTTCTATATTTGTAAATATTTTCCGTGTTTAAAATAATTTTCTTATTATTTATTTATTTATTTATTTGAATTCTTAATCTTTTGTTTGAGGCTGTGAGTTCTTTACTTTTCTACAATTACATTCGTTGCTTTAATGCAGTGGAAAAATGTCATGGGAGCAGGTTCTGAAGTTTGCCAACTTACGCAAGAGATATATCTCTTTGTATGCTTCGTTGCTTAAATCTGATCCTACTCGTGCAATTGTTAACGATGACAAACATATTGAGGAACTTGACCGTGAACTGGATATTGAGCTGATTCTCCAATGGAGGTGCATTTTTACAAATTTATCATTAATTGTGATACAGAGCCATGCTATTTCTCAGTTTAAATTGCAGATAACATGGTCGGTAAAAATCATGAAATTATTAAATGATCTCTTACTCTGCAATGTTCTTTACTTTTTTTTGAAATGGAGACGAGCCTCTTCACTAATGATAATAAAAGAGACTGATGTTTATTAAAGGAGTAAAATGACAAAAAGGTGAATAAGCCTCTTCACTAAAGGAGTAAAATGACAAAAAGGTGAATAAAAAAAACAAAACAAACAAGCCAAACTCCTCTAGGTCTCAAGACAAAAAGGAGAAAGAAAACTGCAAGGCAAAAATAGTGGCTTTTCAATAAGAAACCCATATTCAGCTGTAGACGTCCACACTAATAGCTTCACAATGGAAGGGGAGGAGACAACAAGAAAAGGCAAATTCATTGGTGGTCTTCCACTCTCCAATGGTGTTTATGTTCCTACTT
Organism: Cucumis hystrix; assembly: GCA_025688845.1. Lineage (NCBI taxonomy): Eukaryota > Viridiplantae > Streptophyta > Magnoliopsida > Cucurbitales > Cucurbitaceae > Cucumis > Cucumis hystrix. The sequence goes on along the minus strand of CM046886.1, from coordinate 422,693 downwards.
TGAGTTGTAATCTGTTTTGGGAAAAACCACTGCAACCTTTCTTATTAATCAAATGTGTCGTCACGGTGCTCTTTATCCATAGCTTTCCAAGATTATTCCTTACCAGAGATATTATTGAATTGGCAGGCCTTCATCTTCTCATTGTATATATTTTTTGAAACGGATACAAGCCTCTTTATTAATACTAATAAAAGAGTCTAACGCTCAAAGTACAAGAGAAATATACTAAGAGCAAAAAGAGGAAAAAATAAGAACATCCAATGGGAAATACAAAAGGTAAATCGACCAAACAAACAATCACGAAGAACAAATTAATAAAGTGAAATCCAACGGAAAAATAAAGCTAAGTAGAATTAAAACGAAGAGAAACTGAATACAAAGCATAATGGAATATCTCTCTCATAAGGAAGCCAGCTCAATACATTCTTCTTCAACCAAACTGCCGGCCACTGTCGTCTTTTTCTGCGCCTGTGGGGACGGTTCAATTGCCCATTCAAATAGTTCATCTTCAGCCTGTCTGTCGGCCACCGTTGTCTTCTCCGGCACCGGTGGGATGGACGGAAATATATTAATTAAAGGTGGCTTTCTGTTTTCCTTCTCTTTCTTACCCTTCAACTACCTGTTTTTGAAAGGGAAAATCTGACTTGGCGTGACCCACAAAATTAAACAAACAACTGGTCATAACAATCGTGGAAGGTACAAATCTGCAAAGATTCTGCTTAACTTGAATCCTAGCTTCACTGCAGTTGGTAAGATTTAAAGTGTCCACGACAATACTTTGAAGTCCCCCAAACTGATCCCTGATGGCCTCGAAGGTTCTCCTGCTCCAGTAATCTTTTTTTTTGAAAAGGATACGAGTCTCACTATTATTAATATTGAAAATAGAGAGACAAAGTTCAATGTACATGAGGGTTATACAAGAGCAAAAGGAGGGGAGGATCAGCAGGCGCACCCAGGTATCTCAACTAGGTTGACACCCTCTTAGCGCCCTCATCACATCCAAAAAGCGGAAAAAAACAAAACCTAAATACCATGTTTCTAAAAGCAATACAAGAGCCAAACAAAGGCCATAAAACAAGGCCAAACAAGAGTTTAAAAGGCCACAATACAAGGCCAAACAAAATATCCAAAACAGAAACATAAGCAAGGCAGCAACTGAAGAAAAAACAAAATAATAGTCATCCAAAGGGAGGTTCTTTATTTTGAGCCATCCTCCATAGCCTTTCATGGTGAGCGGTCGACTGTGTTTGTGTTTATCCCATCTTTCGAATTTTAGGTGAAAAGAACCCAACGCCTGCCTTTTCCCTTCATTACAGATGAGATCCTTTATCGAACCTTGGTCAAGACTAATGAGAGCATTCTCATCAAATAAATCTTCTTTCGCTTGTTTGGACTTCTTTATTTAGCTCATTGTATAATTCTCTTGTACATTGAGTTCTTATTATTAATAAAGAAGTTTGTCTCCGTTTCAAAAAAAAAAAAAAGGTTAATGACTATCTTTGCTTGGAAGTAGTTTTCTAACATTTTTCGAATTTTCCTTCGATCGTTGAAGGCAAAGAGCTTAGTAACGATCCAAAGATTTTCAAAATTGGTTGGGATAACTTCAGAATTCCTAATTACTCATTGCTTCTGCTTATCAATATTCAAATCTGAGGAAGGACAAGGGGAAATCTTTGCTACTTTTGTATCGGCCAATGCTACAGGACTGCTGCAATCCCTTGAAGCTTTCTTTGTGGCAGACACAATGCAATTTTTTTGTTTGACTTTATGAGCATAACTCAGCTTGGTTTCCATAATAGTGGAATGTGCTTCAATTGGTTTCTAGAAAACCATTTGACATATTCCTCCCTAGAACAGAAATTGTCCAGCATATTTAGAAAAGATCTCCATCTCTGTTTGTTATCCCCCAAGCACACCTTTATATTAGAATGCCCTCCTGATGAAGGCCAAAAGTCCAAAAGTCACAGCTTAAAACCCATCCAGTCTTTGATTTAAGTTTTGGAACTTTCAATCTACCTCTATCCACTTCACCCAGCTTTTGAAAGAACTTGTCCTCTAGCCCTCTTAATAATTCTGAGACCGCCTTCAACAACCATTCTAGATGAAATCCAGAGACTGACAAGATTCTACAAGCTTCCACATCTTCAAAATGAATTTGATTTCCCTCTTTCCAGGTACAGTAATGAGATTCAAGAACTTTGCAGATGACTACCTCCATATATGGATGAAAACGTCGGTAGCCGGAAGGAAAGAGGAAAGAGGAGAGAGGAGAGAGGAGAGAGGAGAGAGGAGGGAGGAGAGGGGAGAGGGGAGAGGGGAGAGGGGAGAGAGAACTTACATTTTCAAGTTTTCTGTGTTTTAGGGAGCAGATGTTCTTTAGTATGTTACGAGATAGCTAAGCTCTTTCATTTTGTCCTAATGAGGTGCATCTTCTTCAAGCTCTTCAAAGATTACTTCTTTCATGGTTATGGCTCTTTTGAGCACTTTTGTTTGGTTTCTCAACATTTCATTTGTATTGCCTGTTTTTTTCGGTTGTTGTTTTGATTGTTTTTCTGTCGTGTTTGGAGTTTGTTAAACTCTTCGTCCTTGTTTTGTTAGTTCGTGTATTTGGATTCTGGATTCTTTGTCCCTTAGAGATTCAAGCTCTTTTTATAATTTTCTTATACTTTGAGTATTAGTGTCATTTCATTAATATAATGAAGGACTTGTTTACTTTTCATAAAAAACAGCTAATATAACACTGTAAATAAAAACTACCAATTAACTTTGAAAAAAAAAGAAAAAAAGGGGAAACTAATGCTCAAAGTACATAATTTCCAAAAGAAAACATTAAAAGGAGAACCAATAGAACAATGTGATATTCTGGAGAAATATTTCATTCTCTTATTTCAGAAAAAGACCCAACAACGGGTAAATACATTACAAGAGAAATTCTAGCTAAGCAAATTGATGTTAACATGAGTGAAATTCAAAGAAGATGTGTCTGGTTCAGGTGGTTGACATTCAAAGTCTAGCAAGGTAACCTCTATCCTTCTCGAGTAATCAATAGCAGTACAAGTTGTTGAGACTACAGGTTAAGGAACTTGAGAGACTTCAGGTTCATAAACAATACACGGATCCAACACATAAATAGGTAGCTCATTTAGAGGAGCTAAGACTTCGGTTATGATGTGAGTGGGAGTGTGGGACAAGTAGACTAAACTAACTGGACACAAATTCTCACATTTTCCCCCTCGAGTTTGAAAAACATGGTGAAAAAAGGTTAGTTCTCAAAGAAGGTAACATCTTGGGGTGGGGAATACATTTGTACCCCTTTTGATGCAATGAATAACCCAGAAAAATGCACTGAACGGATTTTGGATCAAGTTTGGATCAATGAGGAGATTGATTGTGAACACAGCAGGAACATCCAAAAACCCAAAGAGGTAAATTTGAAAAGTTTTGTCATTGTGAATGAATTTGGAGGAAGATATCTCGATGAGTTATATATATTGAGAATAATAAAGAAGCATAAAGCGAAAAGCTCTAGGGGATCAGAAGGTGCACCCAGATATCTCAACTAGGTTGACACCCCCTTAGCACCAAAACATCATATCCCATATCTAAGCAAAGAAAATAGAATTAGAAAGTACAAACTATGAAAGTTCAGCAAAATAACATAAAATATCTGTGTTTGAAGTCATTAAAGGAAGATATGTTCTCTCGTTTAAACGCAATACTGTTTGCAAGAAGCCTTGTTAACATAATGAAAGAAAGCTTGCTGAAAGCTTTGGCAAATGAAAATGCTCATTGAAATGCCACCTCGTGGTGCATTCTTTCTAAGGAATTCAACATGTGGTGAGACATAATTACAGTGCAAGAGAAGGGAAAGCCCTTGTTGAGCTGGTTAGCTATATAAAGAGCATTGGGCCAATGATGCAGCAATGTGATACTCTGGTAGCTGATGCTTTTTGGGAAAGGATTGATGCTGAGGTTCAAAATTTTATTCAAAACACATTGGCCACCATGTTACGAACTACCTTCTGGAAGAAGAAAGAAATTTCAAGGATTCTTTCTGATATACAAACCTTGTCAGCTGATTGGATGGCAAATAGAAGCAAATCTGATTCTGAAGCACAATCGCGAAGAGGTGAAGAAAGTAAATTGAATTTCTTTTTCCAGGGCCAGTTGCACCTACAGCTACCCAACTATTGAAATACGTGAGGACTTGGACAAAAATCAATGTGGCTGATTATTAAAAGATTGCTGAAGAAATTAATCCGATCGTTGTACTAATTCAAGAATCTGAAGGGACAACTTCGATAAAGCATTCGTAAAAAGCATCTAGAGCTCAAAAGATGTTGGCTGGATTTTTGCTGGAAGCTTTAAAGAGTTTCGGGGTACATTCTTACAAAATTTCTCTTTAACCAGAGTAATGTGTTGAAGGCAGTGCTGGCAAGATTTTGTGGACTAGTAGACTGCTTCGAGTTCCTTTATGCATTGGATTGCATTAGCAAGGCAGTTTTGGCCAGCCTTTATAGCCTCTCCACTTTGAAGTCCTCAAACACTATGTCTTCCGGATTAGCCCTCTGCTTCAACCAGTTTTCTGCTTAATCGAGGATTATTCTTCAATTGTTCTCGGCCTGCTGCCTTTGTTTTATGTTTTGTGTGGACAAATTATTATTATCATATTTTGTTTGACCTTGTATTTGTGGTTTTTTGTTGATCTTGTATTGAAAATAAGAGCCTAGTATAAGGGTTTTCATTTTCTTTTCTTGGATTTTACAAGGGCGGTAAGGGGTGTCAACCTAGTTGAGATGTCCGGGTGCGCCTGCTGATCCCTCCCCCATTGCTCTTTGTATAACCCTCATGTACATTGAGCTTTTGTCTCTCTATTTTTCAATATTAATAATAGTGGGACTCGTTTTCTTTCCAAAAAATAATGAGCCTTGTTTCCTTTTGAAAAAAAAAAGCTGTTATTAGTATATGATTATATTTGTAAGATTGTTTCTTCTCCTTCTTAAGAAACCTTGTTAAAATTATTGTGAGTATGACAAAATAGTTCTATTTTATACACCAGTTCTCTTGATGTTTAGTGAAGTCAAAGTTTATCTTTGTTATTCAGCTTCATTTTTTGACGAGATTTTCTGTTATCCCTTACTTTTGTAGGATGCTCGCTCACAAGTTTGTTCAAAAGTCAGTGGAATCTGACCAGTACTTGAAGAAAGCAAAAGTGAAAAAATCTTGGTGGCCATTCGGATGGTATCTAGTTCTTCCTTTATAACTCAAACATCTTTCCTAGACCTACCATAATTTTTTTCAAATTTTATGGAACAGTGATAATTTTTTTATATAATGTTTCTACCACCAAAAATTCACTTTGTAATCATATCAGCCGGCCATTACTGTACATTTTTGTTTTTTCATTTTAAGAAGTTCAATATTAGTCAGAATAGTCAATATTTCATTGATTCATTGGTGTGCACACTTGTCCAGGAACAATCAATCATTCAAAGATGAAGAAGAACAATTTTTTAGTCAAGAAGACTGGGAACAACTGAACAAATTTATAGGGTACAAGGAAGATGACAATTCACTGTCCATCATAAACGTTGGCAAAGTGGACACTCTTCTTACTTCTTTGGAGGTTCACATGAACCGTAATGCTTCAAAGCTTACCGATGAGGCCCAACATTGTCTTGCTGAACTCTCATGTGAAGACCTTAACTGTTCCATAAAATTTTTTCCAGAAACCAAAGTTTTTCACATCAATTTGGGGTCATATCAACTATCGTCTCCAAGCGGTCTCCTTGCTGTGGTCTGATTCAAACCCTTCCTTTTACTTCAAATGATTGATATTTCCAAAAGGTTTCCAACATAACTTGATTGCAGTGGAGCACTGAAATATATGTGTTTTGCAGAGTGCTGCTGTTCGTGATTCGTTGGTTGGTGTCTTCCATTACAAGCCTTTTGATGCCAAAGTGGACTGGAGCTTGGTTGTGAAGGCTTCTCCTTGTTATGTGACTGTAAGCTACAGCTCAATACTTTTGCAGCTTTAATTCTTTTTTCACGTCTTTCGGCTGATTAGCCTCTTTTTCCAGTATCTCAAAGATGCCATCGAACAAATTATTAGCTTCTTTGAGAGCAGCACTGCTGTTGGTCAGACTGTGGCATTGGAAACAGCTGCTGCGTTACAGGTCTAGTTTCAAACTTTGCCAATGGCTTAAATGTTATTCGTATTACTTCTAACTGTTAGCTTAATTGAGTGAACCCTGAGTTGCAGATGTATTTAATTGTTAATCACAATCCACATTTTTGGGAGGTTAGATGAAAAAGCACGTGAATAAGTAAGTGTCGAAGATGTCAAAAACATTTCTAATATGAATCCAGATGTTATATTAATATGACGAGCAACAGACAAAATCAGTTGTTCTGACATTGAAGTACATTGACTTATGAAAAGTTCAGAGATTTATAGTTCCAAACAATGTGGTGTCAAGGGAATCGTAGGTGATGTAGCCTAAGGGATAAGAGGAGAACCCTCCCAAGAATCAAATCTAAGTCTTTCTATGAATCAAAAGTTGTGAAGAAGACAATTATTTATAGAGAATTGGAAAAAAACTAATCCTAATCTTAATTAATTGAGAAAATTTTAATCCTAATTAACCATGAAAATTAATCCCAATGCCAATCTTCCATCCAAAAAAAAGTGCGAGACAGTTTTCGATTCTCCATTCCACGTGAGTAGTGAAGAATATGAACACTTTGAAAAGACAGACAGAAATGAGGGGTAGTTGCAAATGGAGCCCTTAGAAACAGACTTAACACTTACCTGTCAACCATTCAATTCATCGTCCAATTCTTCATCAATCTGAAAGCATTTAGGTGACTTTCTATTTTTTTTGAAAAGGAAACAGCCTTGATGAATTGAATGTTGATGTTAAGTGTTTGGTTCCCACCTTCAGTGCAGCCCATTGGAATTCGAGATCATCTGAAATATTTTGTGGCTGATTGTGGTCTAGTGTTCAGTTGATCATTCCCAACAGATTTTGCCTCCTCCAAAGGCTTCATGGACTTCTTTGCATGAGTGTACGCAGTGAAGAGTTAGAAGAGGGAGGGCATGCATTAGGGGTTTTTTAGCAAGATGCCCCGTCAAATGGCCTGCCTCTTCAACCGAGGCTAGAAGTTTTCTCCTCAAGATTGGTACCTCAGTTGTGCATCAGAAGTTTTGGTAGCTGTTTGTCAGCTCGCATAGTCTTTGAATTTTTTACGAATCAGTTTTTATTTTGGTTGGATTCGAGATAGTTCAGCTCTTTCTTTTCATCCTTTTGAGATTCATCTTCTTCAAGCTTTCCAAAGATTACTTCTTTCACGGTTATGGTTTTTTGGTGCATTTTTGTTTATATGTATAAATATCTTATGGGCACATCTCCTTCCAAATACGTGAAGGGGTCACTGTGGACCTTTTCAAAAAAATGAAATTCCCAACCTAAAACAAAGCAAGATATTTAAAAAGGCCATTGTTCTAGCCCAAAACTAAAAGAGAAAAAAAACTAAATCCCAGTATCATCTAATCTTCATCTTCACACTTGAGTCCCCACAAAGTCATGTAGAAAACAACTCATTTGAATATCTTCTATAGTTTAACAAAGAAGTTCTTCATTTATCTTCGTACTTTTGCCTCTAATCTTCTTCACTAATCAATTGGACTTCCGTGCGCCACCAATTTTTTCTATCGTATTCTATTGACAATTGTATTCAATATCTTTGATGTTATTTTTTTATTGTATTGTATTTTGTGCTATTATCATTAACTTGACATGTTATGCTTTTTAGTGGATTACATTTAGTAGTATCTTTATTCTAAATTTACATATATCCTAGATTCTTTTTTGTTATTTTATTATCTATCTATATATATTTTTTATAAAACAATGTATCCTCTACTTATCCATATTCTAGTTTTCTAGAAATTGATATATCGTCATATTCTATCGTATTCTTATCCTATTTGTGCTTTATAGCTTGTCATTCATATCTTGGATAAATCCCTAGCAAGCTTCGTTCTACTTATGTGAGTGTATTTCATTATTTTGCAGTTGACAATTGATGAAGTTAAGCGTAGTGCTCAGCAACAAGTGAGTAGAGCATTGAAAGATCGTTCGAGGTTAGCGAAAAACTTTGTGATTGAATTTGTGCTTTATGTGACTTCTTATCTATGTTTTAAAATTTTCTTTATCTTAATGAATTATCATGTGCAATGTTTAAAAATGTGAAATTGCATTCACTTGTCTATTTTTTCTGTTTATTTTTTTGTTCTTCTCTCTTAAGGAGGGTAATTGTATCTCCAAGCCCCTTCGCATTGTCATATAGAAAAGAAAATTAAATATACTACAACCAGTCGATTTAAACCTTGAACATGTCATCCTTAGATAACATTATGAAATTGTCTTAATTGGCCAGCCTTTATAGCCTCCCCACCTTGAAGTTCTAGTTTATCTTGTCTCCCAGATCAAGCCTTCTGCTCCAATCAGTTTTTGCTCAATCAAGGATTATTATTTTTGCTCTGTATTCGGCTTGCTGCTTTGCTTTATCATCTTTTTGGCCTTGTATTGTGGCCTTTAATTTGTTATTGTTTTGCTGTATTGCTTTTATTTAATCTGCTATGTGGGTTTTTATTTTCGTTTATGGATGTGATGAGGGCACTAAGGGGGTGTCAGCCTAGTTAAGATGCCTGGGTGCGCCTGCTGATCCTCCCCCTCCCCCTTTGCTCTTTGTATGCCCCTCATGTACATTGAGCTTAGTCTCTCTATTTTCAATATTAATAATAGTGAGACTCGTATCCTTTTCAAGAAAATAGGAAAATGAAAAATTACCTTGAACATTGTAATTGTATCTTTTAGCATTGGTCTATTTTTATTTTATCAATGAAAAGTTATGTTTCCTTTTCAAAAAAAGAATTAAAAACCGAGAGTTATATAGGGTGTCTAAATCAAATGCTGTTGAATTGTTTAGATGCAAGTTATCCTATGGATGCATCAGACCATTTTGTAAACTTTATCTCATATAATGTTTATCTATTTGTAGGTTTCTGCTGGACTTGGATATTGCAGCTCCTAAGATTACAATTCCTGCGGAGTTTCATCTTGATGATATCAATTCGATAAAGCTTCTGATTGATTTGGGTAATTTGCTGATACGAACACAGGTCCGTTTTACTCCTATTTAAAGAATTGAAGGGCAAAAATTTAATTTTTTGTTCTTTTGTTACACCTCTTCCTCCGCTCTTGTATAATATTATTTAAACCTTTTTTTTTGATGATATAATAAAAAGAGATTAATGCTCAAAGTTATACTAATGAAGGAGAAAATGGCAAAATAAGCAAAATTAGGCAAATGATACTTGGCTACAATGGACAGACTAAAGCATTCTAATTAAGATAAAAATCCTTAATAGAGTAGTTAGCGAAGTGCTTGGATTGGGAGCAACAGGAGGATACTTTAAGTTTCTTTAAGTCTCTCTATTTGTATGCTTTATGTATAATTCTCTTGTACTCTGAGCATCAGTCTCGATTTGATTAATAAAATCTGAGACTTGTCTCCTTTACCAAAAAAAAAAAAAAAAAACCCAAAACAATCATTCCGTTGATCAAAAGCAACTTCTCTGAATCCCTTCAAACCAAATATCTCATTAAATGGATTTCACTACCCCACAAAATTTTCGATGCCAGTGAAATACCAACAAGCAACTTGATAATTTTTCCTTTGAAAACACTGGAAACATCCCACTCAACTGTTAAATAAAGGGAGAAAACAGAAGGAATGAAGGATAAACTGACACTACTCAACTATCTGTGATTCATGCCGCTCAAAAGCCATAGGAGAAATGCTTGGTAATTCAAGCAATTGTTGGAATCCTAAAATTTCATCTTCTTTGAGCAATCTCCTATAAAAGACAGCTCACATTGAGGAATCTCCATCCCAATGATTTACAATCTAGCTATTCGGCATTTGAGCAACTCTATTAAGTCGATGAGATCTCAGGCTAAGAGTTGATTAGCTAACCAAGTGTCATGCCAAAAGGATATGCGGTTACCAATACCAAACTTGAAACCAACAAAACTCTCTACTTGCAACCAGACCCTTGAAATGCTTATCCATGGACTTCTAAGGCTTAACCCTCCCTCTCCAGCCGTGTGCCAAGAGAAATGGTCACTACCATGAATACTACAAATTACTTATTCCTATGCTTCAAACCACCCAGATTGAGACCTCCAACTTTTTGAGATTTGGAAGTCAACAGATTCTGTAATACTGTGAAATGAAAATCAAAATAGCATAATGTAATGATAGTAATAAATTCCATTCTTCAGGAGCAGTTTAGTGGAAAGAAGATAAAATATCTTTGTTTGATACGTGTCCAATGGTATGGACAAGCACGCTGTACATGGCATTTCTCACATCTACTGACAACTTAGCTTGCAAACTTGGAAATCAACCCTTTTCTATTATCAAAACCATGTACTATTTGAATAGACCAATTCTTTTATTGCAGTTTTGATTATTTGTCTTATATGTGGTTAATGTCTGCAGGGTGACCAAGAAAACGTGTCTTCTCAAGAGTTGGATATGTATTTGCAATTTGATGTGGTCTTGAGTGACGTCTCTGCCTTTCTGGTTGATGGGGATTACAACTGGAATCAAATTTTTGGCAAAGATACTCACAAATCTCCTCGTGTAACAGACATTAACATCATGCCCGTTATTGATAAATGTGGGATTATCTTGAAACTGCAACAGGTAATCTTCCTCTAGTTTGTCTGGGTTTCTTTTCTGAACTGCCTGTTATATTTGCTGCCAGTATATATACTTAGCCTTTAGAATTGACATGATTTATTCTATGTAGATTCGGTTGGAGAATCCGTCTTACCCTTCAACAAGACTTGCAGTGCGATTGCCTTCCTTAGGGTTTCACTTTTCGCCAGCAAGGTATCATCGACTGTTAAAAATTCTGAAGATTTTCCAGGAGGATAATACCAATTCAGATGTTCCTCAACTATGGAATCAAGCTGACTTTGAGGGGTGGCTATCTGTTCTTATTAGGAAGGTTGTGCTTCCTATCTCTTTATTTATTAGCTCCTGTATTCTGCTAATTTATTAATCTTTAATCTATTTCATTATTTCCCATTTTTTTAATAGGGTGTTGGAAACAGGGAGGCTGAATGGCAACGGCGATATTGTTGTCTAGTAGGGCCCTATCTCTACTTAATTGAAAGCCCGAGATCCAAATCTTACAATCAATATCTCAGGTTTAAATACTCTATTATGCTAATTAGGTCATCACTGGCTGTGTACACATCTAAGATATAATTTTAAATTTTTAAGAGCCGTAAATTGATAATGGCTATCCGTATTGAGTTTGGTTTCTCGGTGGGTGTTATTACATTGTATCTCAATCATTACCAGTTTTTTGAAAAGGAAACGGTCTTATGTAATCCTTACCAGTTTTGTCTCTCTATATTTAAACATTAATAATATTAAGATTTGTTGCCTCTTCAAAAACCAAAAAAAAAAAAAAAAAAAAAGGAAAAAGAAAAAAGAAAGTGCATGGTGTTTTCGGCTTTAAGGGAAATCTCTTGTTTCCTTGTTTTTAATATGACTGATTGAAAAAAATTGACTCAGTGCGAGATATAAGCCTATTCGGTCGCCTCTTCTTTAGATGGATGTTTAGTCCGTTTTAGTCTTTTTAGTCTTTTTATTTGTATTTCGTTGTACTTCTTTTGGTTTTGTTTTGCTTTTGGACATTACTCCTTTGTTTTGGTCTTTAGCTTGGTTGGTTGGATATGGTGTGGTCTCCTTTAAAAAAAATGACTGATTGGAAAAGTACATTTATATTAGGCTTATTGGTGTTGCCTTTTCATTGAACAGTCAACTAGCTATATTATTTAGCATTGTCCTTAATTTTATTTGATAAAGTTACATATTCTGATTTAAGAGTTCTGTTCATTGATCTGGGTAAGCTTAAGAGGAAAACAAACCATTCAACTGCCGGCAGAGTTGGTTGGAGAGGTGCAACATGTTTTGGCTGTTTACGATGCTTCACGATCAAATCACAAGGTTATGTTTGTCTTATGCGTTGTATAGATGATTAAGCTCTTTTGAGAATCATGCTCACTCAGCTTTGTAACTGTATTTGGGTTTAGATTGTGGAGGATACTAGTGCCCTCATATTGAAGTTTGATTCTGATGACTCAAGGAAAATTTGGCAGAACCGCTTGCAAGGAGCCATATATCGTGCTTCGGTATGTGATTATTTGTCATTGTTTGTCTCTACTTGTGTTCATTCTTCATTTGGGTTTAGATGAGTGGAGATTAGATCATTTTTCTTTAGACCAGAGACAACTTTCATTGAAAAGATGAAAAGGAGTGAGAAAGGAGGAAGAAATATAAAGATACCACACAAACCTTTACTGAATCTTCTTGTTAAGGAACCTTATTTGACAAAGAAGCTTCTCCTCTCGATATGACTACATTAGAAATGTTGAAAATAAATCTCAGAAGAGAGCCTTTGAAGATTAAATGCATAGCTCCTTGAAGGAATATATATGGAAAGGAGAAATGCCAAAAAAAATTTGAACTTCCGAAAAAGATAAATTTTTTCGATTAATGCAGTGTCAAATGCAGAAATCGAGAGAAATTCTGCTAGTTCCAAGGATCCAAATTAATACTATCACGAACCAATAGCAAGAATAGTGCTGCCTTGATTCGGACGAGAAAACCTCAACAGATTCTGCCTTGATTCAGACGAGAAAACCTCAACAGATTCTGCCTTGAAAACAAGCAAAAAATCCCAATAAATGGTGCAGCCAAAATAGCTTCTTGATAAAAGACTGAAGCCGTGGATGCAAACTCTGAGTATAAAGAATCGAGTGCCTCCCCTCTCTCCTCCCTCCACCATCCTCCTCGGATTACCCAGGCCTCTCCGCCGAACTCCATTCTCCTCAGCATGGAAATTGTTAGCTGCAAAGTTAATCAATCACATTATTGTATTTGGAAAGAGAACGAAGACTTTATTGTTGAAGATGTGGAAGCTAACAAATCCATTTCAATCTCTGAAGCTCAACTCTGATGGACTCAGCATACCATTTTCGATCTCCTCATTAATCCAATGGACCGTGTTTTCAAGAAAGATATTGACATTGACAGAGGGTGATTGACGATCTTCAAGTTCCAAGCTAAGTCAGGTTGGATCTTAGTTGTGACATTTGGCCTTATTCAGGAGGTCATTCCACCCTTAGAGTCTGCTTAGGAGTTAACCTGCAAGGCTGATCTTCCTTCAGTAAAATGTTGGAAAAATATGTAGATACAGTTGACTACTCCAGATGGTACTCAAACAATTCCTATTACTATCAATAAAGTGATTTCATATACTATACAATCTGTGTTAGATGATTGAGTTCCAACACTTTCATACTGCGTACATTATTTTATTTAGTTATTATTATTGTTTTTTTAAAATTTTGGAACTCCTTGTACAGGTTACAGCCTTCCAACTTTTTTATTTGTTCTTTTTCATTAATCAATGAAACATTTGTATTTCGTTAAAGAAAAAGCAACTAGCCAACCAATTAACTAAAGAAATATCTAAATCAGCAGTGAATCAAAACAAATCAACTGATAATTACAAAGTTTACTTTCACATTTTTTTAAGTGAATTTATAGTGATATTTCAGAAGTGCTTACCTTAATATTTATACAGGCCTCTGCTCCTATTTTGGGTCTATCTGAAACTTCCTCAAACTCTGAGGACTCTGAAATTGAACCGGATGAAAGTGATGGTACCATGGATTCATCTATAGAGAGGGTATTTTTGACTGGTTCTCTTGATGAACTTAAAGTCTGTTTCAGTTCTAGTAATCAGGTATCTTAGAAAACCTTGTTGTTTTTCAAATTTTCCTCACTACATGTTTGACATATGTTATTCTATTGCCTTTTCAGCATGGGCAAAACTTTGAGAAGGTCCTTCTTGCAGAAGAAAGAAATTTGATTGAGTTCCGTGCAATTGGTGGTCAGGTACCGATTGCTAATTTGACTGCTTACACTTGGATTTTTGTATGTTTTTCAGATTCTCTTCTGAATGTAATTTCTGCAATATAGGTCGAGCTGTCAATGAGATCAAATGACATGTTTATTGGCACTATACTGAAGTCTTTGGAAATTGAAGACTTAGTTTGTTCGAAGACCAATTCTCAATCTTGTTATTTGGCAAGATCATTTGTTCATGGGGAAGAGACACCTTTGTTTTCTGATTACTTAAACAACCATGGTTCTGATAACAACGATTTAACTCAAGTAGAAGGTGATGATAAATTCTTTGAGGCACCCGAAACCTTGGTTGACTATGCTGATTATCAGATACAATCACCCAGAAAAGGTCTTGAGTATGTAAAATCTCAAAGTTCGCTCCAATTGAAAAATTTTGCTCTCCCCAGCTTTTCACGTATTGCTGGTCTGCTTCCACCTGGTGGCTCTGAAACTCATAGTGTGGATAATGAGCAATCTGTTACATTAGATAGTTTTATAAAAGCTCAAATAGCTCTTTATGACCAAAATTCTCCTCGATACTATGATGTAGACAAACAGGTGTGCCCCATCTTTCTTGCTTAATTATATATTACCTACAAGGATTTTGATTTTGAAATATTAAATTTTTGTCCCAGGTTTCTGTTACCTTGGCTACATTGTCATTTTTCTGTCGTAGACCTACAGTTTTAGCCCTTATTGAGTTTGCCAATGCCATTAACTTGGAGGAAGAAAGCTGTGAATCATTCAGTGATCAATCATCATCAGGTATCATAAAGCATGATATCCAAATTGAAGATGAAGAACAGTTTCCAAAGAACACGGAGGATGGCATTGTGAAAGGTTTGCTAGGAAAAGGAAGGTCTAGAGTTGTATTCAATTTAGAATTGAAGATGTCTCGTGCACAAATTTTTCTAGTGAAGGAAAATGAAAGTAATCTAGCAAGTTTGTTTCAGGACAACTTGCTTGCTAATATCAAGGTTTTGTTTCATGATCTCAACCTTACTCTACTAGACGTATTGAATCTTAAAGTTGTAATGTTATTGAAATCTCTCATTTTCTCCCTTTAAGGTGTTTCCGTCCTCTTTTAGTATAGAAGCTGCTCTTGGAAATCTGAGGATAAGTGATGATAGTCTTTCAAGCAGCCACATGTATTATTGGGCATGTGATATGAGAAATTCTGGTGGCAGTTCTTTTGTTGAGGTTCTCTCTCTCTCTGTCTCTCTAGTGCTAAACTTGCATTGTCATGTGAGACTACTTTTTGTTCCTTTTGTTCTTCTGGCCTTTCATTAACTTGTGATTTTTCTTTCTATTTATGATATTTCTCCTCAAAAAAAGTATTTAGGATTCAATGTCTTTGAGCTATATGCAGCTAGGGAACAGACATCTCACAGTTATTATTTGTTAATCGTAGGATTCTAACTTTAAATTTCCTAAAATTGATTCAGAATAGGAAATAAGTTAACAGGTGTTGAGGAGAATAGAAGAAACCAAGAGTACGAGTGGGTATTACCCTGAAGGTTTTGTATTTTAATATTTATGTTTTGGAATAAAGAAGCATTATATTCTTCAGTAAAAAGTATAAGTGACAGCAGAAGAAAGTAACCTAAACTACAATTTATAGCGTGGGATTCTAAGCAATTTAAATATCATTGGTGTGCTTACAGAACTAGTATCTCGCTGGAATTGTCTTTTTAAGCATCTATGGGTTATTCTTTTCAAGATATTAGCAACAATTAAGATGTTTTCTTGTAGATTTCTGACTTTTCAATTTTGTATAATTTTTTCTTGCATTTTACAGTTAAAGTTTTATACAAATTATGAAGTTTCTCTTTTGAAGTTGGCTACATATTGCAGCTTTTTTTTTCTTCATTCAATGTTGATGATGAAGATTACAACGGTTATGAATACAGTCTTCTGAGGAAGCTTTCAGAAGTACGCGTTGTATATTTGAATCGATTTGTCCAGGAGGTAATCTTTATACTGATTATTGTTTTTTCTTCATTTGATGTTTTACAAGATTTTATAATTCATAAAACTGTGAAATTATTGTAGGTTGTTAGTTACTTTGTGGGTCTCGTCCCTGAAAATGCTGAGGGTGTTGTGAAGTTAAAAGATCAAGTAACGAATTCAGAGAAGTGGTTTACCACTACTGAAATAGAAGGTTCGCCTGCTTTGAAGTTGGATCTTTCACTTTCAAAGCCTATAATATTAATGCCCCGAAGAACAGACAGTCTTGAGTGAGTTTTAATGGATATGTAATCGTTTTGAAATTTCATATGACATCTATATATATTAGCGGACATTATCTCTCCTTCGTAATAATTATTTGCATGTTCTAATTTTTCTTTGGCAGTTATTTGAAGCTTGATATTGTCCATATTACCATTCAGAACACATTTCAGTGGATTTCTGGGAGTAAAACAGACATGAGCGCTGTGCATTTGGAAATTTTAACTGTTCTGGTGAGAACCTTCAAGGATTTGGTTGAGACAGTTTTGGTCAGGATGAGGTTTATGTGCTAAATGGCTTTTGAACTAATTTTGGAATGGAAAAAGGTTTCTGAAATGATAAATTTTCGGATTTTTGGTTTGAAAGGATGCTTGGTGTTGTCTTTCTATGTCATTTTCATGTTTTCTTCTTTAAGTTTTCTGTTAGTATTGGAAACATTTTCTTTCATGGTTGATCTTTAATTTGTATTGGGTTGTGGTTGCTTATAGTGTTTTGTTGTTTTTCTTTTTCGTTTTTTTTTTCCGTTTCCTTGTAATTTTGAGTGCCAATCTCTTTTCATATATCAATGAAAAGTCCTGTTTTCTTTTAAAAAATTGGTTTTTTGAGTAGGGTTAGTTTGTTACAATGTAACTGTCTGACCACCTTATGATATTCAGATTGATGACATCAATTTAAATGTTGCCGTGGGAGCGGAACTAGGGGACAGCATAATTGAAGATGTCAAGGGGGTTTCAGTGATCATCCGCAGGTCACTTCGGGATTTGTTGCGTCAAATACCAAGTTTGGAAGTTGGAATTCAGGTAGCCATGTCAACTATTCCATTTCTCATTATTCTTCTACTATTAATCTGTTCACAGATGCAATTAAATTGTTCCCTTTTTTCTCTGGCTGTCATTTTATCAGATAGGAGTGTTGAAAGCAGTTCTTTCAAACAAAGAGTACCAGATCATCACTGAATGTGCAATGTCAAATATCTCTGAGACAGCAAATGTTGTCCCTCCATTGAAAAATATTTCTGCTGCTTCAACTGATATAATAGAACCTGATACTCGCCAGGTTCTAAATGGGACAGAACCTGAAACAAGTGAACCATTCTCAGCGTCAATGAAACTCTCTGTTATTATTGACCTGGTTCAGTTGTGCTTGCGTGCAGGAATATCCGGAGATGCATCTTTAGCCACTGTGCAGGTGTTGTATCCCTAACTGAATTTTTCCCTCCTGCATCTAAATTTCAATTCCTTGTAATTCAGGCAGTATTCAAAATTCTTATTTTATTTGTTTTAGAAAGGAAACTCGACGTTGTTTTACAGTTTTGTCTCCTTTCAAAAGAAAGAAAAAGAAAGGAAACTCAATGATATACTGAAGAAGCAAATAAGTTGAAGACATGGCCAATTATACAAGGGTGCGCTGGCTTGTTAGGATTAGGAGTACAGAAATGGGATAAATACAAAGCTTCTTTTATTATTGGGCCCTGATGCCGTAAAGTAGTTAAAATAATGAAGTTATCCATGAGTTGGTCAAGCTGGGAAGAAACAAGGAAACACTGTAGGCATCGTGCAGTGTTTAAAGATTTTAGTACAAGAGACTATCCCTGTCTATTTATAGGAGATGGCAATGAACTAACTAAACAACAAGCTTTAACAAAAAAAAAAAGTAAATAAATAAATAAACAAATAAATAAATAAATAAATAAATAGAACTAGAAAAAAACTTTTAATTAATTAACTGACAAGGAAATGTTTGGGAGCAAACTCCCTATGCGAAGGAAGAAGAAAGAAGGAAGAAGTAAAAAAGAAGCTTGAACAGGAGCATGACAAACAAGAAAGATGTAAAAAGAAAGTCAGAACCAATAAACTGAAGCATCTCGGGACTACAGCACTAATAAACCACAACGGTCCAACAAAACAACACCAAAATGATAGTCCATGAGGAAAATATCCAAGGGCTACCAAAATTCTATTGTCTAGAAAGCTTACTTTTTTAAAAAAAATAAATATATTATACAACTCCTTTATGTTTTTAGTAAAACATCCGCTATGTTATAGGGCCATTTATCAAATATTTCTTTTGCACTTCTATCTGTTTTGTTTCAGACATCGGAATTTTCAATTCTTGAACTATGAATTCTCTTTGTGTGTTTTGTTTTTAAATTGCGTTTCCAGGCTAGTAATGCATGGGTATTGTACAACTCCAATACAAATGGTGAAGGTTTTCTTTCAGCAACACTCAAGGGTTTCACTGTTCTTGATGACCGTGAGGGAACTGAATTGGAATTCAGGCGGGCAATTGGAGTTGCTAACAGCATTGGTACAGCTTGGCTGCACATACCGACTGATAAGCACAATCAACTTTCAAGTGATGCAAGTACCATAAAAGAAAATATTTCTCAAGCAGTTCCTGCAATGCTTATTCTTGATGCAAAATTCACACAGTGGTCAACATTTGTTTCATTATCAGTTCAAAAACGTCAACTTCTTGTCGCGCTTGATTTTCTCCTGGCCGTTGTTGAATTTTTTGTTCCAACTGTTGGCAATATATTGTCAGATGAAGAAGATAAGAGCTACTTACATGTTACTGATGCTGTTATCTTGGATCAGTCACCTTATAGGCAGCTATCATCCAAACTGCATATATCCCCAGGAAAACCGTTAGTAGCTGATGATGAAAATTTTGATCATTTCATCTATGATGGTAATGGTGGAGTAATGCATTTAACGGATAGAAACGGAGTTGATCTTTCAGCACCTAGCAAGGAGGCGATGATATATGTTGGAAATGGGAAGAAATTGCAGTTCAAAAACATCACTATCAAAGTATGATTCCATGCCTATAATTTTCTGTTAACCACCATTGTTGCATTGAAATTCATAATTAACGTGACAATGCTTTTTGACCACTGTAGGGTGGACAATTTTTGGATTCCTGTGTTTTCATGGGTATCAACAGCAGTTATTCAGCATCTAAGCAAGATAAGGTGTACTTGGAGTTGGGGGATAATGTTGTCCAACAAAGCTCTCAAGATGTACAACCTCAAGATATTACCAGCAACAAGTCTACTGAGTATACTATTGAATTGCAGGTTGAGTACTGAACTATCTTGATAAGTTCCTTCTTGCACTGTGATCTATCCTTATGAATTCTTATTTTTGCCGTTGCACAACTTCCTTGAAACCTACTTATTTAAATATAATATACTGAAGTTCTTTGAATAGCATAAAGACATGCGATTTTCATGTTCTGGAGTGCTTCTTAAATATTGTAACGCAGGTAGAAGATGATACGAGGATTGTGTGAGGTTACTAACTAAATAACACAGAAAATCACCCCAACAATGGCTAAACAGAGATAGTACTCTGCTGATCTTTATTTATATATAAGCCAAAAGATGATTCACCACTACAATATAACAGTAATAAAGAAAACACAAGCAAAGGAAACATACCAGCTCCTCTCTATAGAGCTAGGAAATCCCTTGTCGGCTACAGTAGCCTTTACACATTAAAGATGACAAAATAACCTCCCTACACTAAACCCTAGGAGGCCTATAAATAGCTCTCCACATATTCCTCCCCGTGGGCCCCACCTGCACATACCTTTTCTTTTCGGATTATTTTTCTCTCTCATTAACTTCCTGTTCATTTACCTTTTTACCCCTTCTCTTGCAAGTGTGAATTATCGGTGGTCTTACAGATTGTTAAGCACAAGGGTCCAGCTAAGGACTTAGTGACACCTAAATGGGCTGAACAGCAATTAGAGGATCCATCCTTCTCAAAGGAGATACCACATCAGGCAAATTTCGGAATCAATTGGAAAAAACTCCAGATTTTGAATAAGGATATTATTATCAAACTAGCTTTACCCAAAAGTAAAAAGAGAGAGAATGTCGTTGATTCGAATAATTTCTGGGTAGACACCCGACCTATAAATGTCATCGGTCTAGGAGTGGAAGATGCTAATCAGATTCTAAGATATGAAGAAGAGAAAGAGAAAGAGATAGAGAAAGAATTGGCAGCCTAGGTAGATGCTTTAAAAGGGCACATAGCTGACATAGTTGGAGCACATCACTACTCTATATTTAGCTGCCTTGATCTAGCTTTCGATCTGCCTTTTTTTCCCCACTTGGCCGATGCTTGAAGTAACTGACATGGTTGAACAATTTAGTAAATGCACAATGCACATAGAAGTTATTTGAACATTTTACAAGCTGAAAACTTGCATGGAAGCTTCTGGTAAACTTAGGACTTAGGAGAATAAGATTCGTCAAGGACTGAGCTTTTGTTGTGGTGCTTTTATTCTTTTGCAATTTCAGTTGACATGCACAAAGTTTAAACATAAAAAACGTGGATTTGCCTAAACCTAAAAGTAAAAACGATCAATGATCAAACATGCATTGTTGATTTGTCCAAACTCAAAGAGCATAACATAAGCTTTATGTTCAATTTTGATGATCTTGAATATTCCCCATTCAAATTTCTTTATCAGCCCATGGTTTATCTTGGGTTGTTGGGAATGCAACCAAAGTCCTACATTGATCAAATAAGGGGATGATCATGGTATATAAGTGAGGACAACTATTTCTATTGGTATTCGTATGGAGCTTTCCTCTGCTGCCTCTAGGGTTTTTACTTCGTATCAGATTGCGGCTTAGGCTTCTATCAGATCTTCAAACCTTACAAGGGCGGAACAGATGTTCTCCCTGAAGCAGCCCTAGGTGTTCTTTTGCTCAAAGAAATTGGGCAAAGGAAAGAAGCCAGGAAAAGGAGGATATCAGTCCTGGAAGAGCATTGGTTTGGGGTTCAAAACTCCCAGAGATGCAATTTAAGGAACCTACAATGATAAGAAGTGCCCATTCACTGGCACTGTTTCTATTAGGGGGCGTATACTTGCTGGTACCTGCAAGGCGTATACTTGCTGGTACCTGCCACAGTGCTAAGAGGATCAGAAGCATCATTCTTAGACATAATTATCTTCACTATGTGAAGAAATATCGAAGGTACGAAAAGAGGCACTCTAACATTCCAAACACATAGCTTCTTGCTTTAGGGTTAAGAGGGAGACCATGTCATCATTGACCAGTGCAGGCTCTTGTCAAAGACTGTGATGTTCAATGTATTGAAAGTGATTCCTGCTGGATCATCCACAGGTGGAAAGAAGGCTTTCGCAGGGATTTAAGTGCAGAATTTTCAGGTCCCATATTTGTTTATGTTAAAGGGGATGATATGTTAGCAGGAGCTTTCTTTCAGCCATATGATGTTTTCACTTTATTTATTAACTGAATATTTTATTATTGTGATACTATTGCAATTTTGATTCCCTTATTGGTATGGGGCTTTCTAGGATGAAACCAAAAGAAAATCCATAAGCAAAATCATGAAGGTTTATGACCAAAGTGGACAATATCATACCATACCATTGTAGTTATATTTGGAGAGTCCTTGTTGTTAACAAGTGCCGTCAAAGCCACGTTCCTAATTGAGCCATGTCAGAAGAATCATCTGGTGTTGAACAAAGGTGTAATGGAGCCTCGAAAAGTAGGTTATGATGTGATTCGTGGTTGAACTCTATTGAATATGCAGTGTGCTCCGGTGAAGGGGAGTTAGCCTAGATAAAAGTTAGATGGATAGGTGACTATTTGAGGGAATGCTCAATGGTCCTCTGTTCAAGGGGAGGATTATTGTAATTGCAATCGGAGCCCCACATTGGTTGAATAAGAGGATGACCACAAAACCTTTTGGGGTGAAACCAAAAGCAAAAAGTCATATGGGTTTATGTCGAGAGTGCACAATAATACAATATCATACCATTGTATATATATTGGAGGTTCGTTGCCACCAACAAGACTTATGTAGCATATGCTTGTCATTGACGACTAATTTTAAGTTATTGTTTTCACTATGTTGCAAAAACTTATACTTTTCATTGGTAGCCCATCATAATTTATGTTCTCCATGCAGGCAATTGGCCCTGAGCTGATTTTCTACAACACATCAAGGGAAGTAGGGGAATCAACAATCCTCCAGAACCAACTTTTGCATGCTCAACTGGATGTATATTGCAGGTAAATGTATTTTCTCTACATTTAATGGAAAGCTTGATCTGTCTGAAAGAACTAAGAAGAATACTGACATGTATCCCCACTTGAAGCAAAGGCTAGTGCAAAGTCATATATTATGCATATCTTTTTTCATTAAAATATCTATGTATATTACATCATTATGGATTATTTCACAGTTTCCCATTTTAGTAATGTTTTACATGCTTATCATGCCTATAGGCTTCTTCTGAAAGGTGATACAACTGAGTTTAGTGCAAATGCACTCGGTTTGACCATGGAGAGTAACGGAATCCGGATTCTGGAGCCGTTTGATTCCTCAGTAAATTATTCAAATGCTTCTGGAAAGACGAATATACATTTATCTGTTTCAGATATATTTATAAACTTTTCATTCAGCATCTTGAGGTTGTTTTTAGCCGTTGAAGAGGACATTGTGGCATTTCTAAGAATGACGTCGAAGAAAATGACTGTAGTATGCTCCGAGTTTGACAAAGTCGGAACAATCAAAAGTATGCACCACACTTATTGCCAGTATATGTAGAAAAATCATAATTTGAATCCTTCCAGCACTTATCTTCATTTTTCAGGTCTGAACAGTGATCAAGTATATTCTTTTTGGAGGCCTAATGCTCCACCTGGTTTTGCCATATTTGGCGACTATGTTACACCATCGTCAGTAATCGCTTTTCTATACTGTTTCCTTTGATGTTGCCAGTTTGATTTTTGATTGACATGAACACTCTTAATATGGCAGTGAAAAACCACCAACGAAAGGAGTTCTTGCAGTAAATACCAACTTTGCAAGACTAAAGCGACCTATATCTTTCAGACTAATATGGCCACCTGTAGCTTCTCAAGACATTTCTAGTTATCACATCGACAATTATGATTCATCACCTGTTGATGATAGTCTGGGACAAGAGGATTGCTTTTATTCCATTTGGTTTCCTGAAGCACCCAAAGGATATGTTGCACTTGGTTGTGTTGTCTCCAAAGGAATTACGCAACCGCCAGTATCTGCTGTTTTCTGCATCGCCTCTTCCTTAGTTTCTGCTTGTTCCTTGAGGGACTGTATAAGTATCAGCACCAGTGTACCGTATGTCAAATATCAAACTAATGAATCTCTCTTATGTTCATTTTGTGCGGCACATAAATTTTGGGGGTATTCCATCTTTATTCCTATTTGGACATTGATGGTTGTATTGGATAAGTCTTGTATATAGTAGGAGCTGTATTCTGAATGGGTTTCTTATTTAAAATATAATGTGTACTTTGCAATCTCATAAGCATTTAAAAAAGTTCAGTGAATTTTTTATTTCTCTTATCTTGACTAAATTTAGGCACTTTGCTCTCTAAAATTAGTTTTGATACAATTTTGTTTATAAGTTGCAGGTGCCATTCAGATTTTGCTTTATGGCGTGTGGACAATGCTGCTGGATCTTTCTTGCCAGCAGATCCAACAACTTTTAGTGTGAGAGGTACTGCATACGAACTGCGTCGCACAATTTTTGGGTTTCCTGAAGTGTCTCATGAAGTGCCTAAGAGTTCAGATAGTCATGCTTCACCTAGTCAAACTGAGACTTCACATTTGGAGAAATCACCTATAGTAACTTCTGGTCAGCGTTTTGAGGCTGTTGCTAACTTTCAGTTGATATGGTGGAATCGAGGATCAAATTCCAAGAAGAAACTATCAATATGGCGTCCAGTTGTTCCTCAGGGGAAGATTTATTTTGGTGATGTTGCTATTAAAGGGTCTGTGTCTTTCATTTTCTATTTTTTGGTCAGTATGTTAAAGTTTTATTTCCATGGTTAACTCGTGGTTGTCATGTGGACTCAGATTTGAGCCTCCAAATACGTCTATTGTTCTTCATCATACTGGAGATGAAGAGTTGTACAAGTCTCCACTAGATTTCCAACTTGTGGGACAAATCAAGAATCAAAGAGGAACGGAAGACATATCTTTCTGGTTGCCACAAGCTCCTGCAGGTTTTGTTTCCTTGGGTTGTATTGCATGCAAACATAAGCCTAAGCTACAAGACTTCAGTACATTGGGATGCATGCGGATGGATATGGTAACATGGGATCAGCTCATGGAGGAAAGTGCCTGGGATTCTTCAGATGCTAAGCTAATAACTGAGCCATTCAGCTTATGGATAGTTGGTATTGAGTTGGGGACCTTCGTTGTGCAGAGTGGGTCTAAGAGGCCTCAAAGGAGCTTCAATCTTAAGCTGGCAGACTCACATGTAACAAGTGGTTCAGATAACACTGTAATTGATGCAGAAGTGAGAACGCTTTCTATAGCGGTCTTTGATGACTATGCTGGTTTGGTAAGAAAACACTCCATTTTAGTTTTATTGAATGATAAATATAGGATATTTATTATTTGCTCATTGTATAATTCTCTGTATTATGAGCTTTCGACACATTATTAATCAATAAAAGAGACTTGTTTCCCTTTCTAAAACAAATATTTTGTTTGGTCACCTGGTTAATGAGCTTCAAAAAAGGGGGACATTATGATAGTTGATTTAGTGTCTTCCAATTTTTGTTCTTTTGTTTCGTATATCAATGAAGTTGTTTCTTGTTAAATAATAAAAATGTTAGTCTAATATTATTTTGTTGCATTTTGTTGACATTTACTTTTATTATTATTTTTTTGCTTGAGATCTTTTTCTTATATATTTTTTTCTTTCTTGAAGAGGATCTAAATGAAACCTCATGGAATATGAAAAAACTCTTTCACCTGAGATGGATTGATTTGATTATAAAATTATGAGTACATATACATGAGAGTCAGCAGATCCCGTAGGATTCCCTCATCTGAGAGTTTTGTGCAACATATTGTTTGTGTTCTACCCCTCATTTAAGATTGTTGTGCAACCTATTGTTCTTGTTTTAATTTTTCCTTCACAGCTTTTATTTGATTTTCCTATGATCCATTATGTGCCAATTTTAGCACGTACCTTGGAATTTTGTTTCTTTCAAATTCTACCAACACTCCATTACCATCATAGTTGATTATAGATTATAAATACGTATGGACTTCTTTTTATTGATTTATTTGTATAATTTCTCTTCTTGATTTTGGCAGATGGTTCCATTGTTCAATATATCGCTTAGCGGGCTGGGATTTAGTCTTCATGGAAGAAAGGGATATTTAAATTCCGTCGTGAACTTCTTTTTGGCTGCCAGATCATATAATGATAAGTACGAATCTTGGGAGCCACTTGTTGAACCTGTAGATGGATTTGTGAGGTAACAACCTGGAGATGCTTCTTTTTATGCCAGTTCTTTCATCAAACAAAATGATTATGAACCTAGGGATTGCCTGACGTATGCACTGCACCTCTTGCACTAGAATTGATAACATTTCTAAAACTTTGAAGTATATTTTAGGTCTGTTTGGTTCATGGAACTCAAAAGGTGTTTAATGAGCTCACTCCTTGGGTATTGTTGACACAAATTATAGAATTCAGAATTAATCCAAATTGTGCTACATACATAGTAAAAGGGTGGAAGATGCGAACCTTTTGATTTTTTTGTGACCCGCTAGTTTTTGGTTTTGGTTTTGGAAATCCTATCTTTTAGTTTATAAAATTTTGCTTACATGATTCTCCATTCAGCAATCTAAATGTCCCATTACACACTAGATGTCAATCAACCCTTTCCTAATCTCTTCCAACTTTAAGCATCGATCCTCCTACTTCCACCTCTACTGATTGTGTTTCACGTTCGAAGGAAAAATTCCTGGGTAAAGGTCAAACATTGGTAGAACTATTGTGTTGATACCTTTCTTCAATGTTCACCACCGTCAGCTGTGATTCAAATGCAAAGGAAAAGTTCCTCTGTGGTGGTCAAATATCGGTAGAATTATTGTGCTGGAATTTCTTTTGTAAATTGTTGGATTTGAAATTCCAAGACTGTCTGAAATTGTATTGTGATATTTTTGTCCAAGACTGACTAAATTTGTATTGTGATATTTTTGTCTATACCGATTGGCACATGTTCCAGGACCTTTTTTTGTTGTTTTATTTATTTATTCTGAAAAAGGAAATAAGTCCCATAATGAAATGAGACAATACAGAGTGTATAATAATACAATGAGGAAACAAAAGTCGAAGCCTAAGGATCAGTGGGTGCATTCGAAAATCTCAACTAGGTCGACAACCCCAAAGCACTCTCATCATATAATACCTAATCTTGCATTGTTCATGAAATTTATTCTCAAATCTTGAAATAGGATACTCTAGAAGGTATCCCCTTTTTAAATAGTTGTACCCTATTGAGTAATCAACTTGTGAAGACTAGTTGTCAACCGAAGTGTCCAATCTTCTACCGTGTTAGCGAACATTGCTCTAGATGGTTGCTTTAATACCAAATCGGTCTAGCATAATAGATCTCTCAATATAACCAATCTTTATTATGAATCAAAGTTTGTAGAATACAAGAGAGGAATTGTCTATTTTTAGAGAATTTAAAACAAATAAAGTGATCCAAATACTAAAAGGGAAACAAAAAGAACTAAACAAGGAATTACCCAAGATTAACTACTAATCATTCGTTCAATCCTACTACATTATTTGGACTCTTGAATCTTGACCTTGTAAATATGTTTTATTTCTTACCCGAACAGTTGGAGAGCTTCCTTTAGCTCCCCCTTTTGCTATCTTTAGATGAAATAGCTCTTGTTTCTTTTAATAAAAAAATAAAACTAATAATAATAATAAAAGAAAGATGAAATAGCTCGTCTAGTGAATTGGGATAAGTGGAATAAATTTGGGGGAAGATGAACTTTCTCGCATGGCTGGAAAATTGGGCTGTAAAATGGAAAAATTTCCATATTTGTACCTGGGTCTTTCTTTGGGAGGATATCCTAGGCAGAAATTGTTTTGGCAGCCAGTTGTAGACAAAATTTACAAAAAGCTGGATAGATGGAAAGATTCAATATTTCAAGAGGTGGAAGATGTCAATCCGTCTCAATTAGACGGGGGGCTAGGTTTGGGTGGTTTAAAAAATAAAAACAAGGCCCTCCTTGCTAAATGCAGTTGGTGGTTTTTGAAAGAAGACTAGTTCAGAAGCCGAAAATGTTTGTTTTGTGCATCTCATCTTTGGAAGTCTTCACTGCCAGAAACTATGGTTGCTCTTCTAATACTTCTCAAGCTTATACTCTGATTTTATCTTGTTCTTCATGAATCGTGTTATGGTTGAAAAAGGTGCTGGAATCTACTATTAAAGTGGTTTATGGGAGAAATATTTTGGTGAATAATTTTAATACTTCTACTCGCATGGGGGATGAGTTTTCAATTGGAACATCAAACTCTGTCTTTATAGATTCAACATGGTGTGTTGAGGTGTTGTAAAGGAAGTACAACTTTTTGTTCCGCTTTTGGGTTTGGACTTCTTTGGCAAGATGGCTTTGAGATCACCGTTTGCATCTTTTTGCTAGTCTCTAGATCCGAATGGTTTCCTTTTGAGAGAGTTATTTTGTTATGTTTTGTATCTAGATCTCTTCGTTTTGGTTCAGTTTTAACTTCATTTTTTGTCTGTTGTTGGTTTTCGCCTTTTTAGCCTATTCTTTGCGTTTGTTTGTTTTGGTCGTTTTCCCTTGTATTGGTTGAGATTTTTTTTGGACAGTTTGTTTGGATGTTTTTGTCTTTTCTTGTTTTGCACTTTGTATAATTCTCTTTTACTTTGAGCATTAGTCTCATTTTCCTTTATTAATAAAGAAGCTTGTCTCCGTTTCAAAAAAAGAAATAGCTCATCTTCTAATTATAATTTAGATGTGAGTGCTACGAGGTCAACCTAGTTGAGATATTCGGGTGCACTTAATGACTTTGATCTCGTTCTTCATTGTACTCAAACATTACCCTATTCATTTTCTTAACGAAGAGGCTTGTTTGCTTGTTCAAAATAATAATAATAATAAATGAAAGGAAGGTTTTTTCATACAATTTTATTTAATCAGGATGATGTCTCCAGTTAGTAATCTAAGTTTGCCCATTTAAATGATTGACTTAATTTGGTTCCCTTCAGGTACCACTACGATCAAAATGCCCCTGGATCAGCTTCTCAGTTGCATCTTACCACAGCTAGGGATTTAAATTTGAATATTTCAGCATCTAGCATCAATATGCTTATTCAAGCATATGCAAGCTGGATCAACCTCACGCATGTTGAGGAGCATAATAAAACAAGAGTACATTTGCTTCTTCTTCTAATGATAGTTTTGATAATAATAGCCTCTGTAGTCAAGATCACATTCAGTTAACGTGTTATGTAATGTATGGCTGATCAATTCTTCCTTTTCTTTTTTTTTCTGGGAGTTGTCATGTAGGACTCGTTGTTTTCCACTTCTGGTGGAAAAAGTATCGGTGATGTGCATGCCAAGAGAGACTATTTCATCATCCCACAAAACAAACTTGGGCAGGACATTTACATCCGAGCTTCAGAAATACGTGGTCTTCAAAATGTAATTAGGATGCCTTCAGGAGACATGAAGCCCCTAAAAGTTCCTGTTTCAAAGAACATGTTAAATTCCCATTTGGAAGGAAAACGTTTTAAGAAGGATAGGAGAATGGTGACGATAATAATTTCTGATGGACAGGTATAACATATAATTTTCATCAACTACTTTGTGAAGACTCTTTCCTCGGTATTTATTTCTGTATATTTGTTTCGTTTATGAACAACTATTCACACTTGGACAAACATTTGATACAGTTGCCAAGGGTTGAAGGACCAGCTGTTCACCAATATACTGTAGCTGTTCGTCTTACTCCCATACAAGGAGTTTTTACTGAATTACAACATCAACAGAGTGCACGAACATCCAGAAGTAGCTCGGACCACTCATTATCCGCTGAGGTTGACTTAGTTCACTGGAACGAAATATTCTTTTTCAAAGTTGAATCACCGGTGGGTTCTATAGACTTATTCATTCAACATGTCTGCATTTTTTTATGCACTACCTTACATTTCCCACTTGTAGTCATGACCATTATTTTATGCATTCACAATTATGCCGATGGCAATTGTTTCTTATCTCAAGTTTTTTTTTCACCCCATTTGTACGAGTATTTGAAGAATTGATAGTTACCAATGCCTATTCAATAGGATTATTCATTTTTATTTATAATCCTTTTTTGAGTGAATTAGTGCTGTTTATAAACTAAATTACGTCTAGTTAGTGCTTATGGTGTTTACCGTGTTGAAATTACCATAGTCCTGATTCTTAAAATGATGACTTGGGACATTTTCATTTTTATATAAAAATCTGACATTTAGATGATATATAATTAAATCCGCCTTCGACGATTAGCTTTTAAACTTTTGGGTCAATCAGCGATTTAAGATGGTATCATGACAAGTGATCTAGGGAGATACTGAGCTCAAGCCCCTGCAAGGAAATAAATATTCATTTCCACTGTTGGGTATTGTTTGTATTTCAAGCCCAAAAGGGAAGAGGGAGTGTTAGTTGGATGATATATAATTAAATTCGTCTTCACCCATCAACTTAAGCTTTTGGGTCATCGATGTTTTAAGATTTACATATCTAATACCAAATATCTTTTCATATGAAAGTAACTCCATAAGAAATAAGTTTTCTCCTAGCATGAGAAATTTTCTGACTTTTTCTAGATTTCGTGGATGCTTTTGATTTCTGTCGATACTATCTCTTTATGCCTCCCTGATGCTATTTTCGCTTTTCAAATTACACAGGAAAAGTATATGCTGGAGTTGATGGTAACAGATGTTGGAAAAGGTACCTTAGAGTACTAGTAGTTCTCTTAAGTA
This sequence comes from Cucumis hystrix, assembly GCA_025688845.1. Lineage (NCBI taxonomy): Eukaryota > Viridiplantae > Streptophyta > Magnoliopsida > Cucurbitales > Cucurbitaceae > Cucumis > Cucumis hystrix. The sequence goes on along the minus strand of CM046886.1, from coordinate 392,551 downwards.
ATAGAAGAATGAAGGGATGACCTACAAATTGCGACCAATGATACTTACTCTTATTTCTAGTTGGTTCATATTTGTTATTCATATCACAACAGTGTTGGGTATGTATAATTAAATTCTTGCACACACTAATGCACTATGATTTTTTTTTTTCATTTCTTTTTCTGAAATGGAGACAAAAACTTCTTTATAAACAAGAACTTAGAGTACAAGAGAGTGAGTTATACAGAGAGAATAATAAAGAAGTCGTAAACAAGAGAAGTCCAGGAGCCAAATATCATATCCCAAGCATACAAAACCATCATAACCCGAGCATACAAAACCAAAACATACAAAAATTAAATAATGTCCAGCTTAATACAAGGGGCCAGAAGACAATAAAGGGTCAAAGAACAAGTTAAAACAAAGTCGGAAGGCCCAAAAATATAAATCTCAATAATATAAGGCTAAAAAGGAGCAATCCACCAAGACTTCAGAACGCAGGAGGTTTACTGAGAAGAAAACATCAGACTGAGAATATAATACGGCACATAGTAGCAATTAATCGAACTTCTGAATGTCAAATCACTCAAGGAACCGAATGCTAAGAAATAAACCATAGTACCTTCTGATCTGATTTTTTTTAATTCGAAATAAAAGGGGAAATATGAATTAAAAATGTAAGACTTTACACCTAGAAGGTACCTTGCTACCTCATGGGCATCACCCCAACTCTATTGATCAGTATTTTGAAAATGATCCAATAAGCCCATTACTTGAGGTGCAAGGATACATTAAGAATGATCATGACAACAAGGTAGAGATATTTCTGGTTGTTTGTGGGTCATAGTGCAGGATTGTTGTCAGTTAAGCGCATGTGTACATTGTATCTTATATTCCAATTAATTTAATGCTCAGTATTTCTAATAAGTATCATTGTTTGAACTTTCAATAAAAATACAGGTGTTCCTAATTTTCAACGGCAATATCTTGTGGACTAAAACTATGTCACATTTCATTTAATTTGTCTGATTCTGCTTTATTCATTTGCTTGGTAGCAAAATGTTTTGAAGAGTATTGTTCTTTTTTCTTTTTTTAAGTTTATTGTACTTTTCAAGTGGTAAACCATTATGAAACCTTACCAAGGTCACTATAATCTTCCCTCCATATCAATTCTACAGGGGATGCTACTGGATTCTTTTCTGCTCCTTTAACACAGATAGCACAGATCTTGGAGGATGAATTTCATTTGCATGATCACGTGAATAGGTTAAGCAGTATAGAACTTGCTTCACCAGAATTGGTAATGGGTCTTGTTCTTCCTGTATGATATGTAACTGTTTGGCTTCCATCTGAAAGTGTTACATTAATTATCAAATGCCAATATGTTACTATCACAATTTCTAATTTAAATTCTAAGAATTATATCACAGGGGAAAACAGGCAAGTCCAGTGGAAGATTAAATTGTACTGTTCTTTTGTCGCCCAAACCAGAATTTGAGAACATTAATCAATCTCAAAAAAGAGGAAGAAAATCTGGTTCTATTCAAATAAGTCCGACCAGGACTGGCCCTTGGACTACTGTTAGGTTAAACTATGCTACACCAGCTGCCTGTTGGCGCTTGGGGAATGATGTCATCGCCAGCCAAGTGACTGTCAAGGATAGCAGCCGATATGTGACAATAAGGTCTCTCGTCTCAGTGCAGAACAATACTGATTTTATACTTGATGTATGCCTCATGTCCAAACATTACAAGGAAGGCATACATCTCCTGCATGAAACTGGTAATTCTGATGGTTCAACCACCGAGAGTAACATGGTTGTCATAGAAGAGTTCTATGAAACTGAAAAGTACATCCCCACTGCTGGCTGGGTTAGCTGCCTGAAACTGAGTCAGGATTTTTCAGAAGGAATTATCCCGGAGGTAATAATCGTACTCTCTAAGAGAGTAAAGATGAATTCAAATTATGATCATTTAGAGAAGTAAATGGTTAAAATCAAATGAAGAAAAACTTTCTTTTCTCATATAATTTTATTAAAAAGAACTTTGTTTGTTACATGTTTGGTGGAATTCTAGCTGGTCGTGTCCTTAAAACTTAGTATAATTTAATTAGTAATATTAATATCTAGTGATGTTTGTGTTGTATTTTTCCTCTAAATTTCTGTCAGATTGCTTTGTTTATGCTTAATTGACATAAGGATGAATCACTCTTCTATAATCTCTGGCCATGGGAGGACTCAACCGTTGTTCGACTGAGAGAATTTGAATTTTATTAAATAATTCCTGTTTCTTACTTTAGAAGAACACAAAGGTCTATCTTGAATACAAGGACCTAAAGCATAAACGGAAATAATCCTGCCATTATAATTACATTCTAATTACAACTAATGTAATCCCCTCAAGTTGGTGTAAAGACTTCCGTTGACAACTTGTTTTGAAAAGGAAACCAAAGTTTTCATTGAAAAAATGAAAAGAGATTAATACTCAAAAGTACATTAACCTACAAGAGAAAAGAGAAACTGAGAAAACAAAAGAAGCAATACCATTGAGGTACAAAGGAGAGAAGACATCAAAAAGCAAACACTTAAGACCTAACAAACTAGACTAGCTCTAGAAAAGAAACCAAAGCTAGATAATACATAATTTAAAGCCAAAGTCAACAAAATACCAATGAACAGACAATGATAGAAGTCCTTTAGGACTGAATGAGTGTGAGGATCAAACCACAAAGCAAACCGATTTCTAAACGGTCACTTCCAAGCTTGCAACTACTAGGAAATAATGCAACTTCTTAAGGGCAAAACTGTAAGACTTAGTTGCACACACACGAGAATTCCACAATAATAGTTCAATTCCTAGGCTAAACCACCAAGCTAAACTTTAATTGAAAGGGATCGAAGTAGAATTGATTTCATCTTCAAATCACATTTTTCAATCAAATCAGAGAATTTAGCAAAATTATGGGTGAAAATTCTGCTTGCACATTTTCACAATTTTGAAACAAGGTATTCAAGGCTCCGTTTGGTAATCTTTTCGTTTTTAGCTTTTGTTTTTGACGATCAAATCTACTTCCTCTCTATTTCTTACCATGATTTGCATCTTGAATTATTAGCTAAATTTCAAAAAAAAATGTTTTTTTCAAACTAAAACGAGCTTCTTTATTAATGATAAAAAAAAAAAAGACTAATGCTCAGAGTACAAGAGAGGTATACCAAGAGCAAAAAGGACTAATAGAACAAATACGACATAATCCAAGACAAGAGAGAGCATAAAGAAATTACAATGAGCAGGGCAGGACCCTCTAGAACCCTAGCAAAACAAGGCAAAATGAAACAACTTTCAACAACATGCCCTAAGACAACTGATAATTCCTGTGTAATTTAAGCTAAACAGAACTTGGGTTTGTCACTTAGATTTTGTAGGGGCTCTCTCTCTCTAAATTTTTGTGTTTCTCTAAGTTTGAATCGAATCTAGTGTTTTTGTATTCCAATCATCTAATTGTAAGATACATAGCCTTCTTATATAGGAGAAAGGCTAAAACCATAAAAGGAAAGAATTACAATTACAATTAGAATATAATATAATTGTTAAACTGTCAATTCACCCAAAAACTTAAGCTGGTGGTTGAAGGCAAATTTAAATATATATCACCAACACTCCCCCTCACTTGTGGGCTTGAAATATTTAAAAGGCCCAACAAGTGGAAATCAATTTTAATTGGGGAGGAAACGACAATGCAAGGGCTTGAACATAGGACCTCCCTGGACCACCTGCTCTGATACCATATTAAACCACCAATTCACCAATCAACAGTTTCTTGGTTGATGGATTTTCATCCTATTTGGCATGTAGTCTTCTTCATCTTCAGTTGTTTCTCTCTCTTATATTTGTCTTCTATTTGGTGATTTTGTATTTTTGGAGCGTTAGTCTCTTTTCATAATATCAATGAAATTTTAAGTAACATACATATCTATACATATATTTGGGCTGACTTGATAAAGGCCTGTCTCGAGATAATAGTTCTATTGATATTCAATGTTTGGTTCAGTTTTGCATCATAATTTATAGAAGTCTGTTTTTCCCTTGATTGTTCTTGAGGAATGGTTTGGACCTTTTGGTGCTTTCCTTTTTCTGGTTATTGAAATTCAGTATGCATTTGTATGGCTCATATCCCTTATTTTGATGCCTTTTAATCCATTGTTCACTCGCACAGTTAACATCAAGAGTTGAGCTACCGTCAGGTTGGGAATGGATTGATGATTGGCATTTGGACAAGACATCTCATACTGCTGACGATGGTTGGGTTTATGCTCCAGATGTCAAAAGTTTAAAATGGCCTGATTCCTCCGACTTGAAATCTGTAAACCATGCAAGGCAAAGGAGGTGGGTCAGAAATAGGAGACAGATCGTAAACAATATAAAGAAGGAAGTATTCATAGGGCAATTGAAGCCAGGTGATACAGTTCCTCTACCTTTATCGGTGCTGAAACATTCTGGACTTTATATCTTTCATTTTAGGCCTTCGACTCTTAATAATTGTGATGAGTACTCTTGGAGTTCAGTTGTAGATAAACCAAATAAAGAGGATGTTAATGGGCCTGATATTTTTTCTGAAATATGTATTTCAACCCTAAGTGAATCTGAGGAGTTGTTGTATTGTGCTCAGACAAGTGGAACGTCGTCAAGTAGTACCCATATATTATGGTTTTGTTTAGGCATACGAGCATTGGAAATTGCCAAAGATATACACTCTGACCCTATTCAGGACTGGAATCTTGTTATCAAGGCTCCATTATCTATTGCCAATTACCTTCCACTTGTTACAGAATTTTCTGTTCTAGAGAAACAGAAAAGTGGCCATTTCATTGATTGCTGCAGAGCAATCCTTCATCCAGGGAAAACTGTGAAGGTCTACGATGCTGATATCAGAAATCCATTGTTCTTTTCACTCTTCCCACAGAGGGGATGGCTTCCTGTACATGTAAATTTAGTTCTCTTTCATCTTGCTACATTGTTTATGAGAGAATTTGCTGAATCCATGGGTTTTTTTTAAACCTCTGTTTTTTTCCTTTTTGACAGGAAGCAGTTCTTATATCCCATCCTCATGGAGTTCCATCAAGAACATTAAGTTTGAGAAGTTCAATTACTGGAAGGTTCCATTTTTTATCCCTACCCTACTTGCCTCTCAATTTATCTTCATGGAGACCAACGTGAGTGTGATTTGTGCAGGGTTGTTCAAGTTATTCTTGAACAAAATCATAATAAGGAACATCCATTTCTGGAGAAGACCATCAGATTCTATGCGCCCTACTGGTTTTCTATTTCTAGATGCCCTCCTCTCATACTCCACCTTGTAGACAGATCAGGGAGAAAAAAATCGCGAAAGATTTATCACCGGTTTAAGTCCAACACTAATACTGACATATTTGAGGAAATAACTGAAGAAGAAATACACGAAGGTTACACAATCGCTTCTGCGCTGAACTTCAATTCGTTGGGCCTCTCTGTGTCAATTAATCAATCTGGGACAAACAAATGTGTAACTGTTGAAGATCTATCTCCTCTTGGCGACATGGTAAGTATTTCAAATTATGAGTCTGTTATCTTCTTCAAATGGAACGGACTTCGTTATTTATTTGATTTTATCTGCAGGATGGATCCTTAGATCTCTATGCTTGTGATGATGATGAGGGAAAGCGTATGCAGCTTTTCATTTCAACAAAACCATGTCCCTATCAATCTGTACCAACCAAGGTAATATCTAGATATGAGTTATTGGATGCGTCTGGTGAAGCTCGCACCTCTCTTGCATCTCCTTCCCAAAAGTCTTGTTTTTCTAATTTTCTCATTCACTACGCCTTTTACCTTTCCACTTGTTTACGGTGATGTTTTTGTATATTTGTTTATTTTTCATTCGCAATTTTTCAGCTGTTATCATGGATCTACCATCATCATGCCAAAGATCTTTTCAGTCCATTTGTGTGTGATCTCTGAAATTCGATAGAATACAAGTTGGCCTGCCTTGGATTGCTTCTCCGCTGACCCGCCATTTGTGATTGTTAAACTTCCTTTGCCTTCCAACCTCCACATTTTGCTACTCTCATTCTCCAGACTTAAAACTTGAGTGGAATTTGTATTTCTTAGACCCAGTCATCTTTTTTCCTTTTGGTTCTTTCTCACCCCTTCAACGGAATCTTACCTTGTTTCTTTTACTTCTTGTTCACTCTTTTTCTTTTTCCTCTTTTGAGTATGATGCCTCATGTTTCTGTTCTCTTTTTTCACTAGAATGAACGAAATTATTGCATCAGTTTTTGCAGTCCTTCTTTGAAGCGTTTGCAGCTTTCTGCCAAAGGAATCTATACAGTCAACCTAAGCTCTTCACCATGTCCATAACCCGTGGCTATTGATGCTTCAAAATGTGTGCGCTCTGTCACCATTTGTTAGGATACTACCTTACAAAGAAATGCTACAAACACAAAGATAGTAATATATTGCAATATCAAGAGATATTATAATATACCATTAGTTTCTGGAGAGGGCTCTCTCTCTCCCAAAGTCCTTACCATGGAAACTCTCACTAAAATGATCCACACTTTAAAAGTCCCTAACACCCTTTATTTGTGACCTCCTAGGATTACTAATATTATAAGAATCTTACCCATATACTTGCAGCACAGCCTCACTCTAATTGGTGCTTCTTATGTGTTGGAGTGCAGGAGAATGCATCAATAAGATTCTGTACTTCCATATTTCATTTAGAAATAATGCGTACTCATATGCGGGAGTAAGAAATTATTGTCAATCGAGGATTTAACATGATGTAAGAGCATGAGGTTTTATGTTCAAATCATGTAATGTTATTTGTTCCCAATTTAAAAGGGGTGTTTGGAGCATTGACTTGACTTGAGTTGGCTCAACTCATTGCTTGGCCCACCAACTTCACAAGTCTGTGTTAAATATCTCAACTCTGCCATTAGTGTCATTTTATTTTATTAATGAAGAAGCTTGTTTTTGTTTAAAAAAAAAAACTCAACTCCACCAACTTCAACAATGTTCATTATTGAAGTTTACACATTAATTAAGGAACTTCATCTTTTCCTCTTTCTCTCACTCCCTCCCTCGAGTGTTTCCAATGACTCCACTCCGACAACCATTGTTGACAATATGCTTCAATAATCATCTTCCACGGCCAAACTCTAACAATCATCTTCGACCACCTTCGACATCTAACTCCACGCAACTACTACCTTTAGTGACCACTTCTAGCCATCAACTTTATTGATCATCTTCAACAACTCTAACAACCAACTCAACCAAACATATACTCAAAAATTGAAATTATCAGTTCATGGTTTTTAATATTCGTCTTATATGGTAGGTTATATTCCTATGGCGTTACCTTTGGTTTCGTCAGAAAGACCTCAATATGATTGATGATAGTTGTTCTTCCTTATATACTCGTGATCATCTCATTATCTAGCTAATGTGAAACTTTGATTGCATTCTCAAACACCAACATACTCGTATTATAATCCCTAACCTAATTTGATATAAAATGCCATGAAAGGCCCAGCCGTAAACCCTTAATGGCCTGTCTTTTTCTGTGTGTTTATATGAAACTTCAAAGTGCAATGGTTACATGTAATTAATGAAAATTTTAAGTTGAATTGGAATGTTAAAAATTTGGAAAAATGTGTGTGTATGCACGCTCTTGCACAATTAAAGGGTTAAACAAAAAGTTAAAGCCAATGGTAATTGTAATAATAACCACAAGAAAATCATATGTTTTTAGATTACAAAAATATTGTACCACATATTCCTAACTTAATAACTCAACTATTCACCCCAAACACAAACTTTCTACTCCATAGCCATATTAACTTCAAATTTCATTACTCAACATTACTCTACATTACTCAACAAAGCGCCTCAAATACCTCTAAATGATTTCCAATTATTGGGTCTTCAACCTATTTTAAACCCACAAGTGTGGGGGAGTGTTAGAGTGTTGATATAATACTAAATTTACTTTCGTCTATGAGCTTAAGCTTTTGGGTCAATCAATGGTTTTAACAAAAACAGTGCATGAAAGGAAAGGAGAATACAAATAATATAAATGCATAATTATTACATCTAATATAGAGGTACAACAGAAACTAATTTTTGCAGCTAATATTACTTGGCACAAATGAACCCCATCGTATCTGTTTTGGGCTGCTGATAGTGTGTTTCTTTGGTTGAAGCTGCTGGAAACTTCTGACATGGCTTGGGTTCAGGGCTAGTGTAACCGAGTCTTTTGTATTGTAGGTCATTTTAGTTCGTCCATTCATGACCTTTACCAATCGGCTTGGTCATGACATCTTCATTAAGTTAAGCGACGAAGATGAACCAAAAGTTCTTCATCCGCGTGATTCAAGAGTTTCGTTTGCATTTCAGAAAACTGGTGGACATGATAAACTCCAGGTAGCGTACTAATTCAAAATCCTGTAGCTGTAATACTCTTATTGACTGATGTAACGAAAATTGTTTCGTTGATTGATTTTACTTGGGTTCGCTTTCTAGGTACGTTTAGAAGATACCAGTTGGTCACTTCCTCTTCAAATTATGAAGGAAGATACAATATTTTTGGTCTTGAGGAGATATGATGGTATCCGTAGATTTCTGAGGATGGAAATTCGTGGCTATGAAGAAGGATCACGTTTTATCATCGTGTTTCGCGTAGGATCCGCAGATGGCCCAATCAGGTACTTACATGCTTAATAGTTGTATCAAGGTTTATGTTTTCATTTTTGGTATAGTGACTAACTAATTAAAACTTCAATTCATCAGGGTTGAGAACAGAACCGACAATACAATGAGCTTACGTCAGAGTGGGTTTGGTGAAGAGGCTTGGATTATATTGCCACCCCTTTCAACTACAAATTTTTGTTGGGAGGATCCATACAATCAACAATTATTAGATACTAAAATTAGTAGTGATGGTAGTATTGGAGTTTGGAAACTTAATACGAGCACTGGATTATGTTCTTTAGAGGATGGTGAAACACAATTATGTTGCTATGTGGCGAAAGAGGGTGATATTAAAGTAGTTAGATTCAGAGACAGTCAACATTTCGAATCTGACTTTCATGAAGAGATTGGATACTTAACAGCAGCAAGAAATTGGAGGTCTCAAATGCAGAAACCGGTGCAGGATAGTGAAGCAGCACCTACTGAGCTGATAGTTGAGTTAGGAGTTGTGGGCATTTCTATTATAGACCACAGGCCAAAAGAGCTGGCTTATATGTACTTGGAGAGAGTTTTTATCGCATATTCAACTGGATTTGATGGTGGAACAACAAATAGGTATGTGAACACTTTCTTCCTGTCCTCTTCACGATAATCCCTTTTGACATGTTAACTGGGAATAGTCTGACTTAATCTTGTACTGTGGCAATTCTTTCCTTGTACATTTTTTGTTTAGTTGATATGTATTCTTAGCTTTCTTGGATCTCTTTGTGCTATTCTTTACACAAGACTTGTGGATGATGTTTTTAATTGATTGGGTGACGATGTCTTAGGTTACAAGGTTTATGAATCAGACTGACAAAACTTTACTTGGCAGGTTCGAGATTATTTTTGGTAATTTGCAGTTTGATAATCAACTCCCCCTGACATTGATGCCAGTGCTGTTGGCTCCTGAGCAGACCACAGATATAAATCACCCAGCATTTCGAATGACAATAGAAATGCAGAATGAGAATATTGTTGGAATCCGAGTCTTCCCATACATTTGTGTTCAGGTAATGTATGATTTTAATATTTAGAATGATGAAGTATGAAATTGTACCTTCATTATCTCATTAAAACCTTGTTTCTCATGAAAGGTTACAGAGAAATCTTGGAGGCTTAACATTCACGAACCACTCATTTGGGCTGTTGTTGAGTTGTATAATAATCTTCAGCTAAGTCGTTTACCCCAAAGTTCTAGTATCACCCAAGTTGATCCGGAAATACGCATTAAGTAAGATTTTCATTCTTTTGTCTGCAAGAGGATGTTGGCATGTGGTTTTGATTATTGAAGATATTAATAATTAAAAAAAAAAAATATATCGTAAGTTCGCAACCCATCTTTTTAACATTTTGGAGTATGATTTTCTTAAATCACCAATTGCCCCCAAAAACTTAAGCTAGTGGGTAAAGGTAAATTTAATTATATATCACTAACATATTTAACATAGTATCAAATCAAGTCTTGTGTTCGAGAGCCTATAGGGTTGTCTCCTCTCCATTTAACATTGATTTCCACTTGCGAGGTTCTAACAAATTGTCAAGCGCACAAAGGAGGGAGAGTATTGAAGTATTAATATAATTAAATGTACCATAACTCTTCTGTGCTTTATTCTTATCATGATTTTGGGATTATTTTAGGGAGACTGAATAAATCATTTAACTTCATACCTGCCATAGTAATACAAATTAGTTTGTTTTATTAGTTCCTTTTTTAATCCTAGTTCATATTAGTTGTTTGTATTTGTCTCTTAAGAACTCTTGTACCTTTTCTACCAGGACTCTAATAGCTCTGTTTACTTCTTTAGCCTAATAGATATTTCTGAAGTGAAGCTGAAAGTTGTTCTGGAGCCAGCACCAGCACAAAGACCCCATGGAGTTTTAGGTATCTGGAGCCCCATACTGTCAGCTGTAGGAAATGCATTCAAGATACAGGTTGAGTTAATCTTCCTCCATAGTTTTATGTTGAAAAATCAAATAACTGTCGTAAAAAGTAATTCCAACGTTTTCTGCACTTTTGTTCATTCATAAATCTACTTGTGAGACAGTTGCAAGAAATCCTGTGGTGAAAGTATTATACTGCTGCATGTCATTTCAGGTCCATCTAAGAAGAGTGATGCACAAGGATAGATACATGCGTGAAAGTTCAATTCTTCCTGCCATTGGAAACCGTATCTGGAGGGACTTTATTCATAATCCTTTACACCTGATATTTTCATTAGATGTACTTGGCATGGCAAGTTCAACATTGGCTTCGCTTAGCAAAGGGTTTGCTGAACTTTCAACTGATGGCCAGTTTTTGCAATTACGGTCAAAGCAGGTATCTTAATTTTATAACTTGCGATTAATAGGTCTTTGTTGAAAGATTGACTTATAATTGGGGCAGGTATGGTCACGGAGAATTACTGGTGTACGTGATGGTATAATCCAAGGCACAGAAGCTCTTGCTCAGGGTGTTGCTTTTGGGGTGTCAGGCGTGGTAACAAAGCCTGTGGAAAGTGCTAGACAAAATGGTTTACTTGGTCTGGCTCATGGATTAGGACGTGCGTTTCTTGGATTTATTGTACAACCTGTAAGTGGAGCATTAGATTTTTTCTCATTGACTGTTGATGGAATTGGTGCAAGTTGTTCCAAGTGTTTAGAGGTTTTCAACAAGAAGGTTCCTTTCCAAAGAGTTAGAAACCCTCGGGCCATCCATGCTGACAGTATTCTTAGAGAGTACTGTGAGAGAGAAGCTATTGGCCAGGTATATTTATATATGTGCTATGTGTGTAATGCTGATTGTTTTCTACATTTCATTGCTTCTCCTCAATTCATAGGCAATATGTCGTAAGAAAACAATAATTGAACCATCATGGGTTGGCTTGGTGGTAGTGGGAACATAAAACAAATGGTCAAAGGACTAAGAGGTCATGGGTTCAATCCATGGGGCCCACCTTCTTAGCAGTTAATATCCTACCGATTTTCTTGACATCCAAATGTTGTAGGGTCAGCCAGGTTGGTCATGAGATTAGTCAAGGTGTGAGTAATTGACTGACTTTTGTATTTCATCATAAAATTAAATTCAAATATTGTGAAGGAGAAGTTTCTATTGCATGCATGTTTGTTCTTTTTATTTTATGCAAGGCCTCAGATTACCTGTTGAAGAAAGGAAGCACAAGAACACACAAGTAATAGGGGGAATATATCTATTGAATTCTATCATAAACTACACCAAGAAACTCCTAGGTTGTACTCTCTACAATGAACGTTCATCCACAAAAACACACATAAACCAAGATAGCTAACCCTAGCACAAAACACCCAAATATATACTAGCATTCATCTCTGCCACATAAGACCATAGGACCACAACAACTACCCTTTTGTCGGGGTGAAAACCCCTTTCTACCCGTCCTTATATACTTGCTTAATAGGAGGCCTTGCAATACCCCCATGAAAAAGAGTCACCTTGTCCTCAAGGTGAAAATCAGGGAACTAGGCCTTGAGGACAGCATACGATTCCCACGTAGCTTCATGGGCAGGTTGGTTCTTCCACGATACCAATTCCCTTCATTCCATTGCATTTGGTCCACCTTTTCTAGTTCCAAAATCCACTCAACCTAGTCATTCAACAGCAATATGTCCAGCTGCACCTGATGCTTATCTCCCACAGCTTTTCTCAACTGAGATACATGAAAAACTAGATGAATTTTTGCAGTTATTGGTAGATCCAGCCTATAGCCCACCTCCCAAACTCGCCCCAAAATTTGGTACGGACCAAAAAATTTAGGAGACAAGTTCTCACAACGCTTCTTAGCCAAAAATTGTTGGTCATATGGTTGAATCTTTAAATAGACCCATTCCCCTACATCATATGTCACATCTCAACCATGAACATCAGTGAACTTTTTCATTTCTTCTTGAGTGTGGCTTAAGTGTGACTTTAAAGTCGACCACACGTTGTCTCGGTATTGTAAGTGATGTTCTACGAAGTCATTAGGAGTATCCTGAGACTGTCTATGAAATGATGGGAGGGGGTGGCTGCCCATAAAACACGGCATAAGGAGTGGTCTTATTGGATGCATGATGAGTCGTGCTATACCAATATTTTGCGTAGGCTAGCTTCTTGCTACCGATATATAATAACTAAATTTGTCTTTACCTATCAGCTTAAACTTTTGGGTCAATTGGTGATTCAAGATGATATCAGAGCAAGTGGTTCAAGAAGGTCTTATGTTCAAGTCTCTACATTGTTGTTTACTCCCCAACTAATATTGAGTTCCACTTGTTTGGCCTTTCTCATATTTCAACCTCACTAGTGAGGGGTGTGTTAGTGATATATAACTAATTTGCCTTTATTCTCTAGCTTAAACTTTTGGGTTAATTGGTCATTTAAGATGGTATCAGAGCCCATTAAGCCCAGGAGGGTATTTGTTGGTCCAATAAAAAGAAATTGTGATCCGATCAAGAATGATGAACCCAAAGAGTCATCATCTTGAGGGGGCATGTTGAGATGTTGAGGATCCCAACATTGGAAAAATATGGGGACTCAAAGTGTCTTTATATAAGATAGATGGGCTACGCTCATTGTTAATTTGTTTTTAGATGAAACCCCATACTATTAATCCACTGGCTTATTTTCTGGTCTCGATCTATAAAAAATTTCAAAGTCAAACCCTATTAATTTTGTCATTCATTTTTGGACCTCAAGAGGGACTTCTCTTCTAAAGAATGTGGTAAAGAGCTTTCTGGTCAATATACACTATGAATCAATGTCTTAGTAGGTAATGTCGCTACTTTTCCACCAATAAGACACTAGCCATGAGCTACACGGATTTCTCTCGGGCCGCCACTAACAGTTTATGACTGAAATTTGCAATCGGCTTCTTATTTTGTGAAAGAACAACCCCTGACCCAAATCCTGAAGCATGGATCTCAATTTCGAAGGGTAAGTTGAAATCAAGGAGGGCCAAAACCAGCAATGTTACGATAGCCTTTTTAAGAGTTCCATATGCCATCATAGCCTCTTCCGACCACTAAAATCCATTCTTCTCCATCAAACGTGTTAACGGGGCTTCAATGGTGCCATAGTTTGCCACAAAATGCCGGTGATACCCAATCAAACCCAGGAATCCCCTCAACTACTTCACTGTTCGAGGAAGAGGCTGTTCAACCGTAGCTCTAAATTTTTATCTGATCTGCCTCAATTCCCTTTGCTCACACCCATGACCCAAATACTTGATTTTGTCTTTTGCAAACTGACATTTCTTTTTGAAAACAAACTGTATTTCCGAAGCAATTGAAAAAGCACAATGTGGTGCACCACATGAGTTCCCACATTAGCACTGTAAACAAGTATGTCGTCAAAAAAATACTAATAAGAATTTGTGTAGATAAGGCCGGAAAACTTGATCTATTAGTGCTTGGAAAGTTAGTTAACGCATTGGTTAATTCAAATGGCATTACAAGGAACTTGTAGTGGCCCTTGTGTGTTCGGAATGCGATTTTTCTCACATCCTCGTCTTGGATGGTACTCTTACTTGAGATCTATCTTTGAAAAAATACAAGCTCCATTCAACTCATCAAGCAATTCATCAATTATCGAAATGGAAAACTTGTCTGGAACTGTGGCTCTATTTGAAGCCCTATAATCGACACAAAAACGCCAGCTTCCATCTTTTGGACTGGAAAAGTGGCTAATGCTTGGTTGGATAACGCCGGTTGTCAACATGTCACTGACCAATCTTTCAATCTCATCTTTTTTAGTGTGAGGATATCGATAGGTTCTCACGTTGATGGGATATGTTCCTTCCTTTAACTGAATACGATGATCTATTTTGTGCACCATTCAAGCATGTTGAAAATATCCCCATACTTCTTCTGCAACTGATCAAATTCCAGTCAGAGATCTTCCACAACTTGATGTACATTTTTGGACTCCAGCTGCTTGGATTGGTTAGCAGGGCCAAACCTTTTTTTTATACGGACAACCTTAGTCAAGGCCATCCAAACTTTATGAAGAGTTTCTAAACTACTAGCTTAATGTAAGAACCCAAAGATTAATGTGCATTAAAAAGCTTCCTAAACCAAAAGGTGCTATTCCTTTGTAAGTTTTTGTTTCATGATTCATGATGATCTCTCCGATTCCAAAGAACTTGTTATTTTCCATGCTTTTAATGTATTGTCTTTATTAATTGAAAAAGAGCACTCACGTCCTTGAAAGTTGAAAGGTAATGATGAATAGTGTGGATTGTATTTATTAACTTTATTTCAAGCCCTCTTTTAACTACGATGTCTTTTCCTTTGTCTTTCTGTGGGTTAGATGGTTCTTCATCTTGCGGAAGGAAGTACACATTTTGGGTGTACTGAAATCTTCAAGGAGCCTTCAAAATTTGCATTTTCTGATTATTATGAAGAACACTTTATTGTACCGTACCAAAGAATTGTTTTGGTGACCAACAAGAGAGTCATGCTGCTACAGGTTTGCGAATACCTCTGCTCTGTTCTCTTTGATGGTTTTAATAAAATCTTCCATTCTTGATACTTTCCCTCCTTTGCTACTATTTAGTGCTCAGATCCAGGAAAATTGGATAAGAAACCCTGCAAGATTCTGTGGGACGTTCCATGGGAGGAGCTCATGGCACTGGAGTTGGCAAAAGTGGCTAACAGTCAGCCTTCTCACTTAATCATCCATTTAAGAAGTTTCAAGAGGACAGAAAACTTTGCACGGGTTATAAAGTGTGATATTGAAGAAATTTTGGGAAGAGAACCTCAAGCTGTTAGGATTTGTTCGGTGGTGAGTAAATTGTTCAAAGAGTATCAATCTGACATGAAATGCCTTGAACTGAAGGTCAGCATCATCATTTATATCCACTTCATTGTTGTGAACATTGAGCTTTTTGACTAATTTCTTTCTGAACATTTTAGGTTCCCTCGAGCCAGAGGCATGTTTATTTTTCCTGCAGTGAAGCTGATGGGAGAGATGCGAATATTTTAAATAAATCTATTATTAGATCGAGGGAGCTTCTGTCATCCAGTTTCTCAAATGATGAGGGAAGATTTGTGCAACACAGTATGAACTTTACAAAGGTTTGGAGCAGTGACCTAGAGTTAAGAGGTCGTTGCATATTGTGCAAAAAGCAGGTGCTTTGTGTTCTTTCATCTTTTTTATTTATTTATTTTTGGGATAACCTTTCATTTTTCTAAAATAAAATCTAAAAGAAGGATGCTCCAACGTTTTTTTTTTTAAAAAAATGTAAGAAATACAAACTTAACAGGATAAAGTAACATAATTAGGGAGGAAGAATAACTCACCCATCTCCAATTAATATCCTAATAGTGTTTAAAAAGAGAACCATGACGAAGATTTTGACTGGGCTGATTCAGAAATGTCAAAGTGCTCATGAGACGAGTGACTCATGTATACATTAAAAACTGTGAGGTTCCTCTTACCTTTTCAATTTAGGATCCTCAGAGTACGTGTGTCCACCATTCTTAGATTAGTTTTTTTTTTTTTTTTTTTTTTGACAGAGTACTCATTTAAACTTTGTGTATTTGCTCTAAATACCATATTAGACAAGGATTGGGTTCCATTTAGAAAATCAATGGGCAAGAAGAGAGCAACTCTTGTGTGTTTAGATTGTGAAGTCCTCCATTTTCAATTTGGGATCCTCAAATTATCTTACAGTTGAAATGATAAATATGGTTGATTAAATTGAAAATAGCTGAGTTGATTTAAAATTTATGTTTTCAGGCCCTGGAAGCAGGAGGGATATGTACCATATGGAGACCAATATGTCCCGACGGGTAATGCCTCTATCAATGAAATAATACTTTTCCTACATCGGCATTATATCATTCTTCTTCATTATATCTGTTTAGGTTATATTATCTTGTAACCCTTTCATTTTCCTATATTTATTTCTTAACTATTCTTCTTGCCCTCCGGCCGGTGTATACTCTCCTGTAAATTAGTCGGTGGCATTTTATCAGCTTTTTATGGTAATGAGAGTTCTTTTATCAGCAGAATAGTGTAGATGGTCATATTGATAATTTGTGTATTGGAACAGTAGGTCGTTAGGGAGAGTTTACCAGCTCACTCAAATTGGCTGGGAGTTTTCTTGTGTTCCTGAGTTCATTGTTCTTTCAGATTTGCTTTTTATTGTTCTTGTACTTCAAATGGTGGTTATTCGTTGAGATCTGAAATTTTCTAATTTCCAATTGATTCATTTGATTGACTCTTAAGAATTTTCTTTTAACGGAAACGAGCCTTTAATGAATGAGACTAATTATCAAAGTACAAGGGAATTAAACAAGGAGAGAAAAGAAAACCATTATTAATGAGACTAATGCTCAAAACAAGCCTCTTTTGAGGACTCAACCCCGAATTATTCCACATTTCTCAACAAAAGACTTCAAATGCTCTGAAATTTCACAGTGCTAAGCTTGAGATGGAATTATAGGGTCCTGCATCAGCAATTGATCCTCCTTATCAGCCAACTTCAACAAATGGTCGGCTTCTCCACTCCTTACACTACAAGGAGACTCAAAATTTGAAACACACTTCTTTCTAGACGAAGGGATCGGAGTTTGGCTAAGAGAGCCTCTATAAAATTTTAGCTTTGAATTAGTTAAAGAAAAAACTAAGTAATTAAATTGAGGATGGCTAGATCTTTGAGGGTCTGACCCTTTTGAATGAGATAGGGCTTCAAATTGGGCACACTTTGCCTCTAACAAATCCAGATTTTGATCTAACATCAACCTTGCTTTTGTAGATTTTTTTTTTTTAGGCCTCCCTCAACCTCTTTCTTCTAACAAAGTGCTTTGGGAATGTCTTGAGTAGAAGCAGGAGTTTCTGTGTCTTAAATTACCAACTCAATCCAAAAGCTTGAGCTAATGTGTGAAGGCAAATTGAATATTATATTTAACACTCCCCTCATTTGTGGGTTGGAAATATTTTGAAAGGCTTGACAAGTGGAAATCAACTTTAATTGGGGAGGAAATAATATTACAGGAGCTTGAACCCATGATATGCTGAAGCAACCTGCTCTGATACCATCTTAAATCACCAATTAACCTAAAAGCTTAAGCTGATGGGTGAAGGTAGATTCAATATAATATCTAAGACTTTGGTTTTGAATGTTTTTTCGACTTGGCTCTTGACCAGATCTGGCCAAGGAAGATAGGGATGAAGAAAAATGCAAAATGGAGGAAGATTTGGTACTTCGGGCTTTTCCGAAATAAGTTTAAGTGGGCATGGAACTAGCCTTAGAGAAGGGAACCAAAGGCCTTGGAGGAGTAATGGGAAATGACCTGCTGATGGAGAAAATTGGATCTACAAGTGAAGGGTCCACAAGCCGGCTGGATAGACTTCACAGTGTATTGAAAGGATTGGGCTGAGTAGGGTTTAAGAGCATGATTGCATCATTAATGAGTCATGGATTTTCATTAAGCAATGAATGAGCCTCAGCCAGATTTTTCTTTCCTCCCTAAAAGCTCGTCTTCAACTTCCTCTTCCTTATTCCCTTCACATTTGACATTCTTTTTCTCTCTCCTCCTTAATTGTCTCTTCGTTTTCTTTACTCGTGTTCATGCTACTTTCGATGGTAACTGGTTTGAGTTTCACCATTGTTTGAAAGGAGGGTTCTTTTTCCAACGCCGGTGAGGTATGCTTTCTTCGAACACCCTGTTCTACCCCTTCAAAAGGATTTCTTGTGAATGAAGGGGTTTTTTGTATTGACTTTAGAAATTCCACACCCTCTGGAAAGAAAGAACCTTCAACTTCTCCTTCATCTTTCACAACCTGGTTTAATTTTTTGCAAGATCGACTCAAAAATTCAAGAATTCACAAAGTTGACTCATGATTTCACATTTAAATACAAGGGAAAGAAACCTAATACCAGAAGGAAAAAAACTAACCTAATTATAGAAGGAAATAACCTATCTTGAATCAATCTTTAAATAACAAAAAAGAAAAGGCAATTTCCCATTTTCGCAATTACAAAACTACCCCTAACTTTTAATAAATTATAATCAGATCTTTTGTCACACCCCGTCCTGGTCCTCGAGTTGCGAGACGCGAACGCGACTTGAGCAGCCATGGAGCCTCTAGTGAAACGCCATAACGCTCAGCCTTACAACTTTAAACCTTGAATCTTTCAACTATTAGGCAATAAACAACTTCCACCATGCAAGATAGGACAAACAAACTTCTTTTATTAGCTTAACAACATGCGTTTCAATACAAAATACAAACTTTACAAACAATAACTAAAACAAAGACTTCTAGCTGCCAACGCTTGGCTCTGCTTTCTCCGAATCCTAAACTTAAATGTCTAGCTTAACACCATAATGCCTAGCTGCACGCCTTATCCTTTTTAACTTGGCCTCAACGCGTTGTTACCTGGGGAAGGAAACATAAAACACAAGTATAATACTTAGTGAGTGAGGTTTTAGAAATCCTTTTTGAGCATACATGTAAATTTATTTTCATAAACAAGCTCGTAACGCCCCATTCAAAACATAAAACACACATTAGCCTTTTCTTATTCCTTTCACCGAGAACATGAACCATTCCCACGCATAGACTGCTATGATTGATCATGTCATCAGCATCCCTTGGAGAGTTTCCAAGTTCATTTCCCATTACTCGGGCTGATAACTCAAATACGCTCCTTTCAACGCATTAGTCAACTTCTTACAGTCATGTCACATGTGGTCCATACACCTCATGATTGTCTTGACTCGTTATGTACACATAATAGCTAGCTTATGATAGAAATAAAGCTAATGGTTTACTCGCATACATAAAATTCACACAATTAGAAAACTTTAACTTAGAACATGACTTAAAAACTTCCTTTCAACATTCATGCTTTCTTATAAACATTAACATGCATTACAACAATACAAGATTTAGAAAGTCACTCACAAAACACTAAGTTCCTTCCTCTGAACACCTATTCCAAGTCTTCTTCTTTTTTTTGAAAAGGATACGAGTCTCACTATTATTAATATAAATAAAGAGACAAAGCTCAATGTACATGAGGATTATACAACGAGCAAAGGGAAGAGGGAGGATCAACAGACGCATCCGGGCATCTCAACAAGGTTGACACCCCCTTAACGCCCTCAACACAACCAAAAAGCAATAATACAATATCAAAACAAAAACCACAAAAACAAAGCCAAACAAAAAGATAAAAAGAATTTGTCCAAAGCAAAAACAAAAACAAAGGCAGCAGGCTGAGAACAAAGAAGAATAAGCCTTGATTGATTGAGCAAAAAACTGTTTGAAGCAGAGGGCTGATCCGGAAGTCCTGATCATCAAGGACTTCAAAGTGGGGATGCTGTAAAGGCTGGCCAATATAACACAATATCCTATGTCGAAGATCTTCTTTTGCAATACATTTTCTAAAAAATTCCAATCCACTCTGTTAAAGACCTTTTCAAGGTCTAATTTAAAGATCCATCTTTTTTTTTTTCGGATTCTATTGTCCTCCACAGTTTTGTTTGCTATTAAAATAGGATCCAAGATTTGGCGCTCTTCCAGAAAGCCACATTGTGATGGAGCAGTTATACTTAACATTACTTTCTTTAATCTTTATACGAGAACCTTTGCAAACAAATTATAAATTAATGTTGAAACTGATCCAGCAGACGTGAAACTGACATTCCTTCTCTTGACCATGTGAATTTACCGTTGGAAAACGGAATTTCTAGCAGCTTTGCCACTCTAATGAGTTTATTAATTTTTCTCATTCCCTTTGTTAATCTTCCTACTGGAAATCTTTCTTGAACTTTTCGAATGTGTTGAAATCAGAACCCAAACACCAGGCTCCTGTACAGAGGTCTGAAAGAAGAGACAACTCCGGACAAATTTGGTTTCTATCTCAATAATGTGTGGGACCATAGAAGTTTGAAATCCAACATATTTTCTATTGATTGTGCTGCATTTTACTGAAAGAGAATAGTCTCGTTTCAGAACTTTAATAATTGACAACTTAGATTCATCCCACATAATTAGCAAAACTCCTAATCTGCCACTAGCTTCAAACAAAAACCTAGCCAATTCCTTTTGAACTCCATACTGCCTTCATAATACAACTGGCAATCTCTTCTCTTTTGGTCTCCTGAAACAAAACTCTATCTGGATTAGCTTTCTTCAAAAGATTTTTAAAAGCCATGATATAATCTCCATCTTTGCTACCTCTGCCTTATATCAATTCAATTTCACATGCTGCCAAGAATGGAACCAACTCTTGAGGGGAAAGGATACTTGCTGACCTGCATAAAATTTCATTTTCTGGGGAGGAAAACAATTTAATAAAATCTGGACCGAGAGAGTCACTGTCCTCTTGTTTCTCTGTCTCTGATTGAATTATTTCTTCCTCAACTGGTTCAAATTCTGCACTACTTACACCGATGACTGATTCAACTTCCATAAAATCATCTTCTGGGTTCTCAACTTTTTTGAGACAAAAAGTATCTTGCACAAAATTAAAGAATGAACCAGAAAGCTTGGGGGAGGATTGAGAAAATTTATTACTTAAGGAGGAAGGCAGTACTGACCTGTTGCCCATTGAAATTGGAATTTGTATCTTCACACAACTTTCCTCTAATAAGTCAGAATTAGCCAAGCCCGTCCAAATGTTGCGAAAAGAAGTTCTCCCTTTGGTATAGGTCTTGAGGTGCTTAGAAAATTTTCTTGCATGAAATGGAATAGCTTTCTTGGCAGAGGATATTTTAGTATTGGGAGAGGCTGGTAATTTTGGTTGAGAACTGAAAACAGGGGATGGCCCGCAAGTGAAGTTCCTTGATGGAGGAGAGGACTCTGAATCTTCCTCTAATTCGTCAGAATACCAAAAGCCATTGGAATTGTGATTAATAAATTTCTTGGGACCTACCATCTGTGTGTCATCTTTTAAAATGTCTGCAGATACATTAAGTTTGAAAATCTGGTTGGGGAGGCCTAGGTGAGCTGTTTTTTGAGATAATAAAATGCCGGCTGGCTGCCTTTTCTTTTTTTGAGGTCTGTTTTTCTCTCTCTTCTGTTGAAGTCTTTTCTCCTTCTAAGTACGTGGAGATGCCAGCTATACCTAAATTTGAATTTTGCCTTCTGAAAATTATTTTTCCGACGAGGATTAAAGGGCTGAAACTCTTTCCGGCCGGACAAGGTTTTCTTCTTCATCCCCCAACTTCCTAAGTGCTTCGAAAGGATTTCTTGAGATGGATGAGGCATTCTGTTTGAGAAAATTCCAAGTATCTGGGAGGCCATCACCTTGGAGCTCTTCATCTAAAATCACTGAATTAATTCTACATAAATCAATGGGATTGGAAAAATCACTTTGAAATAGATCAGATTGGACTATTACAGGAGCTTCTAAGGGTTCAAAGTCCTCAAAATTGAGGAAAAAATTTCCTCGGTTCTCACTCTTTAATTCTATAGTTGCTGGTAAGAATCCGCAAAGATTTTTCCGAACTTTAATTCTTGCTTCAGAGCACTTGATCAGATTGAGTGTTTCTAAAGCTATACTTTCCAGTCCACCAAAGTATGCTCCAATTGCTTCAAAGATATTTCTTCGCCATAAGTTGAGAGGAAGATTTTTTATTGACAACCATCCTCTGAAACCTTCAACAAGAGTTGGTCTGCTGTGTTTGGCTTCATTCCATTTTTCGAATAACAAATGAGATTTTCCATAATTGAACCATTTGTCCTGAGCATAACTTAAATCTTCAAGCTTTCCTTGAGTAACTTTCATGATGGCTTTGTCCGCAAATAAAGGGTTAATACTGATTTTGACTTGAAAGAGATCCTCTAGGTATAACCTAATGTCCTTCCAATCATCAAAAAAGAAAAGTCTGTTTAATACTCATAAGTTATTGAAATCTTCCTCTAAAATATCTTCATTTTTCCTCACCCAAAATTTTTCCTCTGGTTGCTTCAAGTCTTCTTCTTCTTCTCGCCTAATGACTTCCCTTTATACTCCTATTTATACTAATTTCATATTAGCATCCCTTTCTTCAGACCCTAAAGTCCTATTTATACTAATCCAAGTCAGAATAGTCACTCCTTAAGCTCCCCCTAACAAAACCAGCTCCTATTTGATGCTAGCTCCTGCTTGTTGCATTACACGTGTAGATTTAATAGCTTTCCAAATCATACTTAGCTTAACACATAAACAGCTGACTAACCATAATTAGAAAATTTTCCTAACTCTCATTGCCTGCTCTTGTTCGCATTACAGCACCAAAACGCCTACTTTCTCTATTTAATGAGCTTGAACACATTTTCTTTATCGCGTCGCCCAGCTTCAACACGTTCTAATCTTCAAAATGCCTAGTAATTCTAAATACTTTTCTTCAAAAATTCTTCTATTCAGAACGCAGTTCTTACATCTTTGTTTGGTTCAAAAGAAATTATCTATGTACGGTGCACAGGGATGATGATAAATGGGTATTCTTACAATGTCGCAGTCCAACGTTCATGCTTTCTTTACTTTTTGTTTGAGAATGTACCAAAGTGAGTTTAGCTCAACGGTAATTGGCATGATCTTCCTATCTATATATTAAAAAAAATCACCCGTTCATGACAACCAAATAATATTCCATGGACACAAATCTGGACTGGCACTAATTACAAACTTTTATTTATACCTAGACAGCTTTCTACCTTCACTAAATTTCTGTTTAGAATATTCATCGGGCTTTGTCGTGGCAATGCTGCACCAACTTCCAAGCTTGATACATTTACTCTACTTAAAAGACCAGAACAATGTTAGCTAGAGCAAAAACTGAAAGTTAGCAGAAAAAGAAAGTGATTTCTTGAATAACTTAAAGTAGTTCTGTGACAATTAATGAAAAGAAAAGCAGAGTTTTGTTTTGCCTCCTCTTGCTAGTTGACATATTAATGACAATGCTAACAGAAACCATGATTCTATTTTTATGCAATCGAAATTTGTTTGATTTCAGATACATCTCCATTGGGGATATAGCTCATCTCGGCAGCCATCCTCCAAACGTTGCTGCTATTTACCGGCACGTGGAGGGAATGTTTGTACCGCCAGTAGGATATGATTTGGTAAGAAATTTTAGTCAAAACCCCCTGTCATTTTGACCATTAGAATTTAACATGCAGCTAAAGAATATGCTTTAATTTAACCTCTGATCATTGCTAGTAATAATGTTAAAAAAGAATGTCATATTTGTGATTGATGACAGTCAATACTAGGAATCAGAAAAATAAAAGTTATTCTATTCATCACAACAAAATGTGCGAAGATTCTTTCTGAATGCTTTAGATCGGACTTTGAAACATGTGCAGGTATGGAGAAACTGCCAAGACGACTACATAACTCCTGTATCAATCTGGCATCCAAGGGCACCAGAAGGCTTTGTTGCTCCAGGATGTGTCGCAATCGCGGATTTTGCTGAGCCAGAGCCTAACTTGGTATATTGTGTGGCTGAATCTCTTGCTGAGGAGACAGTATTTGAGGAGCAGAAGATTTGGTCAGCACCAGATGCATACCCTTGGGCATGTCATATCTACCAAATTCAAAGTCATGCGCTTCATTTCGTAGCTCTCAGACAAAGCAAGGAAGAGTCCGATTGGAAGCCTATGAGAGTTCTAGATAAACCCCCCAGTCCGTTACCAACTTCGGGAAATCACTGACGGTTGCACAGCAGTTCTACAATTCCAATACTTTCCAATTTGGTTGACAAAGAAGGCCGTTTCTCGAGATTGCATATTCCAATTTGTGTCTCTTCCACGAAACTTGCTTTGCCAGCCATCACACGAAGGATTATATGAACAGCGTCTTCTGCAGTCAAGCAGATCATTTTGTGCACAAAGTGCAAGATCAATAAAGACATGTCAAATACAGCTGGTAAATTCATCGTACCCTCTGCAACTCTATCTTCAATACTATACCCTATAGAAAATTTGTTAGAAGCTTAGAATCCATTATAGAATAGAAAAAAATAGAGGAAGAGAGTTTGTGAAATTGAGTCTCCAAAATCTTATCCTCGCTTTGTATTATAGATAGATTGTGTACTTTGTTCTATAAAATTGGAGTTTAGAAATATCAGAGAGTCGACGTTTCTTGTCATCATTTTTTGTGCCTGTTGTAAAACATTGTAAATTGGTTGTTCATTTAACAAACTTGCATTTGATTTATTTTGAGCTTTGTTTCAAATTTATTTCATTTTCGACTGACAGGTTCGACTAGAATGTTATCATAATACCTCCTTAGATTGTTCATTGGTAGTAGATTTCCGTCCATTTCTTTTCCTTTAATTATATGGTTCTAAAAAACTGGTTTATCAATTTTTATACAATTTTATTGATAGAACTGGTTTAGTAGATGACTGCCACACACAATCTTATCACCTACAAGAACTCTTTATGGAGAATTCAACTATCTTTCCATTTGAATCTAAACTCGTGGCTCACTCAGTTTCTTCCTTTTCTTTGATATAAATTTGTAAAATTTGATACAAAATTAAAATACAATGTAAAATATGCACACATATCGTTCTCTAATATTACGTTAAATATACAGAGATATATAATGATCTATATAAATCAAAAACAGCTTCAGTTACGTTAAGATTTTACAAATTAACTTTCAATATATGAAAATCAATGCAAATTTGATGAAATATAATAAGTATATATTAGAAATTATTATATTATGTGAAATATACAAAAAAAACAATGCAAAATGAAAGAAAATGATGTGGTATATATGTACTTGACTAACTGAAAATAGGAGTATATATACTCCATTCACGGTCAATTTTCTTTATCGAAAAAATTTATCAAAAAATTTTACCGGCATATTATATTACACAATTAATAATATGAAACGAATATGTACTTACCAAAAAAAGTTGAAGGAGATAAACAAAATAAGAAAGAATGGGCGGAGGAAAGAATTTTTTAACAAAACCACAGAAAAAAAAAAAAAGTAATTAACAGATAGTTTTGATAATAACATTAACATAATAGAATCAATCACATACTTATTTCATTTTTGGCCTTTTGAACTTTATATTTGTGTAAAATTGAATTTCATTAGTACATTTATGTAAAATTTTGCAATGTTAAGTGCAACTTATAATAAGATATTCTATTTAGACTATAATAGTTAAAACTCTTTAAATAAAATATTAAAATATCATTTTGATTTTTATATTTTAATTATTGTTTTAGCTTACACTCGTATACTTCTAAATATATTTTTTTATTTTACTTTCAATAAAACTTAAAAAAAAAACGGCGAAGTGATTTGGCAAAATAAAAATGAAAAATTAAATTTGGGTGAAAAATAAATCATTATTATTATTGTTATCTTACTTTAATTTCCACTCTGCTTTCTTTCTTCTCCATCAGCCCCGTCGCTGCCGTCACCGGTAAGTACACTGTGCGTAAGTCCTTTATTTCTCTTCCCCCACTCATCTTCTCTCGCATCACAGCCGCCGGAATCCCTTCACATCAGCGTCACCGTCGCTCTGACGCAACTGCGTGGCCGCCTGCCGGAATCCCTATATGGAATTCGTAAATTTCGACCATCGTATCTCTATAGATAAGTTGTAGTGTAATTTCGGAATTCTTATGGCCTTGATCCTAGCAAGAGAAAGACTATTGCATTCCAGATTATCCACGATTTTTCCTTTGAAATCTAGACTAGTTTCAGCTTTGCAGAGTTTTGCTTTGATATCAGCTATATCGGCTTGTAGTGAAAACCCGATCTTCCTAAATCTTTTTGGGAACTCTAGAGTTACAAAGCTATGGTATACGAAGTCTCACGTTCCATTTTTTCGCTGTGTTTCTACTTATGTACACCCCACAAAATTATGTTGGGGAGGTTCATCTTATGATGTGCTATTGGGAAAGCTCGAAATTGCTTTGAAAGATCATCAAATTGATGAAGCTTGGGAGTTGTTTAGTGATTTCAGAAAGCTATATGGTTTTCCAAACGACAATTTTTTGCTTATGTTGGTTTCTCAATTGTCCTATACTTCTGATTGCAAGAGACTGCACAAGGCATATAACTTGGTTCTTCAAAACTGGAAAGAGAAGCCAGTTGTATTGCAACTTGATACCTTAACTAAACTTGTTCTTGGGTTGGCAAGATCCCAAATGCCGAGTCCTGCTTCGGAGATTCTTAGATTGATGCTGCAGACGAGGAGACTACCGCGAATGGAACTCTTGCAGTTGGTTATTCTTCACATGGTGAAGTCGGAGGTCGGAACATATCTTGCTTCTAATATTTTGGTCCAGATTTGTGATTGTTTCTTACAACAGGCTACAAGTAGAAATGACCAAGCGAAGTCGATGAAACCGGATACTATGCTATTTAACCTAGTGCTCCATGCCTGTGTTAGGTTTAAATTATCTTTAAAGGGGCAGCAACTAGTGGAATTGATGTCTCAAACTGAGGTTGTTGCTGATGCACATACAGTTGTCCTTATTGCACGGATTTATGAAATGAATGATCAAAGAGATGAGCTAAAGAATTTGAAAACCCACATTGATCAAGTTTCACCTTCATTGGTTTGTCATTATTGTCAGTTCTATGATGCCTTGTTGAGCTTGCACTTTAAGTATGATGATTTTGATTCTGCTGCTAATCTCGTGCTGGAAATATGTAGATTTGGTGAATCTAATAGCATTCAAAAGCATTGGAGGGAGTTGCAAAAATCTAGCTTTCTTCCAATTGGTTCACGTCATCTAAAGGATGGATTGAAGATAAAGATTATGCCAGAACTACTGCAGAGAGATTCTGTTCTCAATGTGGAAGTCAAACCAGAGTTCATAAACTATAAGAATGGGAAGCTTGCTGCGAGTCATAAGACCGTAGCTAAATTCATTGTTGAACTCAGGAGGATTGGAGAAACATCTGAGCTCTCAAAACTTTTGCTTCAGGTTCAAAAAGGGCTGGCATCAGTTGAAGGTTCTAATTTGTGTTCTGATGTAGTTAAAGCTTGCATTTGTTTAGGTTGGCTCGAAACTGCTCATGACATTTTGGACGATGTTGAAGCAGTTGGCTCTCCATTGGACTCCACAGTATATTTCTTGCTCTTGAAAGCATATTACAAACAGGATATGCTCAGGGAAGCAGATGTGCTTCAAAAACAAATGACAAAGGTTGGTTTGTCCATCAGTACCACCGAAGAAATGGCTAGCTCTACGTGTTCTTCCAGTCGAATTTTGTTTCCAAACATCGAAGTAGCCACCCACACATCTCTGGTTGAATCTCTAATTCAAGAAATGAAAGAGACTAATTCGATGTCTAGAGTTCTCAAGTTCAATTCATCCATTTACTTTTTCTGCAAGGCCAAAATGATTGAGGATGCCTTACAGGCATACAAAAGAATGCAACAATTGGGCATCCAACCTACCGCTCAAACTTTCGCCAATCTTGTTTTTGGATTTTCATATTTGCAAATGTATCGCAACATAACGATTCTATGGGGAGACATAAAAAGGAGAATGCAGAGTACGCATTTGGTTTTGAGCAGAGATCTGTATGAGTGCTTGTTGTTGTACTTTATTCGAGGTGGTTACTTTGAAAGAGTGATGGAAATTGTAGGACGCATGGAGGAGCAGAATATGTACACTGACAAGTGGATGTACAAAAGGGAGTTCCTAATGCTTCATAAGAATCTTTATAGGAGCTTAAAGCCATCAGAAGCCAAAACTGAGGCACAAAAGAAAAGATTGGAGGATGTTAGAGCATTCAAAAAATGGGTCGGTATATACTAAAATTGTATATGAAGCTTGAAACTGGTGTAACAGAAACATATTTTGTTTAGATTTTGGTAGCTCTTAGTCGAAGGCCGTTGAAAAAAAGAAACCGTCAAAAGAACCAGAGTTCAAAGCAAAGATCTTCTGTTTACTAAATTAGGAAAATAGTGAGAGATGTCTTCATTGTTTAGATGTGATCAATTTATGAACAATGAAGGCCACCCGTTCAAAATTGAACTCTTTTCTGCTTACAAATTGATCGAAACCGTCACAAATTGCATTAACAATGAGGCAATTATATACGTTGGAAATGGGAAGACATCGCAGTTCGAAAACATCAATATCAAATGTATAATTCTTTTTCCCTAACTTTCTGTTCACCACTATTGCTTGCACTTGACAATGCTTTTGCCCACTGTAGGGTGGACAATTTTTAGATTCTTGTGTTCTTATGGATTCCAACCATAGTTATTTAGCAGCAACTAAGCAGGATGAGGTGTACTTGAAGTGAAGCTCTCAAGATATCACCAGCAACAAGTCTCCTGATTATACTATTGAATCGCATGTTCAGTACTAAACTATCTTGCCTCTCTCAGATGGTGATGATAGTCTTAAATGAACTCCTAACATTAATGGCAGCTTTACTACCAAGCCTACTTTTCTCGATTTAACTAAGAGATCTCCTTCATTGTTGTTCCTTTAATTCATCACATATGGAAGACTAAAATTCCAAAAAATGTGAAATTATTCTTATGGTCGCTTGCCTACAGAAGTCTGAACACTCATGAGAAACTCCAAAAAAAATTCCAGTACACAATGCCCAATCTCTTGATATGTTGCCTTTGTTTCAAAGAAGAGGAGATCTTGGACCACTTATTTTTGCACCGTCTCTTTACTAGGAAAGCTTGGAACACTTTGTTTAGAATTTTTTATTTGGAACTTTGTCTTCCTAGTAAGGTTGATAGTTGGTTGATTGAAGGGCTAAACATTATAGGTTATAGCTCAAAAGGAAACATCTTATGGAGATATGCTACCCAGTTCCTTTTGTGTGCATTTGGAAAGAAAGGAATAGTATAATTTTTTAAGATAGCTATAATTCTTTTGATTCTTTTTGGACTGATGCAACACACAACTTCTTGGTGGAGAACAAATTACACCAAACACTTTTGTAATTATAACCTTTTTATGATATTCAACAATTGGAAGGCCATCATTTGACAAATTTACTTTTTACATCCAAAAAAATCTCATTCACAGGAAAAGAACTCATGTCAGTTGGATCCATCAAAATGTTAAAGAGGTCTCATTGAGATATGTACTTCATTCGATGCTCCAACCTTCTTGTCACATTCCATACATTTTAAATAGTTATCTAGAATTTTAGTACATTGTTTTTTTCTTTTAACCACATTGTTGCTAGTTTTGAAGATGATCGGTTGCACCCATAAACATGTATCTATGCACACATATCTACATGTAATGTAGCCTTGCTAATGTTGGTGGGTCACATTTTTGCTATTTGTTGGAATATGATTGTGTTGCATACACATTTATATACGACTTGGAGAAGCAATAACATCACGACAGGTGAATCATTTCATTAGTCTTGGATTGGCCTCTTTCTGGAATCAAAGATGGAAGATCGACCATAAATCAGAGAGAGTGAGTCCAAAATTGAAAAAAAAAAAAAAAAAAAATCTACGTGAAGAGAAAATCTAGAATAAAATTTGCAAATTTGATGAGAATAACAAAGGAGAAATGGAAGGATTGAAGAGAGACCCACAAAACGCCTTGATCTTTGTACAAAATACAAAATCGATATGGTTCCAAATATCAAGGTTAATCGATACTTCACGAAACGCATCAATTCAAAAACTACAGATCTCCTTGTTCCATAAGGTGAAAGACATAAAGTAGCAAATCAAGAATGAGGAGTTTCAGAAGAAGAATCGGGTTTTGAAATTCCTCGTCGTAGATCTTGAATCAAATCTCCCAAGTCTTTACGAGCAGACTCTCTTCCAAACATAAAACCATACCTAACAAGAAAAAAAAATGAAGGAAGATGGATTGAATTAGGAATATCCAGATAAGGAAGTGAAAGAAAGAGAAATAAAATCTCACCAGAATGAAATGGCAGAGAAGGCTCCGGCAGTCGCAATAGTCTGAATCAGAGTGAAGGATTTCCCCATTTCAATTCTCTCTCTCACCAAATTCGTCCGCCGATTCAGAGAAGAAGAAGAAACGCGGAGGTTCTTTCATTTCTTGGGCTTCCACTTGTTTAGCCCCATACATAGACCATCGTTTTGGGCTTTTCACTTTTGGCCCATAAAAGTCAAAGTCGATTGGGCCCATTAGGAAATGGACTGGCTTGGGCTTCGAGAAGTATTCGCCCTTTGCTTTATAATACCCATTGCTGTACTTTGACCAAAAAAGTATTTTTTCTCATAGTTGAAAATTTAGCAATTAGATTCGAAATAATTAAGTATATAGTAACATTTTTAAAAAATTGTAAATATAGCAAAATTTGTCAAATTCTATCAATGATAGAAGTCTATCACCGATAGACCATGTTGTAAATATTGGTCTATCGGTACGAGTCTACCATCGATACAAATCTATCATATTTGCAAATTTTTTTAAATGTTGCTATATTCGTAAGTATTATTCCTAAAATAGTCATCAATTACAATTACCCATTTTTTAGAGTAATTGTACATAGTATAATTTTAGAAATAATAATTAATTATATAACAACGTTTACAAAAATTGCAAATATAGTAAAGCATGGTAGATTCTTATGGATTATCAGTGTTAGACAAATATATACAACATAGTCTATTAGTAATATACTCCTATCGTTGATAGACTTTGACAGATTTTGTTATATTTACAATATATTTTAAAATATTGTTATATATTTAATTATTTGGAACGTAATTATCTTTTTCTTTTTTTTTTATTCTTCATCCATAACTCTCAAACTTGTTAAATTTATTAGAAAACATAAATACTATTATTTATTTAGAATTTTTCACTAAAATTTGAGGTGGTAATTGATATTTATGCTATGTTTGAGGTATCAAAAATTATATATTGATTTTCCACTCTGCAGAGTTCAAAAAAATGAATTAATTTTTATTCAGAATTTAATTAAAGAATGAAGTTTAAATTACAATATTTATAATCATTAGTACTGTTATAAATTTGATGACAAAACAAATTAAATCGCTTAACGACATTTATTGCACCTTATCCATACCGTATATTAATATATTTAGCATCCCAACTTGTATCAAATAAATTAATCCATTGAAGTATAGTGATGAAAATGATGATAAGATTGCATATTAAATGTAGAAATAAATGCCAAAAATGAACAGAGTGCCCAAAACTTGACTACAAATTCAAGCCAAAATTGGAGGTTCAATTCACTGTTCCACATAGTTGAAAAGGTGAAATTAAGGGTACATGTGGCAGTTGCTTTTGGATGCTTTAAGAAAAAGGATCAAAATCAACTGTAGACATCAAATCTATGTTCTGACAATCACATTAGAATGAGGATCAAAACAAAAACAAAAACAGATTTGAACTTTTATATTATGTACTGTATTAACTCTGCATTTTAAAACAGTAACAAATCAATCAATCAATCAGCTAACCTTTCTACTTCCCCCTATCCCTTAGTACTCATATTTCTTTAAGAGTTGAGACAAAAAGGTATCTGTTCAGATCTTTGAACAATCAGTTCAAGAGTCATATAATTGGTAGGCACAAAAGAAGAGAGGGCTTAAGCACGTACACTAAGCTTTTCCATACAAAAAAGTGATTGCGGGTACCAATTTCTTTCATTATTCTGCGACTGTTGTTGACACATTAGATGACAAGTTCCAGCATCATCAACCATTTCAGTTTTTCTTTTCAGTTAACACCACAGCGATCCTCAGAACTAATCACTCCTCTGACTCTTCTAGTGCTTGCTTCAGGATTTCGACGACTTTCAACATTGTTGGTCGATCTCTTGCAGTCTTGTTGAGACATTGACTGGCTAAATTGGCAACTTTTCGAGCTGCTGCCAGGTTATACTGGTTTTGAAGCCGAGGATCTATTATCGTTTTGAAACTTTTACTGTTTGTAGGAAATTGTTTCACCCACTCCAGTAGCTTTTGCTCTCCAGTTGGGCGGTTTCTTTCAAGAGTTCGCCTGCCTGTTAGGATCTCATACAACACTACTCCAAAACTCCATATGTCACTTTGCATTGTTAGATGTCCTGTGACGACGTACTCAGGTGCTGCATATCCATATGTCCCAACGACCTGTGATCGAGCAACCAGCAGAAATCAGCTTTACAAAGTCATTAATCTACAACATTGATGCTTCTAAGTTCTTTTCATAAATCTAATAAGATTAATTCCAGTGAGTAGAAACGAAGGAGCATTTGAGTAACTTGGCATGAAAGGAACAACCATGTTTCAAATTTCCCAATTACGGAAGACAAATTAACAAAATCCTCAAGTCAAAACTACATTGAGAAATATTGCGCATATTGTTTACATCATGTCATATGTTTTCTAGTTCTATAGAATATAATTGTAAACTTTTGTTAGAGATGTGGCTATCATTTTTAGATGTGAAAATTGAACAGAAGCTTAAAAAAATGGCTTTTCATGAAGAGAAACATGAACTCCTTAAGTAGTGAACTTACTGCAGTGGACACATGTGTGCGATCACCAGTTGGTCCTTCTCTAGCAAGCCCAAAATCCGAAAGTTTAGGAGAGAATTCTTCATCCAATAGTACATTTGATGATTTGAAGTCGCGATAAATCACCTTTCATTCAGAGAAAGCAAAAACGTATCAAGTTACCAGTGAAAATTGAATATTGTGCAATACGATAAATCATTAGATATCAATCTAATATGAACGCTGTGAAAGAGCATAGATTACTAGCCATTGTTGTTTAGAATGAAATGTGATTAGCACTTCAAAAGAGCATATTCAACTGGAAACAAAGACAAAACAATATGCAACTTAGCATAAAACCTAGATGGAAGCAAAGGTCAGATGGCAGTTATGATTCAGATGCATCAAAAGAATGATTCTTTCCCAAAAGAAAACTTATAGAAATGAGTTATACCTGGACTTCTAATCCTTCATGTAAATAAGCTAATCCTTGAGCTGCACCAAGGATAATCTGTAGCCTAGTTTTCCAAGTCAAAAGAGTCCTACTCCTGCTAAAGAGATGATCTTCTAAGCTTCCATTAGACATGAATTCATAGACTAACAGTCGTTGGATCCCTCTTTCTCCATCTTCTGAACAATATCCCAAAAGTTTTACCAGATTTGGATGACTAACAACACCAAGAAATTGAACTTCTGCAAGCCATTGTTTGTGACCCTTGAACAACAAAAGAAAAAACGTTATGAAGATTAACTGAAACGTAGAAATATATCCTAAACAAAGACTAACCGATCATCTTCTCAAGCTCTTTAAAAGACTAACTGTAGCAAATAAATAGCAATTACCTGTGAGCTATTTGACTTAAGTCGCTTGATAGCAACTATAATTTCCTCTCCCTGATCACCTTCAAGCCTAATTTTCCCCTTATATACGCTCCCAAATCCACCTTCTCCAATCCTAAGCAACCTGCTGAACCCATTAGTCGCAATTTTGAGCTCTTCAAAAGTGAAAACTCTCAGAGTATGCTCTTTCTCTTTATACAACTCCGGTATACTCCGGGGCGTAGGCAAAGTTTCCAGTGCTTCAATCCCTCGATTGGTAGGTTTACGATCCGATTTATTACTATGATTCAGGTGCTTCACCGATTCTCCCCCTCTCTTAATCTTGGTTTTGCGATGTAAATTGAAGAAACAACCCATACTCAAATCGCCGGGAGAAACTCAAACAACAAACAATTCACTCGTAGTTTAGTTAAAATTGAAAACAAAGGTACCCAATTGACCCAAAAAGTCAAATTGGACACGGAATTCAATTACCAATCCCAAAAGCCAAAAAATCTATCCAAAATCTATCAACAGGGAAGACCCAACTAGAAACTTGGATTCTAAGAAATGTAGAAACAGAAAAATCAGAAGGCGACAAAGAATCGAAGTATACGATCCAATAAAACAAAGAAATTCCAGATATAGAAAAACAGGGATTAAGGAGATTGAAATGGAAAAACGGGGTGTTTGATGAAATGAAGAGATTGCGTGAAGAATACGGGAGAAGAAGCATTAGATAGAAAGAGTAATGGAACAGAAACAAAATCGAGGACGTAAATGAAAGGAATAATGAGTGAAAAAGGAAGAAGAGAGCTTAGTTTCTTCCATGGATATGAGCTGCCAAATGCAGGAAGCAAGCTAAGCATGGCGAGCGGTTAAAAGAGGAATGGTTGGGTATTTGCTTTGACGAAATGCAGACGTATTCACATGAATCCCCTCTTTTCTTTCTAAATAAAATAAACAAACAAAAAACATTCAATTACAATTTATTATTATTTGTTCTCTTTTCTATTTGCATTTAAGACCTTCCTTTTTCTCTTTTTTGGACTTTAAGACCTTCATTTTGACTTTTTAATACCTTTCTTTAGAGGTAATTTTTAAACAATTTAGCTCAACCCAAACAATAATTTAGTTCAACTCGTATTCGAGTGTATTAGTAACCGTGTGATTGCATTAGTAGATTAAAACAACAAAATGAAATGGTACAGCATCAGTGAGACACGTTAATAAACGTTGTTCATAACGAAAATGTACTCTTATTACATTGAATATTTGGCATTTTATTTCGAAGATACAACAATTTTCAAATATATTGTGTGATAACTAAGGGGGTGTTTGACTCTAGGACTACGGGTAACCACTCCACGTCTTGGAGAAGGATTTGGTTTTTCATAATCACTCTTTTCTCTCTTCTTCACTATTTCACTCCTTCCTCAATCCTTCTCGTTCCTTCCCCAATCATTCATCAAACGCATATTATCATAACACTATCTATCATAGTTCTTCCTCCAAACACATACTATTATAACACTACCTATCATAATTCTCCTTCCAAACACATACTATCATAATTCTCCTTCCAAACACATACTATCATAATACTAAACTATTATGATACTAGGAATCATAACACTAGTCCTTCCATAAATCAACTTTTTCACTCAACGCCCCTTAAAGTTTTTAACAAGATAAACTCTTCAAATAGAAGGGGGGGAAAAAGAACAAACATAAAGATACGATAGACCCGTGAAAATTTTAAGTTAAGAAAATGTGATAGCGTGTTATTTTAAAATAATAAAAAGAAAAATAAAAGCTTGAAAATTATTTAAGAACCTAAAATGGATATGAAAGTCAATTTTACTTGGAAAAGGCGAAAGTGGCTCACCTTCTTGCTAAGAATTTTACGAACAACAAATGTATTTCCATCGCCCTACGGAAAGAAGGAAGAATGAGAGAAAAAAAAAGGTAAAATTACAAATTAATTTCTAAAATTTTAGAATTTATATTTATTAACATTCATCAATTTTTAATATTACAAATTTAGTATATAAACTTTTAAATTTATTTTATATTGTTGTAGATTATTTTAACGAGCAACTGTGAATGATAAGTTAGAGTAGTACGATGTTTTGAAGTGGTTTTGAATTGATAAAAAAAAAAAATTGTTGTTGTTGTTTAAAATCACTTCATAATATATTTTAATTTAATGTTTAATTTATACTTTTATTTTCATTTTTATATAAAATAATTGATTTTGAAAGGAAGACATAGTTTGAATAAGTTTTAAAATGATAAAATAATTTTAACTATTTCAAGATGACTTGCAAATATTTTCAAACAATACCGTGGATACAAAAAGAAATTTCATAGATGATAAATGATTGCACACTCACCTTGTCCCTATTTTACTAAGCACTATGCCCTGTTTCAAATAAAGTTGTACATTGTCGAACTCAATCGTTTTTAAAATTAATTTATAAAGAAATTATTGTGTTTAATAAAAGAAAATTATGGATAGCAAAAGAATTGAAACTGTTTACAAAATAGAGCAAAAAAAGGAAAAAAAAAATTGTTGAATGGTAGAAAATTTGATAGATTGTGTTATATTTTGTAAATAATTTCAATTCTTCTTTTCATTATATTTGAAAATGTCCAGTTGAATGAGAATTTCTTTAACAATGGCAAATTGTCACATCATTTCTCAAATTAATGAAAAAATTCTAAATATTTAAATTTTGGACTAATTAAAAGTTGACATGTGTTCCAAATTGAAAATAAAAACATAAATTGGGCAAATTCTAACTTCATCTTAACCATTCGATAAAATTAATTATTTTTGTTCGATTAAAAGTTATTATTCAAGCTAAAGTCTAATTGAGCTGAAAGCTTAATTTAGTCCAAATACTAAATAAAACTCAAATTCAATTGTCAAATTCAATTGGTTATGTCCAAGGGTCACATCCATGCACCAACCAAAGCTAAATCCTACAAAGTCAACCTAAAACTCTATAAATAAATGAATTCTTTTTATTTGTAGGGGTCATAAAATTTTACTCTAGAGAATTCTCCAAAATAATCAGAAGATTGAACCATGCATAAAACTCAAGTCCCAACCCACTCCACTTTCATACATCAAGAGTACACATTCAAGCGAGAGAGAGTCAAATGATCAAATATTAAAGATCGAACCACGTTGCATCAAAATTGCAACATCAACACAAGTTCAACTCCACGAAACACATTTCTTCAAAAAAAAACCTCGTGCAAACAAATCAGCACACCTAGTGGACATCCCTACCTCTCATATATCTCGTCATCCAAATCTACAAGAAAACAAATGGCACTAAAGAAAGTTGCATCCAAGTATTATGTTGCAAGTGGCGCATACACAAGACCTGTCACCCGTAGTCGTTCAAAGGAAATCATGTGGGAACAAGGCTAAGGTTCTATCATCGCACGAAGCATCCTTAAACAATTGATGAAATCTCCTAAAGTTGGGGTTGTCATCAAGGAAAATCCTTTGTATGATAACTCTAATTCTGTCTCTAGCAAGTCAAGGAGAGAATCACACCTTGATGTGATGACTGTCATGATGGTTGATGTAACAGCCAAGGTTGCTATGGAAGAAATGGAGCGGAAAATTAATCATCTGATGAAAGATGTCGAGGAACAAGATCACAAAATCGTAGTTTTGAGAGTGCAAATATTGCAGACTTGTGAAATTGCCGAGTCGAGTCAAACTCTTGTTGTCAAAGCCAATAACAAAGAGAAAGAAAGTAGTGCAAGAAAACCAACCACAACAATAATCAACTTTTATTGCTTTCCTCTCAAGTCAACAATTACATGATATGATCGCAAACTCTATTAGAGCTCAGTATGGAGGCTCGTCCTAAACTTCTTTCATGTACTCTAAGCCACACACCAAAAGAATTGACAACTTGAGAATGTCGCTTGGGTACTAGCCCTCAAAGTTCCAGGAATTTGATGGGAAGAGCAATCTAAAGCATCGCATCACCCACTTTGTTGAAACATGCGAGAAGGCACGATCAATAGGAGACCAGGTGGTCGTTAGGCAACTTGTTCAAAACTTGAAAGGAAGTTCTTTCAAGTGGTACACAGACCTAAAGCTCGAAGTGATTGATAGTTGGAAACAACTAAAGAGAGAGTTCCTCAACCACCTCTATAACATTGGGCACACTGTAGCATGATGGAGCTTACAAATAAGAAAATAACAAAAGGGAGAATCTATCATCGACTACATCAATCAACGGAGAGCTCTGAATCGACGTGTTGATAAGTATTGATATTTTCAAAACAAGTATTGTGGAATGATAAATGATTGCATACCCACCTTATCCCTCTTCATATCCTACTAAGCCGTATGTCTCTTTCAAATAAAGTTGTACATTGTCGAACACAATCGTTTTTTAAATCAATTTATGAAAATTAATGAACTATCAAAAATTCATGTTATATTTTGTAAATAATTTTTTTAATTATATTTGAAAATGGTCCTAACTATATAAATCCACCATATTAAAAACTAAAATAATTTTAAATTACTTAAGATCCTTCTTTAGAGTTGGTTAATGGTTGGTTACCATTATCACATCTTCTTCTTTTTTCATATTATTTAACAATATCATGCCATTATACATGTTATCCCCCACTACCTTTTTTCTCATATATAATAATTAGTTAGCAACCACCACCCACCACCCTCAAAATATCCATATATCTACTGCCCTAGGGAGAATTTTCATTTTATTGCAAGACAGTTGGTCAGTATTGGTCAACCGATCGTGAGTCAGTAAATATATTACCAATAGAAAAAAAAACGGCATATGCAACTTTGACCACCTAAAAAGTTTTTGAAGCGAAGCCTCTATCACACGTAACCATAGTTGTGTGTAAGAAAACATGCTAATAAATAGCTTAATTCGATCACTCCAAAGAGAAAAATAAGTAATTTATAAAGAAAAGTCTTGACATTACTCATATGAGAATAAGTAATTGTAACCTGAGTAGGTTGTCTTATTATCTTGAGACCTCAAAACTCTACAGAACAATCTAAATTAACTTTCTTAATAAATACATTTGTTGGTTTTTCCACCTTTAATCTTAGTAAATACATTTATCAGTATCAAAGCCTCTTTTTTCTTTATTTTTGCCGGTTTTCTCTTTTCTAAATTATAAATTTATCTCAAGTACTTTTCATCCTATCCAAAATCTGCCGTATTCAAATATATATATATATGACTGTGTTAAAACACAGGAAAATAAAGTATTTGAGTTGTAAAGCACTCACAAATGTCGAGAGGAATGTAGAAGTTGTTTTAGTTATATAATTAGCAACGCTGTGTTGTTAATTGCATTGTGAACTTTAGTGTTTGTGTTTGTCACCAGATATTTAACAATTACCTCAAAATATCAAAGTTCCCTTTTCAACCTTTATATATATATACTTTTCTTTAATTTTGGTTGAGAAACAATAACACCTAAGAGACTTTTGTCCACTTGACTTATGTGTTAGGCTTGACGATAATTAAGATGTGGAATAAAAGAAGCATCCACTTATGTATTGGCCGCCGGCCGGATGATAATTAAGATGTTGAAAAAAGAAAACAAAAAGTGCATTCTTACTTATATTTGTGTATCCACTCGTTGATATTGATAGATGAAGTCCTAATCTTATAGAAATATCGACGAAAATATGATCGATAAAGTGAAGATCTTATATTAGTAAGCGTTGACATGATCATAGTTGTATTAGTTACAATTGTTGCTTATTTTGTTATTTTTTTTGGATATTTCTACAATAAAATGGAAATGATAATGTTGATTCTCCTCTTATGTTTGTAGAAATGTGAAAATATCGATAAAAGATTAATATCATGATCATGAAGCGTTGAAAAGAAAAGTTATCACAAAAGGGTGAAAGCTAGCTTAATTAATATGTTTATCCCTAAAATGTAACAAGAATGATGAAATGTGGTGCGGAGGTGATTGAATATTTGTGTTCTTTATATGCTTTAAAGAGAGCAACTCAATTCTCCATAACTCTATATTGTATGTAACAATGGTTTGTGATATCACAAATATTCAAGTGTAAGTTGGAGAGTCCATCCATTATCCAATTCACTCCATCACAGTGATTTTTTAATGAAGGAAATTTGATGCAAACTTTGCACATTAATAAAATGTGTCGTCCCATGACAAACTTTTTTTAATATGTAGCAAAAATAGGAAGCAAATGCACCTCATTATTGCCTTCATTGTACTTCAAATAATCCTCACAAATCATGATCTCACAACCACATTGTTTATAATTGAGTTATTCTTCTTAGTAGTTTTAGTTAAAATCTTGATGTATGTAAACATTCATGCACTTTATATATATATATAAAAAGAGACCAAACATGTCTTGACAAACTCTTGATTTCTTTTTTTAAAAAAAGGTACTCAAGTCATTATTGCAATACTCATGTCGTTTTATTCTTTATTAATTTATAACAAAATACCATCATCTTCAACTCTTAAGGCAGAGGCAGAGGAAGAAAATAGAAAAAACTGATTAGTCAAAAGATATTAGGTGAGACATTTTTAATTGAAGTTGCACTTCTTTTTGGAGTAGAAAGATATTTGAATATAATATCCATATGAAGACTGGGTATAGTTTTTGTTTTGTTTTGGTAATTTTGAAATAAACAAATTGGTGTGTTTGGGCAATGATCTGTGCTTGGACAATTTGGGGTTCAAAACTTGGTCAGTATTGATCACCATAGACCCAATTCAAATATGGTATTATCAAACAAAATTGTTGACATCACTTTGAAAACAGAAATAGAAGTTCAAAAAGTCAAAAATAAATTTATTAAAGAAAAGTTTTAAATCACAAAAGAAACCCCTATCCCCAACATTTTTAGCTTTCAAATAGTTGAAAGTAATTTTTAATGGATTGAAAATAGTTATTGGAAAAAACTTTAAAAGGATATAGTTTCTAGATATTATACTTTTTAGTTATTGGGTTTTGAGTTTGATATTACTTTTTAAGCTTCAAAATGTGTTTTATCTCATCGGTCTTTAAATTTCAAGATTTACATTTTAAATTTTTAGTGTTACTATCTATTAATTAATTTTAAATTATTATAAATTAAATTTTAATAATGATAAAAAAGATATGAAACTTAATTTTTTAATTCTTCCTAATATGAATAATTGCATTCAACGAGAATATGAATCGTATCATGCTTCATTCAAGACGTGAAGTTTAATTCAAAGAAAAATGAACTTTAAACTATTTTAAGTTTTCCAACCTATTGTGTGATTGTTTATGGAAGAAAACAAGAATTTAATTGGTGGTTTATCTATTTTTACTTTGAATCTATAAACATGAATTTATGCGTTTTTTTAATTTTTGAAAAACAATATTCCTCAAGTTTGATGGTCATGTTCATTTGCTTTCTTAAATTTTTTAAAAAGTTTGAGAGAGACTTAAATATTGTAATGGCAAAAGAGGACGAAAAAAAAACATAAAAAAGAATAAATTGTCTTGTAATTCATAAGTATAGAAACATAAATGTACAAATCAAGCCAATTATTAAAAAAAGTAATCATAAAAACAACCACCATGTCTATTTGTTTTCATCTAATTTGAAAACAAAAGGGAAATCTTATTGAGATTGATTTTCCTCTAAAAAAAATGAAAAGTAAAGCTAAACTAAAGAACATTCTCCATTCAAATTTTCGTCCCAATCCATATAAATTATAAGAGTCCAATATTTCAATTGCTTTTTGCGTTCGTAACATAGTATCTATAACTTGTTAATGATAATAATTAATTTAAACACTCCATTACTTTGAAATCCTAATACAGACCAAAATCTCATGAAACTTAGAAACTGAGATATGACCATTTCCTTTTAATCATACTCTAAGAAGATACAAAACAATGACATGACGAAGCCTTATTTCAACTTAATTAATACAGGGGGCATACATATTATTATAGTAATCTCCAATTCGGGTAGATCTACTGCAAGAACTCTCTTGGGTCCGTGACATATCCGGTCAAAGCTGAGGCTGCAGCTGTGTATGGAGAAGCAAGGTAAATCTGTCCCTCCTTGTGTCCCATTCTACCGGGGAAGTTCCTGTTCGTTGTTGAAACGCAAACCTGCAAATGCAAACAAACACCCCTCCCCCATGTTATTTCACATTATTCATGGCAGAAGATAATCCAATCTCGACTTAAGTTTTCAAAATGGTTAGCACATGATTGATAACATGTTATAACTATAAAGTTTAGTTTGGATCCCAGAATATCTTGGTCCCCCCTAAAAAGTGGCTTTGATTGAGAAAGGAAAAAAAGAAAAGAAAAAAACAAGCCCATAAAACCTCTCCGAAGAAAGGGTTTCCAACTAAGATACTATTGGGAGGATAATTACAAGGTACAAAGAGAAACATGGAACTAAGGACCAAACATCACCATGGTCTTTCTCCACACCGCTAACCAACAAAACCAGTCTCTCTTTGAAGGTTGGATGGAAAAGGAACTCTTTGAATCTAAAACTAAGATCTTTTGGTAGTAAAATATCACATGCAACATGGACAAGAAGACACTAATTTTTAAAATAGAACACCAGTGGGTAAACTTTATTTATTAATAAAATATGTGTATATATGGATACATTAAGACTTCTCGTGTCTGGAGCGCATCCATGTTTCTCTATGTCCAACAAGCAGTCCGCATATCCTAGATTACAACTATGAGGTGATTCAAACTTGAAACCTAAGGAAATGTTTCTAGTTCCTTAACCATTGCAGTTAAGCTTTAGTTGGCAAATTAAGGAAGCTCCAAACAAATAGTACTGAAGTTTTGGGCACAAAAACCCCACATGGAAGAACATTAAAGTTCAGTATTTCTAGACCTCCACACAAGAGTCCCAACCCCTCTCTATACCTTTCAAAACATTCTGGTTTCTCTTGGCCAAAAGCCCAAAATAATCCATATGAAAGCCAGCTGACGATAAAGAGAAATTTAAGGATAGTTTTAAGATAAAAGGAGAGGATAATAAAAGTCAGACCGAAGGGTCACACAAAATTCTCAGATGCATAACTCTATTGACGATTTAACTAAGAAGAAACAAGTCAGACACTCAATCATACAGTTCAATTAGAAGCTTGAAAACATAATTTTTAAGATTAAAAACTAAAGTATCGTAGATTAAAAACTAAAGTATCGTAGATCAATTCAAATAGAACGCTTTGTGTAGAGAGTGAAAGTAATTGCTATCGAGAAAATATGGCTGGATATTTAATTTATCTCCAATTACTGCCTTGTGAAAAAATTACAGCAGGGAACCGGTAGCCAGAATTCAGTAACAGAGATCTACCTCGTGAATAAGTCCATGTTTTCCTTTTTCTAAGTTTATTCTAAAATTGAAGTACAGGAAAACTATGACTGACCTGTGCTTCATTCATCCGTGCATAAGTATCCCTAGGGCCACCTAAACAAGCAGCACAACCAGGACTTGCTGGTGTATCACACCCAGCTTCCTCAAATATCTGAGAGCAAGTTTTACCACCAGCTCCAGGTACTGGGATACTATACAAATCCATCCAAACCTGTTCATTTTTACCACCAAAAGAAAAAGTAAAAAAGTCATGAACATGTATAAAATCCTGACTGCAAGTTTGTGAAAATTCATTTCAACATAGAATTGTACACAGTTCTAGACCTTTTGAGTGGCAGGGACAATAAATGTAGGAACTTTGACCTTCTTTCCCTGAAGATAAGATTTACATTATACTATGAGCCTCCCAAAATATATCCAGATGCTAAAATATTAGCACAAAATAAGGGTCATGGCAACGAAAACTCAGAAACATCCCTCATTTTTTCAATACATAAACCAATAGAGTAAGATGTAGCTAATAGTAAAGCAAGGAAAAAAAACCAGTTGTCATTTAAGCTAACAAGTAAAAAAACAGTCACAACAGAACAGGCATGGCATTCTTTAAGAAGAAACCAGTCACCACTTGAAAAGAACAAAAGCAAATATAATATTCTTTAAAAGAAAATACATCATGGCAACATTGAGGGCAGGGATAAGCATGAGTATGTAATCTAATTCACAAGTAAAAGAGTTGAGGTAATTACTGCAGCATGAAAAACTTTAGCCAAAGCCAGAAAATCCTCTGTCTTTCCCCCAGTACAAGATCCAACATATACTCTATCAATTTTCACATCTTTACATTCCCTTGCTAAAGCACGGTTATCTGGAGAATGGGGCTGCAAAATTTCAAAACAAAAAAAAAGGAAAGAAAGGAAGAAAAAACAAAAAAGAAAAATTTAGGAAAGAAAACAAGTAAACATAGGCAGAAACTATGTGACTTAGGACAATCTAGATCCCCAACCTTAGCTACCACAGGCTCCAGTTTTGACACATCAAATCTGTATTCTGAAAGAAATCTGAATCCAGCATAATAACTAATCAGTAACAAATGGACCTCAATAGGAAACAAATATTTTTCTATCATTATAAAAATAGCAAAAATCACTTAATGGGGAAAAATATCCAAGCAAAAACCAAGCAAGGATTTCTACCCAATATCACGTTTTAAGAAACAAGAGTCTTTTCACTGGTTCAACTGGGAAGACGAGACTATACCAACCAAGCAAAGCAAGCACTTCCCCAAGTAACCTACGGTCACCCACCCAACAAGCAAGGATTTCTATTTTCTACCTACTAAAATACTTTGAGCATGTCCAACTATAATTTTAAAGTGGGAGAACCCATCAAGCAAGGATTTCTACCAACTAAAAATACTTCTGAAACATGATGCTTCAGTTCTTCTACTACAATAGCAATTTCAAACGGACCAATGGTGGCATTAAGTGTAGAATCTCTATTTCCTCCTCAGTCCTCCGGACCCTCCATTTCTCTAAAAATTGGAGTCCAATAGATAA
Organism: Cucumis hystrix; assembly: GCA_025688845.1. Taxonomy (NCBI): domain Eukaryota; kingdom Viridiplantae; phylum Streptophyta; class Magnoliopsida; order Cucurbitales; family Cucurbitaceae; genus Cucumis; species Cucumis hystrix. Next base: position 347,603 of record CM046886.1, on the reverse strand, counting down.
TGATAATCCAACATTCTTCTTCATTTTTCACAACTACTTTTTATTGTTAGTTAAAAATATTATTTCTGTTAGCAGTTTGGCTTTTCTGTTACTGTTGATATTAGGTGTCATTAGTTGGGCATCACGTATGGGTTCTTGAACATTGTGTGTATCATGCACGGCTAATATTATGCAGCAGAACAAAATCACTTCATTTACAAGCTGTCAACCTCCCCTTTCACTTTCACCAAGGGAGAAAAAGTCCCCTTCAAAGTTTCTACAAGATTGACTTCCTCATCTAAAAGAATTCCGACCCAAAATCAGCATTCAACACCTAAATAGCCAGTTGTCTTGATAAGCCCATGAATTGTATTTAGATTATAGCACGTCACTTTTAAGACCCAATTTTGGTGTCTACTTTGGGTTTTTGGGCAATCAATTAGGGAAAGTGTTTCCCAATTGTTGGTTGGGCCATTATTATCCTCCAAAGCTCAACATCTTTGGTCCAATGCCATTAAAGCCTTGATTTCAGAAATTTGGTTTGCATGCAACCAAAGAGTATTTCATGATAAATCCTCCAATTGGTCAGGTCGTTTTGGTTCAGCTCATCTCCTGGTTTCTTCTTGGTGTGCTCAATCCAAGTTATTTACGAACTACTCAATTCAAGATATGTCTTAATTGGAATGCATTTATAACCACTATGTAATTTTGAACTAAGTCTCTTTAGATTCCATGTAATATGATAAGGGTGATATTGGTGCATTAACCTAGTTGAGATGTCTTGTTGTACCTATTGACCCTTATAAATCTCTTTTGTTATGATGGAAGTTTACTTTATAATTTGGTTTCATTGTATTTTGTGCTTTAGACTCTTTTCATTATACCAATGGGAAGTTATGTTTCTGTTTCGGAAAATGGTTATTTATTACTAAATAGATTTTAATATCATTTCGTGTATAATAAGCCATAAAGTTTCAGATGATCGATATAAATGCATGAATTAACATATGCACTTAAGGTACGACAAAGTATATGCATGTGTATAATGTCAACTGTCAAGGTATGTGTTAACTGGACATCCTTGCAAATATGAGAATATTCACAATAGAAAAATGAAGTACCTTGCATTCTCATCACTGTAAACTGGTTCAAAGGGTTTGGTTGTCTTATCCTGTCCAAAACACGTGATAGAATAATCACAAGAAGTCCCAATAGATAATCAATATTTTTTTACAAAATGAATAGTATTAAAACATCTGATAAGAACATGCTATTAAAAAACGTTGACGCTTTAAGTATCATTTTAACCTTGTGCCTTCCTTCCAGTAGACAGAACAAGCTAAAAAGAGAGGCAGAATTGTTTGAATAATATAAAGAAACTTAAAGTTGCTTTAATATCATATAAAAAGAGAGAAAATTTTAAATAACATACAGAAACTTAAAACTACTTCAATATCAATGTAAACATCATGCATCAGTCAAATGATCATCCATTTAGATAACTAAACGATAAATCCATGCAGTCATGCCCTATGCATCTGCTGCATAAGAAAACATCTGAGTGGCCTAATATATGATTTGATGTATCATTTTACTGTTCCTTGCAAGCAGACATGCAAACATACTAAAAAGAGGAGGATTGTTGTAATAACTTCAATGCTCCTTTTGTACTCACTACAAGGCATTTGAATGTTGCAGACATGCTAATAGCCTAATAGAGAGACGTCAAATTATTTCAGTATAAACTTTATTTCCCTCTCTGGACTAACCTCAAGGTACTTGAACGTAGTACTATCAGGAGGAATAACTCCATTCTTTCCTCCAGCTTCAACAACCATGTTGCACAATGTCATTCTTTCTTCCATCTACCAGTAGAAAGGATCAAGCAATCAAATTACCCTTTTATTAACATCTAAGCACCAAATTCTTATATAAGATAAATCCATATACGTATAATATAATATTGTCAAGTAGCATCCAAAATATCTGTAGAGTTCTCACAGTTAAACTTTCAATAGTTGTGCCAATAAATTCCATGGCTTTGTATGTTGCACCAGATACTGATATTTCACCAATTATCTGTAAGGTGAAAATAGTAGGCAAATTTATGAGTGCAACATGAAAAGAAAGAAAGCTAAGAGATAATATAACATAAGCAAAAAGACTATGTAAGTGACAGTTTGAGATCTATTCCAAATCCTGGAAGGAGAGGAAATTTTTATGTTCCTGAATATGAAACCCCAGGAAGTGTTTACGTTTTACATGAATTACTAAATAATATAATCTCCATTAACATCGTGAAAGATTTCAAACTTAATTTCATCTCATTTTCAATTTAATATTAAATTATGTAATTGTCTCTTATAAAAAAATAATAAAATCTCCATTAGCTTGTCTCTTCAAACATTTCTCAGGAATTACAATGATTTGTGGGTCATATCATATGTGGTTCGTTAACTTTTTCTCCTCCAGTAACTAATAGGGCACAGTTTTGTTCAGTGCTTTCTTTCTTTCATTTAGAACATATGTATAAATAATGGCATAACGTTATTCCTTCAAGAAAAAAAAATCCATATAAATTTTAACAGTAGCAATTCAAAATGCAATATAATAGCATAATACATTCATTTTACTTGCTCTTTCACGCAGGGGAGTTAAAATTATGATATGGTTGACATGTGTACATATGAACCACATATAAGTTAACCCTTCACAGTAGTTCATAGTCATAGTTAAGGTAAATGTCTTTTAGAAATTGTAAACCGATGATCTATAAGTGCAGACCTGTTTAAACATGTCCCTACCAAGATGACAAGTCCTGATTGTACTTATAGAAACAAAATTGTGTAAAGAAACCGTATCTTACGATATGGTGGCACATGACCATCCAAAGAAACATAAATATCTTAGTATGGTTCGACTTACTTGCAAAATTAAGTCTTTCGCAAGTAAATAATCGGGCATTTCTCCATCCATGACAAACCTCAGAGTTGGAGGGACCTGCAATTTGAAGACAGAAAAAAGACAACAAATATTATGTACTGTCAGGACATATTACAATACTTCAAATACAATTGCAAGTCTTCAAAGAATATCGTACAAGTATGTCGGAATAGTATGTGAAGAATCACGGGATATTAAAAGCACATCGGTCACAAATACTTACACCAACATTAGTTTTATGTTCCAAAAAATGTACATGGAATTGATTGGTTTCTTAATACTTTGAGTCCAAGCAGCAAGTGTGCCATCGAATGGGAGTTATGCTCTTTCATGGATAAGTAGAATACCTCTTAAACAATGTCCCATTCGCAATTACGGTTTTCAATAATCAAATTTACATTTACAAAACAACCAGACTACATTATGTAATCTACTCACATAAGCACCAATATAAGTATATTACTAAGCACACACAACAAGGGTGATCCTATAACATCAATGTTAGAAGCACAACGATGGATTTAAAATTTTGGCAGACCTTAAGAAGTGATTTCCCAGTGCCCAAAACAAATCCTGCATCAGTATTTCCAATTCCACTGGCAAATTGACCAAATGCACCAGCTGTACAGGTATGAGAGTCTGTACCAAGCAGGACCTGAAAACATCAACCGTCCCAAATTTGATATTTATTGTAAAAGCACAAACAAGAGTAAACCATAGGCAAAAGGATAACCTCCCCAGGCCTACAGTGACCTTCTTGAGCTAATGCAACGTGGCATACACCTTTGTAATCCGGGTTCACCTGGTAAAAATATTGAACTTCAATTATTTAATGCACAAAAGAACAGCTATGGATAAATAAGTAACCGTAGATTTTCATACCCTAAAATCGCTAAGATCCTTAATATCATAAAAGTACTTGATATTTTGTTCTTTTGAGAAGTCTCTTAGAATGTCCACATTGCGGTTAGCACGCTCATCACTAGTAAATATGTAATGGTCAGGAATAATCACAACCTTTTCTCGGTCCCAAACCTTCAATAGGAAAATAGATGAGTCACAATGACATTCAATGAGCACATTAACTCTAGTAGAAATAAAAGCTCAAACAAGGACGATACACATGTGCTCGAGGATTATTAAGATGAATACAATAATAACGAAGTCCATCCTGCTAAAATTATGAACTCAAGTTATAAAACTCGTTACTTGGTCCAACCATATCTATAAAGCATAGAGTAAACCTCATTCCCATTAACGTACACCTCAAACTAAAATTAATTCACTTTCTTCTCCATTCTATTTTCTAATTCTCTCGCAAAATTTTATCTAGATATAAGTGAAGAACTTTTAAGCTAGGCCAAGATTTATGCAAGCAAATCCAATGCCACCACAAAATTGCTTTGAACGAGTCAGTGCATAAGTTCATTATTATTATATCATCGTTATTTTTCTTATAGAAACAACTTCCACTGAAATAAAAATGAAAGAATAAAGAGACAAACAAAATCACGCCCACCAAAAGTGGAAAGAATCTTAGAGGGACTCCAACTATACATAATAGAGCCTAAAGAGTAGTTACAAAAAGTTTTTGATACCAAAGCCCAACGAGAAACGTGATATCTAACAAAAGGCCAAACCTCAAAATTACTCCTCTAAGGCCACCTAAATAACATGTTATTCTGCTCCCGCCAAAAGAACAGCACACGACCCAGTCATCCATAAGAAGTCCCCGTTCCCACGAAAAGACAGATGGAGAAGGAATTTTCCAATTATATCACTATTAACCCTATCAAACGAGATCCTAATCCAAGTTTTCCTCCACTTTTCGCACCGAGAATATAACAAAATGGACCAACAAGTGAGGGAAGCATCCTTGCAAGCTGATCCATGATGTCAAAGCGCCCATGTAAAACTTGCCAAGTAAAAAACTTCACTTTCCTCCAAATCTTAATCCTCCAAAGCACCAAAAAGACCAACTCAACATAGACGACCTGATTAAGCTAAGTTTCATTATTATTTACCCTAAACTTACACCGGGATACCCCTAACCTTCATTGTTATTCACCCTTTTTAATAGCAAAACTTCATACGAAGAAACGTGAACTTCCAGCATAACATTTGAGAAGTAAAATACCTTAGCGTTCTCTCCGAACTCCTTTTTAAAAATTCCAATAGAACCAGGGCCGCAAACATCGTGAGTCATCAAAACGTCGACATCAACCCAAACATTTTCACCTGGGCTCAACTCAGTTTTTTGAGAAGCTTTAGCAAATATCTTTTCTGTCATAGTCATGGCGGTTTTGACCTGAAATCAATAGACAGTACATAATCATCAATAACATTGCCTTTAATCCCAATCACAAAATAAAGGCCAATAAAAACACAGAAGAAAACCCAACAGAGCCAGTGGCGCTGGGCTTGCGTTCCGATTGTTGTGGCGTCATGACCGAACATATTTTCTTCGACACAGTTCTCTCACATCTCCGATAGGAAAACGGCAACGACGACGAAAAAGCAGCAACGTCCAAATCTTTCTGAAAACGCAAACAAAACATGGACGGTTTAGAAATGGATTGAGCCAGTGTAGATTGAAACCGAAAGAAATAGAAGCTCTAAGGATAGAAATGATGTTAGAACACAAAATGAGTTTTTTGAATAGAAGAAGAGTTGGATCCCAATGTATACGGACCTTGTTGGTTAAGAACGCGATTGAGGTCAACGCAGCTGCGGTGGAAGCAGCCATGGATACAAGTCTTAAGCTAGAAAAAAAAAAGGGAGAGAAGATTTCTCCTCACCGGCGGAGAAATGATGCTGAGGGATATGGAGAAGGCGGCGTCAGTTGGTTAAGCTTTGCAAATTGTGAACTACAATTTTCTGTAGGGAAGTAAGAAAAAGATTGATAAAATACAAAAGAATATAAATGGTAAACTGTTTTTTTCCTATTTTTTAAATTGTCAATGAATAACTTTTTCTTCTTTTTGGGTTTTAGGGTAAAAAATAAAAGAGGGTTCTTTTTAGGAAAAATATTTGCATTTTGGACTAAAATGAAAAGAATTTGGACATAAATTCCACCAGTCAATGACACCTCAACAGCCACCTGGACAATACTCAACTCATTCATCAGCTTTTGTTTATTTCGTTTGTTGGTATTGGTTCCTATTGGGGGGATGTATTGCATTTTAAAAGCTGCAGTTTTTTTTTTCTTTAAAAAACAAAAACGTTTTGATTTTGTTAAATTAGGGGTGAATGATATTGAATTTATGAATTAGATTTGTGAGTTAGCTTAATCTTAATAGGTTATTAGTTTATTGTTTTTGTGTTGTTTAAGTATGAAGCATAAAGAATGAGATCAATAATATGGCATATTTGTTAACATATACTTTTGGGATTAAGTGATAAATGGGGTATTATAGAAAATATTTACAAAATTAGGGCATGTTAGAAAATTATTCTAAAAGTCGTGCTATTAACCTAACTTTTGAATTTTCATAAAATAATACTAGAGTATAAATTATTTAAAGTTTGTTTAAAGAAATTTAGATATGAAATGTTGTGGAAATGATATAAAAAAAATTTATGTTATTTTAGGTTATAGCTATCCATTAATAAATCTCCAATTGTGATTGAAATTCTAGGAAATTTCTATTAGGAGTATTATGAAACTTTTGGACGTTTTTAAAATAGGTGATAGGGTTGAAGGATATTTGTTGTACTTTAGTCTTTCGATTATAATGGTAATTTAGCTATAAGTTAATATCTTACTATTTTTCTTTTTTATGTTCAAATGAATTAAATAGTTATCTTATAAAGATGACAATAAAGACTATAATTAAGTACTTGCTTTTTTTGTAATTCTCAACCTTGTTTAAATTTTCTTTTTTGCTAGAATATTTATTATTTGCTACGATTTTTATTATAAAGAGATTGTTTCATGGACATAAATATTAAATGTCTACAATTTAAATATCACACTTTTAAATGTTTGTGAATATATAATATTTAAGATATAATATAGGGGCATTTTCATAAATAATAAAAATTGAAACTATTTACAAAATTTATGAACCTTGAGAGTGAGGTGATTTGAACTTAACACCTCTTATTCTCGAAAACATACAAATTCTAGTTGAATTTAGTTCATGTTGACATAGTTAATTGATATTAGTCAACAAGACTCTTGTAAAAATTCCACAAGTTTAGATTATATATGTATATATAAAAGAAAAAAAACTAACATTTGAAGTTTTAATATTCCTTAAACAATATTATTACGAGATTTACAAGTGAAGAGAACAACATTCACTAGCTAATTTCTTCTTTATTTATATATATAATTTTGTAATTATATAGCTGTGTATTCCTAAATTTATTGTTACGTATATCTTTTATATTTTCTAGCTAGCATGTAATTGTCCAAGGTGGTCACCTCGATCGATTTAGATTTAATAATAATATATATATATATATTTTATAATTAGTCTTTTAAGTTATAACAATACAAGTTTATTGATTTTGTATTGACTCAATAACAAATTTAGTTTCTACAATTTAGACATAATTTATAAATTTTTAGTTCGAGAATATTTTTAAATGGATGTCATGATTTTATCAAACAATAATGGTCGATAACACAAATTTTACAAACCAAATAATAAGGAGATGTTTTAATCAATGAACTCCGTATAAAAAAAATTAAAATTTCACAAAAATGTTTATTTTTTTAAGCTATGTATAATTTAAACTTTAGAAATATATATTTTGCTTCATAATTAAATTTTCTTTTATTTTGTATAGATTATTTATATTATATAATTACAAGTATTTTACTTTACCAACTTATAGTATTTGAATATATATAAAAAATAAATAAAATTAGTTTTTTCACGTACTTTGCACGTGTTCTTTTTAGTAAATATTAAAAGTTAAAAATTTAAATATCATAGTTTTAAATGTTTGTGAATAAATAATATTCGAGATATAACATATGAACATTCTCATAAACAATAAAAAAAATTAAAAATATTTACAAAACTTAGCAAATTTTATCAATTAGAGAATGAGGTGATTTAAACTTGGAAACATACATATGGATGTAAGCCAAGTGACGTAATTAAACAACATTAATCAATCAGATTTGTCGAATAGAAAATTTTGAGACCAATCACAAATTGTCAACTCGTTTGTTAAATGAATGATGAAAAGTACAAATAATTGAATTTGGAACTAATTAAAAAATTGATATGTATCCCAAATTCAAAAACATAAATTGGTCAATTCTCATTAGGACACATGTTTTGATTATAACCGTTTGATCAAATTAATTATTTTGATTCAATTAAATATTATTTCCTTGACTGAGTTCAATTGAGCCCAAAGTGTAAATATGATCCAAATTCATGTGGTTGAGCCCATGGATCAACAATGTCTAAGCTCACTAGATAACTCTATAAATAGAGGATAAGACTTTTTAACTTTGGAAGTTGAAGATTGAAGCTTTCTTTATAAACTCTAACTTCTACCAATTTTCCAATACTTCAACTGGATTTGAAGCTTATTTCAAGAACGTCGCATCAAATCAATAAAGATATAACATCAACTCATGAATCAAATTTTTTCGAATTTCGAAAATCTTGTGCGAACAAGACTCTTATAAAAATCCCACAAGTTTAAATTACATTAAAAAAAACAGGTTTTAATATTCTTTAAACAATATTATTAATTATGGAAAAGAGACAACAATATATGTGAAAAAGTATCGAAAAATAATATTTTTTAGATCTTGGTATTTCAAAATGGTACACATAATTTTAGTAAATTTGGGATTTGAGTTTTGTTTGGAATTTGTTTATAAGGTTTAGATTTAAAGGGTTTATTATGTTAAGGAATATCTCAATTTAAAAGTCACGTTTTTTTTATGTATATTTGTGAACCCGGTGGCCCCTTAGCTTACTCTGAAACACAATAATATTTTTACTAATGTTATTATTATTATCATCTTCAATATTATTTATTTATTTACTTACTTTTAAAATCCCAACAACTTTGGGATCTTTTAGTTCCAAATATGGCAGTTTAGATCTTTTTTCAAATAATATTATAATAACACGGCAGTTTAGATTTTATTCTGATTTATTTCCTTATTTACGTTTCTCAATCTCTTTTTGTTAATCTTTTTTTTAAAAAAACTTAAATTCATTTATGCATGATTAGACATTAGTTATATTTGATGATTGGTAATTATATTAATTAGTTAGAAAATAAATTTAATAAAAACTTTAAAAGGTTTTTTTTAAAATATTTACAAGGAATTTTTTTTGGATATTTATGATAGCTCTATCACTCACTATCAATTCCACTACTGATGTTATTCTATTAGTGGCTATCGGAATGTTTCGGATTCTCAAATATTTGTTATTGATATAATATAAAAATAATTTTGTCAAATTTGTTATTTTTTACAATTCTTATCCACATCAAACGGTGTAGTAAGCATTCCCTTAAGTTAACTCCGGAATCATTTAGAAGTATCTAGAAAATGTGGAGATCAAAGCGTCTTTTTTGAAATGACAAAATAATCATGAACTTCAAACACCTAAGACTAAAAGTGCATTTTATCATTTAATATATACATAACTAAAAAAATATACTTTTCTATTTAAAGAGTCATGCTTGAAGATTAGGAGTTTTATTAAAAGAAATACAATGCATTTTATTTGAAACGGTTTAAAATTTCAAATGTTACAATGATCATAATGTAGAAAATTTTAGGTTTTTCTCAAACCAACACCGATCTTTTTATTTTCGATTGAATCGAGTTCAATTGGTTCAACTCTTCGCTTTAATTAATCTCTTAATCGACCAATGTTGTCTCTTGATGCTAATGTTAAAAACTCCAACTACTGTTGGAAAGAATAAAAAAAATCATTTTATTTCAAAAAAACCTACAAAGAGTGCATCACATGACACCAAAAAGGTCAAACCACTCAGAAACGCAGTCATTCTCCAAATCACCATTTGAAGAATATAGACCATAAACACTATCTTTTTAGGTTAAAGACTATACCAAACAGAATAATAATTCAATATCTCAAACTTTATGGTAAGTTCTACTTAATACATTAATCAATTAAATGACTGCCAATTAATTATAATCCCTAATTTTCATTATTTTCCCTATTGAAGCAGCTAGAGAATTATATCAAATCAAATTAAACCTCTAAAAAATCTCAAACTAATTAATGTATTTATGTGGAGAGACTATATATACATAGAGAGAAAATCGTGTTTTAAATTAAAATTTAGTAGTGAATTTTTAACAAATGTAACGCAATTTGGCTGTAAAGTCCAAAAATCGTCGATTCCTCTTCTCCCTGCATGCTTTTCGCTTCGCGCCTTCCTCTCTCTCTCTCTCCTTTGCATTTTTCTTTCTTCTTATTCTTCTCTATCTTACTCAGCGTCAGAACTTCCCGCTTAATCTGTATGAACAGTACCAATCATTTTCTTCTGATTTCTTCACATTTGATGTGTTTCATACGATTCGCATTCTGTTTTTGCTCACTCTTCGTGTGATTCTTGTGTTTAATTTCAACGTAGTGTGAAGATGGTTGATTATAGTTTACCAGTATCGAAGAGAACGAGGTTGAGACGAGCTATGAGTGGAATGGAGCATTTGGAGCAGAGGAGGAAGAGGAGGAAGAAGAGCAGATCGGATTCCAGCAGTGATAATGTTCGAGGTAAAGCTTTGAGTGGTAAGAGGGTTTATGATTGGGAACATTCTAGTGTTAATCGAACACTGAAGAAGGATTGTGATGATAGTGATGGGGATAGTTTAGAAGTAATTGATGCTCTAACATTTGGTAAAGAAGGTGGGGATTCGGTTACATTTGTAGGTTCTGAGAGTTCGGGGTTGAAGAATGTTAAAGAATTTTATTCGAAGGGGAATGCTGATTTTATTGATTTGGAGGATGATGTTATTTTGTTAGATGAGGAAGAGGGATTTGAATCTGTGAACTCTATGTGTTCATTTTCAAAGGGAAAAGAGGGTGTAGAGATATCTCCAGATAAAAGTGTGGGGGGAAGTGATTGTTTGAACTCTAATGGTTGTGAGAGTGGTGGTTGCTCATCCAAGACCGAGCCAACGTGTTCTTCGGATGATGCTGTAGATGAGTCCACTGAATTCGTATCCTCAAGTGAAGAGGAGTTTGACGACTCTAGTGATAGAAATTACGAATTAGAAGAATCGGACGGGTTAAATTCAGAGTCCTCTAGTTCAGAAGATGAGAAGTGTCATGGAAGTTACTATGCAGAAATAGGAGATACAAGGGAGAGAAAGGAGAGAACGAAAAAGGAAAATTTGCTTGAAGGTGGATTAAGAAGGAAAGCTTTTGGCTTAGATATATTTGTTGATTATGACGAGGATGGACATAAGAAAAATGATGAGGTTGGTGAACAGGTTAACTGTATTGCACGAAGAACACGTTCACGGTTTGGTTTTAGGGCTAGGAAAATAAATACCAGTCTTGGAACTGTCAGTCAGCCATTCAATGTTGATGAGGAAGAGTCGGATGTTCAGTGTGATGAGAAAGAAGTAGGTTCTTCATCAAGGCATGACAGTGATAGTACTACTGGTGATTCTTGTGATAGTGATAGTACTACTGGTGATGAAATTTACAGGCCATGGGGCTGGAATAGTAGTAAAAAGAAAACTCAGTTCAACAATCAAAGTAATGATGATGATTTCTTATCTGAACAAAAAGATGATAGCTTCTTATCTGAAAAAAAAGATGATGATACTAACAAGGTTGAGAGTTTTCATGTGGGGAGTAAACTTCAGAACAGTAGAAGCTCACCTGAAATAAATAAACACAATCGGAGCATCGATTTTCAGAAGGTTTGTCCAGAGAATGGCCATGAATTTCGTGATATTTTTAGAACAAGAGGCCGTGGTAGGCCAAGAGGTATTGATGTTTTCAATATTCTTATAGATTCCATAATTGCGGACAAAGAACTGCCTTCAGTTGAGTTAGATCTTCCTACAAGTCAACTCTCCCAAATGCCTCTTCCTTTGAAGTTTGGATTGATGGAATCACGTCTTCCAGAGAAGTCAGAAGAGGAAAAAGAATTGGACAAACTCTGGGCGGAACTTGACTTTGCTATCAGATCCAGCGAGATTGGGCTGGTGGATTGTAATACAGTAAGTCCATTCTATAGGAATGGATTAAAGCCTGTTATGTTTTATTATTTACTTTATGAGATCACTTGCCTTTGGCACTTCATAATATTATTTTGTTTGTGTGATATATCTTTGCTTTCTTTTGGAAATTACATTTGTTACTATTTTCATCATTTATGCAGATTGGAAAGTCTGTATTATTTAAAGTTGTCATTCGTTCTATAATTTTCAGCTATTTTAGATCTGAGAGTTTTTCCAATAATGAATTGTCCGTTTGTTAGATTTCCCACCTGGAGTCAGCAAGAGATATAGGTATTTTTTAATAAGACACGAGTTTCCAGATATTAAAAATTTCTGACTTCAATTTCTTTTGCCTACGAACCAAAACCTTGGGACACTTCTTGAAAAGATTTTGACCCAATTCTTTATGCTTTTCTCTGAATTTCTCAATTCTAGCTGCCTTCTAGAGAATGCATATTTTTTAGCTCAAGATAGACATGTCTTCTCACAATCACGTGGAAATGAATGTAACAGTCAGCAAAAGAACGGTTGTAAATCTGATTTGTGAATATATTACGAAAAGCCACTAAATGCATTGATATAGTTGCACAAATAGGTTGATAAATTCTATACTATACAGATACTCCTTCCCCTTTTGCTCTATTTAGGAGTCAATATCACTTTATTTGCACTAATGAATACCATTCTCCAAATTTCTGTTACAAATGGTTATTATACACCATGCACTAATTAAAAATTGTAAAGTCAATGATCCATATTGGTTTGCAGGTTGAACATGAAGATGCCTTTCCTTCAAAGCTTGAGCAAGTGGATCTGTGTCTTCGCGGTGATCATCAGCTCATACTTGATGAACAAATTGGACTTAAATGCAGATGCTGTTCATATGTCAAATTGGAAATCAGGAATATTGCACCTTCTTTTGTGAGTCATCTATCTCTCTGTTTATTTATGTACGTAGTTCTTCTGAGAAGTATGTTTTTTTTTTCTATGTATCACCAATCACGTATATATTTTTTTTGCGAGTCTTTAATTTTTCTTCGTCTTTTGTTTTCTTAAGTCTGTTTTTTTTCTGAGTAATCAGTAAATGACTGGATAGCAAACCTAATGTAGTAACCCTAATTTCCTGTCTATTCTTTTATTTTACTAATCTGGCTCTTATGATGGGTTGAATGATGATTACACCTTCATCTTCAGTGGACAGGAATTCTATGCTATATTTAAAAATGATTTACTTATTCTTTTTTTAACAGAAGAAGAGGTTGCCCATTTGTTATCTTAAATATGAAATTTTAGTTCATACATCAGAAACCATTAGGAGCAATCTGCTTCAATAAAGTTATTGCTCGATAATGTTCCACCTATTGCAACGGTTTGTAGCAATTTATGACATATTATTATAAAGCAGCTGACATAAAATATTTTTCACTATTATTGTCTATTTTAAGGATAATTGGTGTTCATTTAGCAAATGTCCTTTTTTCTTCTATATAATTTTTTTTATACTTATAATTTTAGTCATAAGGAAGAAGATGTATATTGTATTTAATAAACAATTATTTCTTCTTTTATAGCGTATCGTCTCTGTGAATGCTAGTGAATGAGCAGGCATAGACTGTTTCGCATTCCTAGGTTTTGATCGATGCTGGATCTGATTTTGCCTGGTCAAATGGAATTATGGATGTGTTTTTTCAATCATTACATTCGAAAAATAATTTTATTATTAATGTTAACGATACATCATCTTTTCTTTTCTCTTTGATCTGTTTAGTTCTATTTTTTTAAAATAAGTACTCATTGATGTGAGATAATGTATTGTTCACTCGTTAGTATGTGAGGTGATTTCACAGTACAGGAGTTAAATATATTGATCTCATCTCTTTCAGGATACAAATCCACATGGAAAGTCAAAGAAGAAGAAATCTGACTTATTTGAGCATGTTAAATACGATGGCCTTGAACAGGATGCTGATTGTGATGCCCATGACGGTCCTGATTCACGATCTCATTTTGGACAAACTGTGTGGGATATCATTCCTGGCATAAGGAATAGCATGTACCCACACCAGCGGGAAGGCTTTGAATTTATTTGGAAAAATATAGCCGGGGGGATTTATCTTGATGAGTTAAGAGAAATGGACGGCTTAAACAATGGGAGTGGATGCATTGTATCACATGCTCCTGGAACAGGAAAAACTCGTCTGACAATTAATTTTCTTCAGACATACATGAAATTAAATCCTACATGTCGGCCTATGATTATTGCACCTAGCAGCATGCTCCTTACCTGGGAAGAGGAGTTTTTGAAGTGGGATGTTGGCATTCCCTTTCATAACCTGAATAAGCGAGATTTTTCTTTCGAGGAGAATATGTCAGCCCTTAAGTTTTTGATGCAAGCTTCTCCATCAGGTCAAAATGTGGACAACGTACGGCTTGTAAAACTATTTTCCTGGAAAAAGGAGAAAAGCATCTTGGGAATTAGTTACAGATTGTTTGAAAGATTAGCTGGAGTTCGGAATGACTCTAAATGTGATAAAGTAAGGAATGTCCTATTGGAGCTCCCTGATCTTGTGGTCTTTGATGAAGGGCACATTCCACGCAACGATGATAGTCTTATTTGGATGGCTTTGTCTAAAATTAAGACAGAAAGGCGCATCATTCTCTCTGGAACTCCTTTCCAGAATAATTTTACTGAATTTTCTAATACACTTAGGCTGGTGAGGCCAAATTTTGCAAAAGAAAGTAATACTGAAGCTGATGGATGCATGGATAAGAAGCGTGGGCGACCAAAAAATATTACAAGAGGAAAATGGGACCTTTTGATTAGTTCCATTGGCAGAACTTCTGAGCTGGAAAGTGCGGAATTGAAAGAAATCAGGGCCTTGATCAATCCATTTGTGCATGTGTATAGGGGCAGCATACTACAAGAGAAACTTCCAGGATTGAGGAAATCTACGGTTATATTATGGCCAGCAGAGCTGCAGAAGAATTTTCTTGAGAGAGTTCAAGCAAGGAAGAATTCTTTTGAAGTGGAATATGTTGAGTCCTTGATCTCTGTACATCCGTCCCTGATACTGAAAAGTGATAAAGGAGATTGTGAATTTGACAAGGACATGTTAGAGAGGTGTAGATTGAATCCTGAACTAGGAGTGAAACTACAGTTTCTCCTGGAAATTATACGTCTGAGTGAAGCTTTGAATGAAAAAGTTTTAGTTTTCAGCCAATATATTGAACCATTGTCCTTTATAGAAGAACATCTTAAGTTTCATTTTAAATGGACTGAAGGGATAGAGTTGTTTCATATGGATGGAAAACGCGAGATAAAGAAACGACAAGCATTAATAAATACCTTTAACGATCCAATAAGTGAAGTTAGGGTATTGCTTGCATCTACAAAGGCTTGCTCAGAAGGTATAAACCTTGTTGGGGCTTCAAGGGTAGTTTTACTTGATGTTGTATGGAATCCCTCGGTGGAAAGGCAAGCCATATGTCGGGCATATAGACTTGGTCAGAAAAAGGTTGTTTATGTGTACCATCTCATTACCTCTGGAACAAGGGAAGAAGAAAAGTATAGTCGACAAATAGAAAAAGATCGATTGTCTCAGTTAGTTTTTTCGTCTGAACAAAACAGTAATGACGTCAAAGTATCTTCCAGAGATTTGGATGACGGAATTTTGGAAGCTGTACTTCAACATGAAAAGTTTAAAAAGATATTCCAAAAGATAATATACCAATCGAAGGACTCCTGCATGAACGAGAATTTTGGCTTGGCAGACAAGGAGTGAAAATGCACTTATCAAGTACTTTTGGAACCTGTTTCTCTCATTCTTGGTTTTGAAGTTCGATGCACTTTTAGAAGTTTTATTGGCAAGAAGACAATTAATGAACGGAAGTACTTTTGGACTCTGGTATGTCTTAATTCTTAATAAATTTTCGTACTAATCGTTTTACCTATTTTTACTTGAGAGTTATTAGCTTCTTTTCCTACTTTTGAGCTCTTTAGATTTAAGAAATAAATCTTTTACCAATGTTTAACTGGTGTAGTACTAGTTTTAGTTTTGAGCTAGTTTGAGGAAATTGACGACACGAGGACATTAACTAGGGTATGTAAAAAGCAATCTGCCAAGTTCGTGGATTTATGATTCCTGTGTCTCACCTGCCAAAGATAACCACTAACTACCTCAGCATCTGGTCGTAGTTTCCTACATAAAATCCTCTCAACTGTCAATAACTCAATTCTATATCTTCCTCTGTTACACCGACCATTCTTTTCCAACATTTTCTTTCAGCCCCCCTAGATTTTGTATTTTACATTGGAGCAATGCTTGGGTGCATCATGATGCACCAATATTTTATGTATTCTACTCCTATCATACACAAAAAATGAATTAATATATTTTAGAAAAGAAGTACGAAGAAAATGAATTAATATATTTCAGAAAAGAAGTACGAAGAAATTGTTATGTGATAAATTCTGATTAGATAATTTGGTAGGATGCACACAAAAAAAGGTGTGGCTAGGAGGTAACGAAGTATTTTTCTTTATGTCGATGGGTCATTTTTTATGTACTTTTATCAAACTGGCTTAGATCTCTTTCTGCCCCTTTTCCCTCAAAACTTTCCTTGTGGAACTAATGGATTACTTGCTTGACCAGAACCTGTTAAAACATTCTATTGACAAACTCTTTTCTGATCATTTAGCATTCCTTATATCAGCTTTGTATTCTACCATATGCAACTCTGAAAATTTGTCATTTTTGTGTGTCGTAATGCAGATCTTTGTGGCCTTGCAACGATACAGCAGTACAGTCGTAAGCATCGCTAACTTGCACATTTCACTTGTCATGGAACCATTAGATGGGGTAAATGGCCACCGTTTGCTCTTTCTTTTTTTGGAGTGCATAATTTTTTTTTCTTTTTTGAAGAAGCCATTCAAATATTCTGTGTAAATTCCTTGTTCTTCACACCTGCTCAATGTACAGTGAGGAACTATAGTTTCATTTGGATAACTATAGTTTTATTTGGATAACTAACCCAAAAGAAAAACAACAGAATCTTGGAAAGGTTCATATACAAGTTTAGTTCTGCTTATGAGAATTTGCAAAAGCTGCTGTGAAAAGAATAGTCAACAAAGTTTCTTTGTATAATGTTCTTTTCCCCTTCTTTTCTTTTAGTATTAATATTTATCACTTTTTAAACAAAATTAGAGATATTTGTGGATGGTGGTTCTTTTCTCCTTCCTTTTCTCTAGTGAGCAACCGTAAAAAAAATTCACAACTGAAGAACGAGACAACGAGACTCAAAATAAGAGAATGATCTGTGTGAGAGGAAAGTGATTGGTGAGAGAAGGATAGTAAACGAGTGAGATTAACCATTTTTGTGCTCGTGGATTTTGTTTTGGTAATTTCACTCGATGTTGATGTTAACAAAGGATAAAAAAGAATCTTCATTTTAAAAAGGACGAATCTCTTTTTTTCCTCTCTATTTAGGTCTTCCGTGTAGAAACCCTTAACACGTATCTTTTTTTCCATTCTAAAACCATTTCTAAACCAACAGAATAATGGAAACAAAATTTTGCATATGCACACTGTTAGAAATTATACCCACTATTTCATAAAATCACAAAATCACAAAATAATTGGAATACAATCTTTTCTTTTTTGTCCAAACTTCATTTTTAAATTGTAATGGGATGGTTTCTTCTACTAGAGAGATTAACCGTTTATAAAAAAAGATAAAAAAATTAAAGGTCCCCTTATTTGTAGAAGAAACATTGAATTATATCAAAATGGAGATTTAAGAATTCATAAACTTATTCGTTCAAATTTAAATTTTGGTGAAACAAATTTATATCAACATTAACAAAGGGAATTTCTTTAGATTAAAAAATTCATGGAACCTTTATCGTTTGACAAAAATTATGGAAATTAACTTTTAATAAAATCAATTAGTATAAATTTCACTCACGCTTAAAACTAAAATAAAAAATAGATCATTTATGGTTGATTTGTCCCCAATTTAGAATGAGTTGGGTGGAAAACAGTTATCTAATTAATTCAGTAAAATTTGGTTAAAATTGTGAGGTTTAATCTATAAAATTGATGATTTATGGTGATATTATTAAAAGTTATCAAGTTTAGAAGTTAATTTGATTATTTTTCCAATTTTATTATAACTCTTTTTTTTTTTTCTTGTTGTCTATGCTACTATATATTTATGGTCTATTTTCGATTTTCAAGTCCTACTATTTATATTGCAACAAAATTTATGAATACAATAATGTGTACACAATATAGAGGAGCTTTAATCTTGAGCCAAATATAGAATATGAGAAGACATCGTTCAAGTAGGTCGTACAGATTTGTATTTATCTTTCCCTTAATAAAAATAATTGAAAGACACCACACTTAAATCTATTATAATTTTCTTGTAAATAAAGGAATGAACAAATAGTAATTTTTTAGAAACAAAAGGGTTACTATTTTGGCAAATTAAAATAAAATAAATTCCGTTGCCGGGACTTCGTATTTCTCTTCTAACTAATTCCTCTTTCAATTCATAAACACTTTTCTTTACTTAAGAAAGGAGAGAGAATTTGTATTCTAGGGTTTTTGTGGTTTCCCAATTTCGCCAAAATTTTCTTCCGTAGATCCTGTGGTCAGTCAAGCAGCAATGGTGATTTCTCTTCCTTTGATTCCTTGGCTCCTAAAACTTGTCCACTAACTTTGTTCTTTTGGTCATGCTTTATCTTCTTCTTACTATTGGAAACTAAATTTTCTTCTTTAACAATTTGGGCAGTTTTTCCCTTTTATATATATTAAGTTCTGCGTCTGCCCTGTTTTATGATTTATTTTTTTATGATTCGAGTTTGCTGTTACATTTTCAATGGGCACTAAGCATTTTAGTTTTATCTCCTTTTTAATTGAAGATAACTGGAGAGATCGAGCTTTTGTTACTACTTCCCCTCCCCCATTAAGTACTAGAATTGGTGAAATATGATTACCCGTGTGGCATTGCTTGTTGCTACGGGAAAGAAAATGCAATGCAATGCAATAGGCCTTAGAATTTGCAAATGGATTCTGCTCACAAGGATTTTGGTTTGAATTTAGTGTTGAATTCTAAAGGTGGTTACTCTCTGTAGGATTTTAATTGTCGTGACTGTTTGATAGATTTCATGAATAATGCTCTATCAAAAGATTATTGCATTTATATTCAGTGTTAAAATGATGTCTTTCTTTTGCATAGACGAAGAGAACCAAGAAGGCAGGCATTGTTGGAAAATATGGTAAGTATTTTGAAAATTCGATTTATGATTTATAATTTCGTATCTTGTATGGTAACCATAATTGGTTTTTGCAGGGAACTCTTGTTTTTCTGCTATCGTTTTCCATCATCATTATTCTGCATTTAGTCCAGTTTGAAGCCATTTACTGCTTACGTTTAGTTTCATTTTAGGGAAGTCATAGATGACCTTAAAGAATTAAAGAATTAGTAGCAAGTTACAAAATTTATTTGGATCAAGTGACTTCTGTAGAATTTAAACTATTAAACAATAGCTCAGGCTGGAATTTAAATATGGAAGTGATCCGTCAATATGTCTGTACAACTTAGTTGAAAATAAAAACAACTTAATTATTAATTTAAATTGTTGTTGATAAAAATTGATTCACGAAAATATCTGATGATAATTACATTTTATCCATATGTACGTTATAAAAAACATGGCATCATTGATTGATAGTTTTTGTTGTAAAGTACCTTAAGATATTAAGTGAACTGTGGCATGATGTACTCCAATGTCATCAACAAACCATTTTGCTTGTGTTATGAAGTTATCTGCATTCTATTTTCTTCTTCTCCTAACCTTGGAAGATAACAGGTACCCGATATGGTGCCAGTCTGAGAAAACAGATCAAGAAGATGGAAGTCAGTCAGCACAGCAAATACTTCTGTGAGTTCTGTGGAAAGGCAAGTAGTTGCCCTCTCTTTTTAGCCCAAGTTTTAGATTTCCTATTCGCATGTTCATGTTCCAATTATATGCTTCCCCATTGCAGTACGCAGTTAAGAGGAAGGCAGTTGGAATTTGGGGTTGCAAAGATTGTGGTAAAGTGAAAGCTGGTGGTGCATACACTCTCAAGTAATGCTATACCTTTTGATTTTTTTTTTTTTCTTTTATTATCGTTCTTGTTATATAAATATAGGTTAAATTGTAAATTCTGTCCTCATAGTTTGGAAAAAGTTAGAATGTAGTTTTAAAAAAAGTAAGAATTTAGTCCTTATTTTTTGATAAAATCTAATAAATGATCTCTATGCTACGATAAAAAAACCTCGTAAAGAATCATTAATACAGTGAGGTGACTATTTAGGGTTTAATCAAAACATAGAATCTAAATTCCTACTATAAACCATATGATACATTTGATTTTGATGTTATTTTTGTGTACCTTTGACAGCACTGCTAGTGCTGTGACAGTGAGGAGCACTATTAGGAGGCTGAGAGAGCAGACTGAAAGTTAAGCCATCTTCACTGCATATTTTTGCCCTCTTTGTATGGAAAAAGATTGCTCCCTCACTACACTTTTCTTCGTATCAATGTTGTAGGAATTGGTTATTTGAAGTTAATTGAAACTGATCCCTTTCTTCATTTCTTATACTTTTGGCTACTTTTCTATTGATCGTCAATGGAGTTTTGCTCAAGTTTACATATTTGGTAGCTAAGGTTGACATCCATGAAATGAGTCCTCTGCTTTGTTTACAAAACTTTTTCCGATTACTAGGAGTTAATGTTACTTATTACATAATTATTCTTTTAAACTAGTGGTTTTAAAGTTATTGGTTTAGGCTCTTCTCAATCGTTAAGTTCATATATATAATTCGAACTCTTTGAAGTGTCTACCACGTTTTACTTCTTTTTTTTTTTTATCTACAAAAAAATATCAATTGACAGTTTCTTTTAAAATTTGCATTTTAAGAAAGTCCACACATATTTGAAAGTTAATACGAAGCTGTAGTGAAGAGTTCATATTGTTTGTGGTCGACGTAAATTTCAAGATGGATACAGATCAATACTATCTAAAGTTGATTTTTATTAAGTCAGGATATATTTATTTGTATGGAAAGATGGGTTGTTGGAATATACCGATTGGTTGTAGTTTGATCCTTCAAGTGGGGACTTGTTTTCCATCATTGTTCCAAATGGAAGGTTATTGTCTTTATCTCATACAATTTCTTGATATTGAATTTGCAAAAGTTTATGGAATATCTTTGATTTCCCCCCAAAAATAATATAATAATAAAGTTGATCCAACATCAACCTTCACAACTTTAATATCTGTCGAAAAAAGAAAAAAAAACTCATAATTTTAATTAATGGTTATGCCAATGGGCACATTGTATGAGATCTATTCTTCTTTTTCTTTACTGTTTTTTAAAAAAAGGAACAAACCAGGAACAGTCTCAACCGATTATTTTGATGGCATGATCAAACTGATTTTACTTAGAATAAGATTCCATTGTTATTTTCTCCATTACATACTTGTATTTTCTTTGAGTCGAAGTTAAATCAATGATACACGTTAAAAGATGGAGTCACCTTTTAAGCACAGTTTATATAGTTTAATTGCTGGCAGGAAGTTTCGGAAAAATCTGAAAGAGTAAATTCTTACTTCACACTAACCATTGTTACTTCCCAAGGAATAACTATCCGTATTGTGCCTATTCACCATGAATTGCTTATATCAAACAAACTCTCAAAAGACAACAAAAATACATACATGGTATTGTGACAAGCTATATTTGAATTGTCATTGATAAAACTGTTTGGTGCAGAAACAAATTAAACAAGACATCAATACCTACCAAAAAGAGTTCTTTCTTTTTTCCTTTTTTTTTTTTTTTTTTTTTTGGGTGGGGTGGGGGTGTATTCCAAAGAAGCTCACCAAATACGAGCGATCATGAGAATTGGGACCTTCATTCATCCATTCACAAGGGTTAGACGAATGCTTCATTTCAACATTCCAAAGCAGATAAAAGGGAGGGATCTTCATCGTTATTATTCTCAAAAAAGATATTTTGTTAAACTAAAATTCTCAAGGCACGTCCTTCCCAAAGAAGTTTCAGCAAACAGAGATGCATATTAACTCACCCAAGTGAATGCTTCAAGTTTTCAGCTTTCATGGCTTGTGGATCTTGAATCCAAACACTCTTGGAACGTAACTCTGAACGGATTTTTGTGGCTTATGGTGTCCATATGTCATCAGGAAGAGGTGAGGAAATGTAGTTCCAAAATAAGCCCCATCAATGTCTATATAGAGTTGAAGAAAGAAACTTATGAAGTAACCCAAAATATTAGCCTGTCAAGACTGCTGTTCATCTAGAGTAAATTCTTATAAAATGCAAGTCAGTGAGAGAAACACAATTATTGTTTAGGCTTAAAATTCATGTATACAAATTCGGGAAATCAAGTAACATCAGTTTCAAGAATAAACATGATTAGACTGTACTTTTCAATGTCTAATCCATAATTTTTTTTTTTGAAACGAAGACAAGCTTCTTTATTGTTAATAAACTCAAAGTACGAGAGAGTTATACAGTTTGAGCATGTCTAATCCACAAATTACCATATTTCCTAATGGTCAAAGTCAATCGACAGTTCGGATGAACTGATGGCTATGACATCCTCCACCAAGAAAAGGCAACACAAACCGAAAGTTTTAAAAGTTTATTATAAATGTCATTTTTTACACCATAGAAGCTTTAAAAATGTGGCCACCGCATGATTCTAATTTGCATGTTCAATCATGTCACTTTTTCTTTTCAAATAGTAACATGTTCCCATTACCCATCAAGTGATTCAAGTCCAAAGGAACATGACTTAAAAGTTAAAACTAACCTTCAAGAATAATGCCCCATTAGACCAAGTACTAAAGAGGATACTTTTTTCCTCTTTTTTTTTTCAAGTAAGAAATCAAACTTTCAAGTCCTAGTAACAATATCTCATCTATAAAAGAATTTCAATGAACTCAACAATACGATCCTGGTCACTAGGATAATTATAAAGCATTAATTTGCACGAGGCCTTTTGGTTTGAGTGAAGCATCGAAGTTAAAAGATTTTAAAGGAGTAACTTTTCACGAGATGACTTTAAGTTACCCTTATTAAGGGTGTATTGCAGTAATCAGTGATTGCTCTTTTACTCATGCTCATATTGCCTTGGAAAGTGTGAATCTGTGGTACTTCTTAACCCAGGAAGTGTGAAGGCCATTTTGGATTTATTGAATTACGGATGCCCACTTAACATCTCAATTATGTTACTGAATCGAAGATGTTAAGCTTGCAGTGTTTAAAATGCTTATGGGGGGAAGGCTAGGAGCCTGCTAAAAGTTATCTATCTGGTCTTGAGATGTATTCTGTTGATGTTACATGAGCTGATATGTGATTAGTTTTTAAAGATATATTTGATGGTTGATGGCGGCCAGTTCATGATTAGCTTTGATAGGATTAAAGTAGGCTATCATTGAAGCAGGCTATTATAAGTATTTTGTGGAGCCCTTATCCAGCTTCAGCTTTCATTCACAAGCTCTCAAAGTATTTTAAGCAGTCATTGAAAAAGCTCCTTGTTCATTATAAGTTGTGCACGTCTATTCCCTTTATGTTGTTGTCTTGTGATTGTATTTTTTTTTCTTTTTAACTACCTATGAAAGTTCTGCGTTAAACATGTATCCCTTTTCATTATATCAATGAGAAGTTTTTATTTTCTTTTTTTTTTTAATGAAAAATGTAAATTAACATATGTAAAACGTGCATGCAAGAAGGTGAACATAAGATCATCAAAATTAAGGATACTACCTTGAAACTTCGATCGAGGATAATAAACATCCTCACATCTTGGACAGTATATCTTGACGGTGCCTGCTCTAGGAATGTCTGATTGACCAACAGGAAGGCATGGCTGTCCACAGCAGTAAACTCTGGGGCATCTCCCAAAGTCATAATTCTTGAATTTGTCCAGCTGTGAAAATCATAATGGGTTATTCTGATTACTGGCAGCATATATATAGAGGACCCGAAAGAAGATTCTCACCATGGCAGCCATGCCTTTGCTTGTCAATATGTATCTCGCATGAATTAGACCGTAAAGCATTTCAGCTGCAGATTCAACTAGTTCATTCTGTTCCTCTGTAAACATATCACCTGCACAATTCACTCATTCCAATTGATTACTGACTACTGACAACTAAATGGAAGATTGAAGATAAAATACCTTTATAGGAGAAATTAGAAAGTGAATACTGTCAATTAAACCAAAGGAGATATTAATAATTATTACAGGAAATATACACAAATCACCATGGGTTGGTCGCCAAGGAAAAGGCTATGAATTAGAAAGAATAAGGTAAAACCATGATGGCCACCAACCAAGGATTTCATGTTCTAGAAGTTTCTTTTTATTAAATATCGTAGAATTAAATTGTCGTCCCATCAAATTGCCGGTTTTTAATATTCTATTAATGACTTCCCTTGTATTGTGGAGCATGAGCAATCTAGTTGGAAAATTAAGTCTTTTTGAAATATACAACTAAAAGATAAGCCAAAAATATCTTTTAGAGACAAACATAATTACTATTGACTATTGTAATGGCATTTAGCTCTACCATAGAGCACGCCTACCAGGCATTTTTAGATTTATGTATTTAAACTAAAGGACTCTCTCATTAAATTATTGCTTTGAAATGCGTGCACTTGAATAAAGCAATGAAGAACATCTCAAAATAATTAAAAGTGCATTAACCATACCATTAGAGGATTCAACATCCAGAATCAAATCAAGAGCATAGTCATAGTATGGAACTTGGCTGCTTAACCCACAGAGGTTAAAATCATCTTGTATATAGTCATCATCCACTTCACAAAAGAACTCGTTTCCACGCAGATTACAAAACCATGAAATCCAAGATGTATCATCGCCATCAGACCCACTGACATCTGACTCTTCACTGTCAGTCTCAGATTCCTCTGCAATTAAACCAAAAGATTATGAGTTAAAAAGATGAACAAAATATAACACAATCATATTGAAGTAATTTATAAATGACATTTTGTCTAACTTCAAAAACAAAACAATCAGACAAAAAAAGGCAAAAATTATGAATGATTGCTCTGCAGGTCAATAATGATGACTATTGTCAATTGAGTACTTAGCAATATGCTATGTGAACTGGTTTCATAGTACTAGTAGAGAAGAATGGCCAAGTCAACAAAAGGTTGGAGAAGGTTCTTGGTCAGCAAATTATCCTGAATAGCATCTATAGCAGCATTTATGAGATTGTCACAAAAACTCCCATAAACATTCAGCTTATCCTATCATCCCATTAGCCAGTCATCAAAATAAAAAATAACTAGCAGCTAGGAAGTATGGACACATCATTTTTTATGAAGTGTCTGTGTCTTACACGTGTCTGACACCGACATGCAGGGACAACATTCATTCTAATCAAGTATTGCAGGTTTAACTCCATAAGCAATCAGTGAAATTAAGCTGTGATAAGATTATTTTTCATTTGACAAAAGTAGGGTACAAATGCCAATGGCATCAAGTGAATAATTTACACTCTGCTGGCAGTATTTCATAAAACTAGTGTTACACAAATGAACAACAATCTTAAATTCTACCCTCAAATAATAAACCTTTATCCTTTGCGGGAACGGAAAAGTTTCAGAAATCCTTTCAAATCCAATAATTTAAAATTTTTTACCGATCTGCTGTTCCCCTTGTTTAAAATCGAACAATGGGGAAATTTATTAATTTATTTATTATTATTATTATTTATAAAAAACTGATATTTGTATTCAAGAGAACAAAAGAAGACAGCCTAAGGATAAGGGTCAAGAAAACCCTTCCCAAGAAACTTTAGTAAATAAAGACCTTCCAATTGTTAAAGATCATACAATGGCTGTAATTAAAAAAGTGATTGGCGTAATTGGTACTTAACCAAGTTGTGTGTTGAACCCAAGTCCAAAGAGAATCAAAAGAATCACACTTATCTTAAAAAATGCTACTATTTCTCTCGTTCCAAATGCACCACAAAAGAGATCAAGTAGCGCATCTTGAAAGGCTATAACATTGTCATTAACATTTTAGTTTGTTGAAGTACGCCTTTCCTTTTGAAAACACCAGCAGTCACACGCATATTGAACTTTGAGCATATTAATACTTCATTAGAAACTATGTAAAGAATGCAGCAGAGAGATTCTTCTCAACCAAAACAAAATTAACAAAATGGAAGGCACTCTTTAAGATGGTTAAAACAACAAAAATGATTATAAAATGGAATAGCTGCCACTGACATGAGAAGTATACGCCATTGCTAAAGTTAGTGATGAAAACCACCCTTCCGTAGGCACAAGGCCTGGAAATGCTGATATCAGCTAACGCAATACACCTGAACATCAAACTCGAAACCATCTAAACATGGGAAGGCTCTATCGGATCCTTGAATTCCCAAAACAACACAAGCAATAGAAAACACGAAGAGCACAATAAGACAGACCAAATGGGAGATATGCATATCTTGCACACAAAGCTTAAAAAAACCCCAATTAAAAATTGAACCCAAACAGAGAAATAACAGCTGAAAAACTAACAAGAACTCGAATAGTAACCTAAACAAGAAAAATCGAGAAAAAAAAAATCGAAACAAACACAGAAACAAAGAGGAAAAGAGGAACCCACCAGAGCAGTTAGTCTTAGAGAGAGAGGCAGAACGAGAGTCCCTCTGATCAGAAAGAGGCTTCGGCATTAACAAGGACTGAGGTGCAGAGGGCTTATTATCCTTGCCGTTAATGACGGTGCGAGAAGTGGATGGTGAGGATCGCTCCAGTTGTTTATCGAGAGCGTCGTTGATGCGCTTCCGATCGATGGGAGTGACGTCCAACTTGGAGGAGCCGGTGCCGACGCCGCCAAGCGCAGGACGGTCCCGGTGCATCGCCGCCGGTAGAATGAACGAAAAAAAAAAGGAGAAGAGGCTAAATCTGTGGGAGAAACATACCCAGAAAGAGGAAAATGGAGAGAAGAATAGAGAATTGCTAAAAGGAATCTGAAAGAAAAGAGAAGAAAGAGTGAAGAAGAAAAAGAAGCATTATGTGGAGAAATGGTGTGTTGGTGTTCTCTCGTCTTCCTTAATGGATTCCCAAAACCTTAACGAAGAATGACAGAGCGACACAGAAAGGGCGACGATTAAATCTATAAAGTTTGCTATACGGTTGACGATTAATCGGCAGCGACAACTCGCCCCCTTTTTTCCTTTTTCTTCTTCTTTTTTTGGGGTAAATTATTGAAAATATTTACATTAACTAAAATAGAATATAACTCAATGTATATCCCTCCAAATTTTACTATTTTCTAATAACATTGTTTCAATTTTAAAAGTATATGAACTACGTTGTTGTTATGTTTAATGTATATCACTTTTTCTTGTTTAGTTTCGAGTCCCACTATTACATATACGAAAATAAAAATAATGAATCGAATTGGATTCGATTGTTAATATTTTTATCATAACTAGGATTGGGTATGCATTCAAGTCATATAACATGATTCATAAAATCATATGGTTTCCTCCATCTAAATAAACCATGTTTTACATGAAAAATATTTGGCTTTAACATATTTTATTTGATGTAAAATGCAACTATGTATTATCAAGAAAAGAAAGGATAGAGCTCAATCAAGATGACATGATCTACCCTTCCTCTGCCAAATAATTTACCTTTTTTTTTTTGTATTTTCATTCAGATTTTTAATAAGTCTAATTTCTATTTAGTCTATCCATTTCAAAACGTTATACTTTTAGTCTTGAAATTTTTAGTTTGATTTCAATTTAGCACTAAAGCAAGTATCAAATAAACATTTGAGATTAATGTTTATTAATTAAATTAAAACAATTATACAGAGAAATTTATAAATAAATTTCAAAGTAGCGAAAAAAATAACAAAACTTAATTAATTACAATTCTTTAAATTAATTAATATATTAGTGTAAAGCCCAAAAGTAAGTATTTATTGAAAATTTGAAACTAAAAAAAATGACTTCAAAGTAAAATTGTGACGTTTTTAAAACTTAGAAACTAAACTTAAAAGATTACAAGATATAACATTTTGAAACTTAAATAAAAGCAAAATGAAAATGTTTCCTTATTTATTTATTTTATTTTTGAGGTTTCCTTATTTATTTCACTTTCTATTTTAAGTTAAAAGTGTATCAAAAAATAAAAAAGAAGGAAAAAGGGTAAAGGAGAATTTTCCAAAAAGAAAACAAAATAATAATAACATGTTTCACGTGCGAAGCAAGAAGTGGCACACAAAACTCTTAACAAATTAATGCAACAAAAAACAAACCTTTAGAAGAAAAAAGAAGAAATCAACGCAGAAATAATTAAGTCAAAATAGTTATAAACTTGAAATTCAAAATGAAAAAAGTAGGAGAAATTATGAAATTGATTTAGTTGAAGAAATTTTGATGGCTTAGAATTGAGGATTGAAATGTAGGTCAATATATCAATAGGTTTGACCAATATTATGAAGTAATCAATAATCTTCAATATCTTTTATAAAGACCCATAGAACATATATATCCTCAACAACAAAAAAAAAGCTCATATAAATATAAACAATGGTACCAAGATTTATAACTTAGTTTGATTAAGAAAAAAAAACGAGAGTGAAATATCAACCCTAACACCAACTTAGGGAGACTATAAGAATTTTCGGTTAAAAGCTCAAACTGAGGCCCTTCGAAAGCTTCTCCAGACAGTTCCAGGCTAGAATGACAACCACACCATCAACAGAATCAAGAAAAAGGCTAGAAACACCTAGTTCCTCTATTAAAATGTTGGATAAAAACTTCAATATAAATGTTATTATTATTTTTCTCACCAGAGGAAGCCAACTATTCAAAGATCTGTATTAAGGTAAGGATGTGAACGTTTCTATTGATAAAAACTGATGGTTACAGCACATTAACCAAAAGTACAAAATTGAACTATAAAAAATCAAAAGAACAAGTAGAAAAGATATATAAGGCATTCACCTCCAATCTTCTAAAGACAAGACAATGGAATCAGAATGGGCTTGGAGTTCATATCTCATGATAACACCTAATCAAACTACTCAACATATAATTGTAATACCTATGCAAAATAAAGCTACTTCCTTCTTTCTTTTCTTTACCTTTCTTTCTTTCTTTCCTTCTTTCTTTCTTTCCTTTTTTTCCCTTCTATCTTCTTATTATTCTCTCTCCTGTGGGGGTGCTGAATCTGTTGGTAATACAATATTTTGCGTTTTTCCTTGAGAGCTGAAGCGTCTTCAACTTTACTTTAATTGGCTAAAGCAAATAACAGTAAGGGTAACATGCGACAATGATCCTACGTAGTTTGGAACGAAAGATGATTGTTAATTAGCACTTTCAGACTTACAGGGGATGAGGGAATCTTTCAGTTGACTACAAGAGCTCAATATGATGAGTGATGGCATCTGGGCATGAAGAGGCTTGAAGAAGCTCTAAACGAGTGAAAGGATGTGCAAATTGCAATATGTAATCTTCATCTGAAGTAAATATTGAACAAAAAAGAAATCAGTTCTTTGATCCTTAACAAATGCAGTGAGCAGGCAAATGAAAATCCTTAGGAATTAGTTCCTTGATCCGTAGGAATGAACTGGAATCAATTAAACAAAGCTTTTAAGTGGAGCAATATATATAGGATACAAACTTACTTTCTTTGACTGTTCCATAAAGCCAGCATAACACTTCATCAGCAAAGGCCAGACATACTCCTCCCTAAAAATAAGTTGTCATTATTGGATAAAAGGACAAGAAGTGAAAGAAACTGAACTTCAATTACCAATACAATTCAAATAGTTTAAAAAAAGAAAATGATAATATTGTTAAGTTTTTTGAGCTAACAGAGTGAAAGAAAGTTCCAAGAAAATAAGTACAGGACTAAATTTAGAAAAACTCAAAAAGGAAATTTATCTGATTGCACATAGATGTGGAGCCAAGGGATATCGATATGATTGTTTCTTATCATTTTTTAATAAAAGTTTCTACTTCATTATTCAATTAAAAGTAGCATGTGCTTGGACTTATTCACGTTGCTCATAATTCGATAAAATATTGATATTTTGTTCCTTTTTTTATGAATAATTTAACTTTATTGATAAGAAAATGAAGGAATATTAGGTCATGCAAAAAAGCCAAACAAAAAGAGCCAAACTACAACAAGGAATTTTGATCCAACAAAAGATATGAATAGTTACAAAAGGACTTGGACATCACAAGATGCAAAGAGGGGTGCATGCAAATTTTTCACTTAGAACTACAGAAATATTTTGAGCACGTATTGTTGTTATGGCTTTATTTTCAAGAATGACTAAAACCCTTTCGGGCATGTTTGGCCCAAGTTGGGAGAATGGATTTGTTAACTCCACTCCCTTGTTTGACCCAAGGGGTTTCTGAATCCAGCATGAACTCACAACTAATAACATCGATTACATAACTTACCAACTTCTTACACTGTAAGCTCCAGAATTAAACAACTTTTCAAACTAAATGGAAGCTCCATAACTATTCCTTACCCCAAACACCCTCTACTCCTTATAAACTATTTGGTTTATCTCATGTTTGCTAAATGGAAGGGCCTTTTCTTTTCCTTTTAACTTTTTGCAACTTTCTTAGCCCAGGCTAAGGCTTCCTTATTCAGTCAACTCTAAAGAAGGTCAACTCCAAAAAAATCACTTACCTGCCAATAGTTTTTCATTTTCACTCTCTGTGTGATGTCCTTGGTTCTCAATCTTTCCGTCCGGACAAGTTGGCCAGCATCATTCCTGCATAAAATGGAAGTGTATGAACAATAATTAAAGTAACGAAATCTTACACCCAACAAGAAACTTCATGTATCAACAAAGCAATGGCATCACTAGATACAAAAGAAACCCTGTGGATGCTGATATATTTTGTGTGAAAGAGGAAGATTTAAACATTACACGACTTTACTTTTAAATACTTTTAAATGTTTGCTTGACCAATTAACAATTCCCTGAACGGAAACCAAGTCAGAAGGAGGCGCAGTCACCAAGTTAATTAAAAGATAATTACTCTATTCTGGGGTATGAAGGCCTTGGTCTTAAAAGTTTAAGGCTGCATAATAATGTGGCTCTATTCCTCAAATGAGTAAAGTCTCAAGAAGGAACAAAAATGGTAGGCGGCGGTGGCCTTCAATCACCATGCTAAGGCCAATACTAGAACCCAACAATGACAATTCGGTTTGCTGTCTAGCATAAGAAAAAGAAAGAAAACGGAAGACTCAGTGAGGCAAGGAATTCCATCAAACGTCCATAGTTACACCTCCTGGCAAAGTGTTACTCATATTGTGGACGTTTTTTATTTATTAATAAACAACTTCCATCCGCTGAATAAGGGCCGGCAAGATGAATAAATTACCTGAACCCAATAACGATATATGGTACACCAGCTAAGAACGATTGTATCTGCAACATAAAATGCAACCAAGTCAATGCCCGCACTTAGAATGGGACAAAAGACTGCAT
Source organism: Cucumis hystrix (assembly GCA_025688845.1). Lineage (NCBI taxonomy): Eukaryota > Viridiplantae > Streptophyta > Magnoliopsida > Cucurbitales > Cucurbitaceae > Cucumis > Cucumis hystrix. The sequence continues at coordinate 315,885 of CM046886.1, read as the reverse complement.
TTTAACTTCTGACGGTAAAAGGGAAGCAATTTTAAATTAGCAACAGCAAGAGAATAATAGGAAACTAGATCAATTCCAAGAAACTGAAAGATACCCATATGAAACTTTGTTCGTATTAAACTTCCTTAGAAATATGAGGCTTCCTGATTTTAAAAAAAAATACACTTCCCTAGAGAAACTGTATAACACACTCCATATGATGGTAAGCTATCACTCATGTCTGGCGGTAAATACCAGCTGGTCAAGGGTATTGGTCCCAACTGACAAAAATAACAAAAATGCCAGACCATCATGTACCTCGTCCTAATTTCCAGCTCTAACTTTTTTTTAACCATATTAGAGTGAACAGGGTAACATGGAAGATTCAATTTTTCTTCCAAAATCTTAGAAGTGGCACATTTTTTCTCATTTATGATATTAAATCACATGTTTATTTATGACTAGCTTGAATAGTTGGCATTTCCAGAGCATTGCTTTGGTAATCGGAAAAGGTGTTTATACTTGATACGTGTGCTTGGTTTAATAACAAAGTACTAAATAATCTAGAGTCAGACAGGAATTGCACAAATACCCAGAATTTAAGCAATTTCTCTCTCTCATATCTTTCTTCAGTACGCTGATCCAACTGCAAATAACAAGGAAAAGATACAGGTTATAAGAGCAGAGAAAGATCGAACACTGGAAAGCTAGACTGTGAAAGAATTCTTGATATGTAACAATTGATTCATTACTGTCAACCTCACGACTTGTCTTTAGTTCAACATAAAACCTCCTTCCCTCATCAGTTGAATCGCAGCAATCCATTTCAGCACCCATCAGAATGCGATGAGCACCTAACTTTGTTTTAATCACGGCACAATATTCAGCATTTGCATCCACATGATGGATCCCTTCTCCATTACCTCTTCTTGGATCCTCTGTAGCAAGGTTCTCAAAACAGTAACCCCAATAGCACCTGTAAGACAAGGGTTATTAAGACACTAAAAAACCTTTGATACAAACTCTACTGATGACAAGAACCAATCAACTAATGTCACACATCAAAAGAGAGGACATCGATTATCTACTAAAGTCATTAAGTAGTTTATGTTGCATCAACATTTAGTGAATGCTTTTATGCTTATGTATGACAAAAACAGAAACTGGAAAACGTTACCAGCAATCAGATTATATGTCAATGACTATCAGCCTATACAAGATCATACAGACATCTGCACATACTAGTTTTATGAAATTTTACTCTGATACATTTTGTGAAAACACATTAAAGTTCTAGTACCTTCTACGCTCCATTTCACTTTGTGGTCTTTCTGGTAATTTATGAACATCTAGGTATACAACACCATTTCTTTTATGCACACCCATTTCCCATGGCTCATGACGAATGTAAGCAGTAGCCAATATCTGCATTGAAAGCAGCAACTTTAGCACAATACTGATACTAAATCATTCTGAAACATTCAAAATATATGTCATCAACAATAAAACTGTGTATTTGCACATTCTAACGTCATTAGTATCAGGATAATATTAGCTGTCATAGAGAGGAAAAGAAATCAGGACTTCCTTCAGCAATTGTATGAGTAATCTAGAAAATTAAAAAATGAAAGTAACAAAAAAAAATATACATGTACATTCGAAAAATTCTCTATGCTATTAACATTGCCGGTCAGCCATCAGGAGAGTATATCATTGATGAAGCCATAAGTAAACAATGAAATTTTCCGAATATTTAATGAGAAGCACAAAAGGAGTACTGAACAGTTTAAAAAATTATAATAGGACAAGACAATAAAAAATATACCTTGTTAAGATTGTTGCGGAAAGTCTGAAAGCACAAGAGCAAAAACATCAGTAATTGGTTCGTAGCGAGAGTCACAAGACATTAAAGTTAGAATCCAGAAGCTAAAAAGTGCCTCACCACAAAATGAATATTCTGAAGAGGGATGTTTTTGTCCCTAATGCAGCCAAGGAGGTCACCAAAACCCTGAGAACCTAAGTCTGAATAAAAAGGAGAAAAAGTTATAGGAAGTCAAAACACAGTATTTAAAAGTTTTTTATATACATTGACCATAAAAGAATGATCAAAAGAATCAATGTGACATCTATACCAGCTGAAAAATAGCTTCAAAGAAAATTGCAATTCAAATATTTTGAATAATTGTATACCTTTCTTTTCAATAAAAGTGTCAAAACCTTCATTCAAATCAGCTCCAATATCTTCAGTAATAAAGCGTTTAAATAGTCTCTAGCATTGGCACATCAACAAGAAAAATGAGTGAAATTGGAACTGTATTACCTGCTCACATATTTATAGACATCACAAAATCCATGAAAATTTATATGAAGAAAGATCTCTAATCAGCTTACCAAACTACGGTCATCAAAGTAGACATCTCCACCTTCTACACGACTGTAGCAGGCAAGCTCACAAGGCTATCAAATAAATTAAGATCAGCATTGAGTCAAGAATGATATATGAACTCTATGAAAAAACAAGAGCATCCATAAAAGTTAAGCTTCTCTTGAAGCATGATAGAATGCAAACAGCGCTGTAAACCCTAAAAAATAAAAAATGCCACAAGCCCAAACTAAAATTGTTTTTCCACCACCACCCAATAAGGAAATATAACATACAAACACAAGCCACTTAAACCAACCAGATTGAGAAAAATGCTCTGAATGTATATGTCGTCAATCTGTATGTATGTAGAGAGAGAAAAACAAGAAACAATCTGCATACCTCCTGGAAAGTAATACACTTTCTCGCCAGTGTTTCTTCACTTTTAGTAAGCTTCATGTCTGAGACGAAGCGTTCATCATGATGACGGCCGTTTGAAAACTTTGATCCATAGCCACCAAAGCCATGCCTTTGAGGATATGGTCCAGGCCGTGGAAGGAGGCCTGATCCTCTATCATTTTGATTCCCCCAACGACCTCGCCCAAATGTACCTCTAGCATGGTGGTTGTTATTCCTTATTGCAGGTAAGACTGCCATAAAATTAATCAACTGAGAAAATTGTGAATCTCTTCCATCTTCTATTTTTCTTCAACTTCTCTTGTAATAAATTTGATGGTTCCATTTAATAACCATTTTGTTTGTTGTTTTTGGTTCTTGAAAATTGTGTTTGTTTCTTCCAACTTCTATTACCATGGTTTTCATCCATCCAAACGAAACACTTGAATTCGTAACAAAATTAAAAAAGCTACTTTTTTAGCTACCCAAAGCTTAGCTTGATATTTAAAAACACTCTTAAAAAGTAAATGACGTAACAAGAAAAAAGGTGGAAGTGGTACGTTATCAAACGAAGCCTTTATAATCGATTTAGTATTTCAATGTACAATATATGCTATTTTCATTCCAGTTCAGCAATTAGTTCATTTTAGAGAACATACTTCCTCGCCACTTAACCAAAATTGTGAAACGATTCAAATTTCAAAAACCCTTCGATTAATTCAAACTAAAGACTTCAACAGAGGGAAACATTGAACATAACAAATTGACGAAGAAAACACTTCAATGACTCCCTCCGAAAATTCATACCCAGTCTAGAACAGTGGCACCATATACAGAATACACCAAATAGCAATGCTTTCATCATGTATGCAAATTAAACAGTATCTCCAACTGAAAAAATTACCTGGAACTGAAAAAGGACTAACAGCAAGTGTCTTACAATAATCCTCGTTATCGGAACCAAACAGATCTCTATCTTCATACCCATAAGAACCCCTGTGCACATTCTGCTGTACTTCCCCGCCATTTTCCTGGTCGTCTTCTTCAGCACTACTCGCACTCCCACTACTACTGCTATCGCCTCCATCGCTAGCATTAGACGATGAGGAATCCGAAGACGAGGAAGAATCCGAAGAGGAAGAAGATTGCGAAGATGAGGCAGGAGCATCGCGGTCATGGTCGTTGTCGTTGTGGTTGTTGTTGTCGTCGTCGTCGTTTCCATACTCTTCGCCGAATATATCTACATCTTGCTCGGGGAAATCCATTGGAGGGATGAAACCCGGCAATCCGGGCAGCGAATTGCGATGGTTCCGATCAAATTGCGAGAAGAAAAGTGTTGGAATTTTGATGGGAGGGAGGAAGAGGAGTGAACGGGCTTTCAGTGGAATATGACTCGACTGCACGGGTTTTTCTTCTTCCGCAGGTAAGAGTTTCCTTTTGGGAATCTGATTCGTAACTCGTTGAACGGACAAGGTGAGTGAGTCAGTGAGTTGACTCAGTTTCTCACTTTTTGGGCCTTGTTGGAATATTTTGGCCCAAAATAAAAGCTACGTAGTTCTTTTCTCCTTATGTTGATTGGTAGTTTCTTTGTTAATTTTTCATAATGTAATTCTTTAGTAGCTCGTCTTGTCCAGAGACCCTCAACTTTATTGAACTAATTAAAGTTTAATATTTGTAGATAGTTTAATGTTAACTCCATTCCAACCTGAGTTCAAGTATTTATGGATCATCCACTGTTCTTATATATATATTATGTATATTCGTATTGGTTCAATGATACCCAACACATACTAAATATATGATTTCCTCCGACTACTTCCATCATCCTAATCAACAATACACTCAACAATTGACCCGTTATCGTCTTATTCATGGAATTATGACCCTTCTCCCTATCTCAAATATATGTTTTAGGATGTAACTTTCTTTTAACTTATAATCACCCAACGACAAAACATTGTTTAAAATTGTGTTTTAGAAATAAGTAAAATGTAGAAGCAATAGCCTTATCCAAGGTATTTGCATATCCAATTGTGTGAAATGTACGATAAAGTTGCTTAGTTATTTATAAAGCGAGTATAGGTGAAAGCCAAATGCAAAACCAAATCAATTCGATCAGTTTCAAAACCAAATCGATTCAATCAGCTTTGAATCATTCTTTCAACTTTTCATTATTTATATCCAACTTTGTTTTGAATAGGGACTTTGTGCTTCTTCTTTTTCTTTCATTAAGTTTTAAATTAAAATCGTGATTTTCTTTATATACACCACAAGGCAAGGCTAGTTCATTTTTTAAGGGGAATATAATCTAGATGCCATTCAATCTTGAGCAGCTTTTAAATTTTGTTATGAACCAATAATTTTTAATTTTGTCCAAATACAAACCAATATGTCCAGACAAGTAGATCAGTTGGGTTGGATTTGGGTTTTTTTTTTTTTTTTATCTTTTTTTTGGAGTTTTTGGTTGAACTCCTAATTACAAAAATGGTATTTAGAGAGAGAGAAAAGAAAAAAGAAATATATTTTCTAATGTGAAATGTTAATTGCAAAGTTAGATGAAGATGCTTTACACAAAACCGAGCACTATTATTGCTCACAGAAGGACTTCTCCCAAATTTTTCTAAGAAAAAAAATTAATTCTAAAATCCTTCTAGTTTTTTTTTTCTTTTATTTTATTTTCTTTCTTTCTTTTTTTCCTCTCATTATTTCATCTTCAAACTGTTTGGTTTCCAAGAATAAGAAAAATAAAAATATGTCATTAACAGTTAATCTAGCTAATCACACTTCCAATTCTATGTACTTTCTTCAAGCAGCAGCCTCATCCACCTCAGAATAAAACACAAAACTTGGGAATGCTGTCGTTATATCCCTGCATTTTCGACAAAAGGAACTCATGAGAAGGTTCCCGAAACGGGTCTGAGTTCTTTCAACAAGACAGAAAGAAAAAAAACGACTCGTCTAGTTACCTTAAATAAGGGAGTGTCATGATCCTTAATAACGAGGGGTTCTTGGAAACAAAATATTGCCATTCTGACATGTCGATCTTCCCGTCTTGGTTCGTATCCGCTTCCAAAAATGTCTACAAGGCACAAAGAAGTGTTTCATGATTCTGCCGATTCGTTAGTAATGAAGAAACCGTGTATTGTACCGACAAATCACGTTACAGGACTATGGTCTGATTTTTGGAGTTAGGGTCGCAACTCACCTTATCAAGAATCGCCTCGACGGTCTCATCAGCCAACTTCATTTCAGATTCACCAAGAAGTGCTAATAACATTTGCTTAACCTGCCATTATCAAATTACATAATGAAACATCTAAATGGATAAACTGGATCATCAAAGAAATAGCGCCTCGAGTCCTGACTTACGGAACTGCTTTTAAAGAAAATCTTAAATCAATCCATTTGAATTACTTGATGTGACACGAGCAGAGAAAAGGGGATTAAGAATTCACAGCAGAAGAAACGATGAAAAAGAAGAAATGAAGTTATCTGCATACCTCTTCTCGTTCGATAAAGCCCGTATTATCTAAGTCATAAAGCCTAAATGAAACTGCAAAAGTTTTTAAAAGAAAATCAGGACACCAACCTATATAGTTCGAAAGCACGAGAACTACTAATCAAGTAGAGATATTATAAATGCTGGAAATTTAAACTCTTGACATTATTTTCTGTACTTACAATTTATCTTGTCTCCCATAGAAGTATTTGGATGGAATATATGGAGCGCTCTAACAAAGTCACCAAAATCAATAACTCCTCTGTGCTTCACATCAAATAGATCAAAGATCTACAAGCACAAAAACAGTTTTTCGGTCATATGGTGACCCCTATCAAACTAAGTAAAAGAGGAAAAGGAAATGCTACAGATACTGTATATAAATGACTAGGAAAGAGTATCGATACAGTTAGGGCTGCTCGTAAGTTAGATTGATTAAATCAAAATTAGACTTGATCAATACTTCAGATATTGATACACGGATCCTCGAGAGGCCGTTTTTCTTTTAATTATTGTTATTATTCAAACTATCATATCCACCAATCGAATAGCTTACCCGGCTTGCAAAGAGGTTTTCTTTCTTCCTGTTCTTGAAAAGAGCCAATAAAAATTCTTCCTGCACAAGTAAGAACATTGTCAACACTTGGCAATTGCAGTTTGAAATTTGGATTTGCATAACTCAAGTTCATTTATATCACAATTAACCCATCATCTATATACCAAGTATATACCATTGTCATTCATAAAACCCTATGAGATTATCCAGATACGACCCAGAATTCAGAATAGGACGTGTAATGAGAGATAAAATACAGTCTAAATTACTCAAGTGGGTAAAAAATAGGGAGTGATAATTGCGTATGATGGATAAAATACCTTGTTTATTAGCCCATCATCTATCACTGAACTGCTGATGCTTTTGAAAAGCTCAAATAGAGCTTCAACTTCGCTGACACTAACTGAAAGATCAGAACAAGGCACACAACAATGAGAAGTCAATACAATACTCAAATCAAGGCTATAAAACTCAGAAAAAACTCTTAGATAAGCCACTTGACGGTCGTTAGTAATATATACAACAGCTCAAAAATCACCACATAAAGACCAAGACACTCAGATAGTATTAGTAAAAAGAAGATTCAGCCCCTCCTCTTGGATTCTTATGAATATGATGACGTTATAGCAGAACAAAATCTTATATTCTAACTTTCATATATAAATTTTTGAACCTAAGGAGGGCAATGGTCCCTTTGCTCTACCCCTGCACATCATATTCTAAGATGATAATCTTATCAAGCTGTAATTAAATAAAGGACATCCTAAGCTACGGAATCTCAACAATTTATCAAGAACAAAAAATGGCAGATAATGCAAAAGCTGAGTAAAACAGATAACTTACAAGTCGTTTGTGAAGCAAGGAAAACAGGATCCTCGTAGCCAGGGAACTGCCTTCTTCCTTTAGACGAAACACAGCCCATTTACTGGAAAAAAATAACGGAATATGCAAAACCAACAGCTGCCTCCTCTGTTTCACTACAACACATCGTGAAAACCCATCTTACCCCTTGCATTAAACGATCCCAAAATTCAAAACAACAATCAAAACATCCTCAGATTAGTCGACATATAATTCAAAACCAAACTACCGAACATAAATCTTGGGTAAAACATTTTGACTTAGCCTTTTGTTGACCTCAGAAAATTAAAAAAAAAAAAAAAATCGTAATTCAAACACGAGACATCTAAAATTCAATTGTAATCAATAAAATAATCAACGTATTCATTCATACCAACCCATCTACACTCCTCTCTCTCTCTTTTTCTCTTTGTTTTAAATAATCCAACAAATTCTTCGCCCGTTTTTCTAAAATTTCAGAAAGACTCGGAAGAAAGATCACACAACTTTTTTTTAAAAGAAACCCAAATATAAAATTGAAATCCAAGCACAACCCACATCACAAAATCCAGATAAATGGTTATAAAGCGTAGAGGAAAGATGAGAGAAAAGGGGAAAAGAGACTCACCAGGAAGAATGGTGTGGCGGAGGAATCCAAGGAAAAGAGGAGAGATTGTTAGAGGAGAGGAAAATGAGGGGAAAGGATCCTGAAGAAGAGAGAAAACTATGGGGAATGGAATTGGAAAGCGCAAATTTCGAGAGTGAAAGGAAGTTGAATTTAAAAGCAGCGGCGGAAGGAAGACAACTTGGATGATGAATGTGATGTGTATTAACGCGAAATTGGAAACGGCAGAACCCCTTAATTGGTATATATATTGTTTGTTTAGTTTTTTTCTTTTTCTTTTTTGTAATTTAATTTAATTGTTTTATTTTTGGTATTCCATGTAATACAAATATATTTTCACCACAAAATAATTTTGGCCACGTATAAAATTTCTTGCAACTGTACTGCACGCACCTCCTGGTGGATCTATGCATTATATTTTAAATAAATATACTTTTTATTCGATTAAATTTTTAAAATTTTGTCAAAAAAAAAAAGAGTAAAAATAGACTAACTATTTACCCTTTACGTCAAAATTTAAAATGAACTTTTGCATTTTTTTTGTTAGTTTGTATTTATACGAATATAAAAAAAATGCCTAAATGTAATATGGTTTTAAGGGGTTTTAAGGGTTTGATTAGAGAGAAGGTTGAAAAATATGAGTAATTAGAGACGAAACGAGAATGAGACTGATCGTAACAACTAGTAAGAAAGAGAATTGTATTAAAAATTGTCGAAATGTAATGAAATTTGTGTTACAAAATGAATAAAATACGGAAAGTCCATACATGATACTTACTTTATAATACGAGATCATCGTTCAATACTCACATCTTTAATGTCATTGATTGTATATGCATGTGATTAATAACTATGTTGTAGAAGGGAGAAGGAAGGAGAGGAGATGGAAATTGGGATTTTTAATATATATTATATATAAAAAAACTTTAAAATGCCCATTCATCATTTAAAATAATAATAGAAAAACTAACCTTCTTAAAATTAGCAAAATAAATTATAATATTTACAAATTATAACAAAATTTTGAAAATTGTCTATTAATTACACCGATATAACTATATCAGTATCTATCACGATCTATTAATGTTACTAGTAGAAGCATATCAATATCTATCAATGTATGTTTTTTATGGAACATGAAATTTTTGTTATATGTTATAAATATTTTGTCAAATTTTATATTTTTTATAATTATTAAAAATAAAAAGTCTAAATTAACCATATATACTCAAAATAGTAATATTCACGTAGTTGGATTTTCTGCACCAAACTTTTGCATCATAACCACGTGGCCCAATCATGTGCTGCCATTATCGAGCTAATTTTATTGACGATATTTCTTTTTAACTTTTTACCTTTTTCTCTTTTTCTTTTTTACTTTTTCATTTAAGAAATAATATTCTTTTCTTCTTTTTGTCCTTTTTCAAACCTGTAAAATAAAATGGAACAATACTCCATTGAAATAGATAAGAAACACTTCAAAAAATAGTTAATACCATTTGTTTTTTTAATTTACTTTAAACTCCTTCCTACTCTTCATTTAATAGTAACATTGTCATGTGATATTAATGGTTAAATTTGTAATTTTAGAGATAAATTATCGACAAAATCAAGATTCGAAATTCTTATACAAAGTTAATAAAAGAATTATATAATAGAACATAAATTGGGTTTGGTTTAACTTTATGAGTGATAAATATTTTTTTAATATTTAGATAAAGTTAATCAAAACATACACTTAATTAACTCATATTTAACTACAACGATGTATTTATAGAAAATTTGATGATACATGATTTATCATAGCTTTATTAGGATTAGGGTATAAGTTTCCTAATCTCATATAAGATGATTAGTATTATTCTTATTTTGTATTATCTTGATTTTTTGGCTTTTATTATGTACGACTAAAACTTTTTTCATTACAACATTCATTAAACAACGTGTCAAATGTTTGACAAAGTATGTATTATTGGAGTACTATAATTTGTCACCGTTTTTATTGTTAGGTATTGAAAACTCAAAAAAAAAAAAAAGCATGTTTGATTATCATTAAGTTTTTAAAATTTTATTTAAAAAAAAACAAATTTATAAAAATTATGGACATTTTTAAAAATAGCAAAATAAATTAAAATATTTACAAACTATAGCAAAATTTTGAATTATATTATTGATAGTTTTTTATCACTATAACATATCAATGACTATCAATGATAGAATTTGTTATAGGTTGTAAATATTTTATAAAATCTACTATTTTTAAAAATTCTTCTAAAAATTATCTAAAATCAACTTATATTTCCTATTTTATTTTTAAAGCTTGAGTGTAGATTTAAATATTTCTTTACATGAAGTGAAATAGTATAATAAAATGTTTAGAAATTAAAAAAATAAAATAATATAAAAACGAAAGGGTTATTAAATTATGAAATAAATTACCAAAATTGCACATGGCCCCACTTAAGTAGACTTGTAGGCATATGCAACCTCAGTTTCTAGAAGCGCGTGGATGAGTTTTGAAAGAAAGGTCTTGTGAACAGTCCAGGTCAAGAGTTAAAATGCCATGCAATCCAATCACCTCACTACACGTGGCAAAATGAACAAATAAGTAATTCTCTGGGCCCCTTTTTTGATATTTCTCTATGCTTTAACGTCCACGTGTCGGGCCCACTTTTGCCCTAATTAATCTTGCGCGTGAGCTGACGTGTCCTCATACTGTTAAGGCCACGTGTTACAATCTCAACAGGTCATACCAAATTCCGGATTGACAAAAAATGAAAAAAACTGTTGGTGTGTTTTTTAAAATAAAGCGCATTGAAACGGCAGTCGACACTGCGTTTTGGGTTTTTAGGTTGAAAGCTAAGTTTCATGGAAAGCGACGTGAAAATGAAAGCCACAATAGATATTGAATATTTGGGTTTTTTTTTTCTTTCTTCTTGATATTAAATTTAATTCATAACATTACTTTTTTTAATGATCTGTGCATGGTAGGTTTTCAAAAAAGTATTGAAATTAATTTTCATGTTTTATATGGTATATATAGTAGGCTCAATTGGAGTTAAATAATTAAAAAGACAAGAATTGAATTGGTAAATGTACATGACATGACACTTTATTGAATGGGAGATCCATTATGTGATTGTACATCTCATCATCGTCAACTTTTATCTCGCTTTTGGAATTTATCAACTCTCTTAAATTTTAACTTCAACATTTTACTGAACACTTGTTATTTTTGTTTTTAAAATTTAAAATGTTACAGTTCGTTGAGTTTCACTATTAAAATTTAAATCAAAATTTCACTACATACTTACTTTAAATATTTTGATGTCAGTGGGAGTAAATATTGAAATTTAAAAACCAACTTAAAACTAAATTCAAGTTTTTTAAAAAATGACAAAATTGTAACATTATAATATGACACATTTAGTTTCGTTCGACCTAAACAACAACATTAAATGTAAAGAATTCACACTTCTATCAATGCAACACTAACACTAGCAGAAATGGTGATAATGACATAATTCATCAAAAAATATTTACGATATTCCTATGTATTATTTTGGAGATTTATAATTCTTTCCTACATCGCAATTATTATACTAACAAAATATCAGTTATGGTATAAAAAACGACAGTGACAATTATAACAATCAACAACAACGTAAGTTCCAAATGCAACAAGATTTTTTACTCGACGGCCATCAATCGAATTTCAATTTCAAAGTACTAATTTAAAAGTGAACTCCTAGTTCATAAGTCATAACACAAGTAAACAAGACTCGATAGTTAAAATAAATCTCATTTTAAAAAAATTACAATTATAGTAAACTAAAAGAAAGTAGGAAAAGGTGAAGAATATTTGTATATAATATATAGCTTCAAATATGTATGTAGGTACGTAGGTTGATACTATGGAAAGGAGAAGATTGTTTTGGAAAGGTATGGGGCGTGGGGTGGGGGCGAGGGTTGCACTATAGAACCAACCGCACCGACGTATTTGACGGGTTTTCTGTGGGCAGTGAAGGTTGGGATTTCAACGTACGCTACACAGCCTAAAACGGTTGGACCACGTGCCACTATCTTCACCCCCACGTGTACTCTTTTTTGTCCTTCTCCAATACACACAACCACCAAACGCGTTCTCTTCTTCATTTCCCATTTTAAACCAACATTCTTTCCTTTTTAATATTATTTGAGACTAACTTATGAAAGTTATTTTAAGTGTATTTTAAATCATTTAAATAGAAATGAGTTTATTAAAAAATATTTTTTTAATCCAATCCAAATGTACTTTAAATAAAGTACGATAAATGGTAAAAAAAATTGAAATATTTTCACAATGTTTACCTTTTATAAAAATAATTTTTTATTTTTTGAAAATATTCCAAGTATTATTTTGTTATTTATTTTTAAAATTATGCTTTAGAAAATGTTAGCATTGTTATTGAATAAATTAGTTGTATTTTATATTTGTAGATGTGGATTTTGTAGTAGATTCATAAATCGTATTATAGTTTAAAAAATAAGAGAAATTGTAAAAAACAGAACATTTGATAACATATTTATACTTTTTTAAAAAATAAAGGGTAGTGAATTTTGTTTTTTTTTTTTATATAGTATAAATAGTTTGCTAATTTTTTGTTTTTAAAAGGCTTTTTTAAAAAATTATTTAAAACGTGTTTGATATTATATTTTTATTAATGACAAAGCTAGTTGAAGGTAAATTATTGTTGATTTATTTTAGGACCATGATGTACATTAAAAAAATTATATGGCTTATAATACATTATACATTACATGATATATTTGAAAATAAATAAATTAAGTTTGTAACATGATATATGAGTATTTCTAAATTATGTTTTTATTTTTGTTTCATATAGTTGTGCAATTAAAAAAAATGGAAACATTAAGATTTTATTTTCAAATGTTACATTATTTATATCACGAATTTAAAAGGAGTTTTTGAAATCGTAAATTAATTATTTGACAAACACATATCTGTTGAACTTGATGAATTTGAAAACATAAAATATAATAAAAATTTATCGTCAACTAAGATCTTTAATAACTAAAATAAACCTACATAAATATGATATGATTTTGAAAAAATTTGGTTACATTCAACATAAGAAATTAATTTATTATTTAGAAAAGAGAGAGATAAAGTTTTGGATAATGAGAGAGATAATAAATATATAATAAGTCATAACAATCCAGGATAAATTTGAAAATTGAAAATCTAACCGTTTAATGTATTGTCATTGAAAACAGGCGACTCGTAAGAAATGACGCAAAAGGTAAACTCATTAACTTTAGGTTAACATTGAACCGAAAATAAATATGAATTTCGTTGCTAATTCAAACATAATTTAATTGTCAAAATATATATTTCGATTTGAAAAGCCACCGATTTCAAATCTAAAGCTTAATTGACAAATATCCAATCATGATACATATGAATTTATACCTTGCTTTTATTTAATCAAAGAATAATTATGAATGCAGTTGTCAATTGGAACATAACGTAACTTAATCGTTAAGACATGCGTATACATTTTTTTATGAAAAGGCTTTCGATTTTAACTCCTACTTTGAATTTTTTAATAACTATTTTTTGATCTTTTTGTTGGCAAAAAATCCTATAATTTCCATATACTAATGTTTTTAAAAAATGTGGGGAAAAGAAGTCAAAAGTTTATAAATTCATATATGTACATAAGCTTAAGATTAATTTATGTTGAAGAGTTCCATTGCTTTTATTTGATTCTCTTCCAAGGCTACAATCTTGAATTCTACTAGACTTTAAATATTTAAATATTAAAAACTACTACGGGTCAATTAAAAGTAGTTTTTGTTCTTAAAAAACTACTTATCAATATTTGCAACTTAGGATATATTTAGGACGTCTTTTAAATTTGAATTACTTTTGATATTTACACATTATTTTTAAATTACATTTTTAATCATTCAATACTAGGTTTGATGGTTTGAAATTTGAGATTATATTCACACGTGTAAAATTGAGACTGTTTTTTTTTTAATTTATTGTTCTTGAAATTTAAGTTTATACTTATGTTCATTTAAATTTCTAACCACTTTTAAAAACACAATTACAAGTTTTATTATATTTTTTAAAACATGAGTAAAAAAGAAACAAATTTGAAAGTGTTTATACATGTAGTTTTTAAAATACTGAAAACAAAAAACTAAATGGTAATAATGATAAATTTAAATTTATTTTGAGTTATTATAAATATGTTTAGAAGTGATTTTTTTTTTTGTGTCAAAATGTTATTTGAGCTTTCTTTCAATTAGACTTTGTAAGTTTTAATATTTATGCTGCTAATGTATATTAATTAATGAGTTTAATAAAGTAGTTCATTTAACAATCATTTCATAAAATGATTTTATTTTTCGCTATGCATTTATCATTCATAAACATCGTGATTCTTGATTGATTCCCCTAAATTAATGGCAAACATAATTTCAAAATTTTATGATAATGTTATTAATATCCTTTTTATATATTCCATAAGTGTTATTTTAAAATTGATTAAAAACCGCAAAAGTACTAAATTTTTTATTTTAAATGTCAAAATCTCATAAAAACCGTGATAATAGTGTGATTTTTATATGAAAAAATTATTTAATTGTACCAATAATTATTGGATGACATTTTTATTTTGAATTACACTAATATTCGATTTTAGTTTTACTACATGGAATAATTTAGTGTTTGCATTCAAATTTCTTTTACAGCAGGTTTGACTTAATTGTACACTTTTCCCACCTTCAAATCTTTTTGTGTGATGCAACAATTCAAACTTGCTTATGTCGAAATTCCTCTAAAATGGAGGAGATTTCAATCCCTTTGTTTGCTCTTAAAATGGATATACGGTTCTACATTTTATTTTATAAAATAATAATAAAAAAAAAACAAAAACAAACGTTTGTTATATCTAAATATATCATATAATTAATTAATAAAAAACAACAATTTTTTTTATTCAAACTATTCTTCTCTTTCGAAACTCCAGAATTACAGAAGCCACAACAATGGTCGTATTCGAACTTTTCCACAAAAAAAAAATAAAGGTTTTAAATGGTTTTCTGTAGGATTTCAAATGAAAAAAAAACGTCCGAATGAAAGAGGAACAGAAGGAAGTAAGCGGGTGAAGTCCAAATGAAAAAAAAAAAAAAAACCACTTGCAAGATTTTAAGAAGATGAAAAAAAAAACAGAACGAAAGAGGAAGGGATTTGGAATGTCCATAAGTGATATGCTCGACTATTATCCATAAGTGATAGGTAAGAAGATGAAAGGTTTCAAATGGTTTTCTTTAGAGTTAATGAAAGAAAGAAGTGAGCAATTGAAGTCCAAGGAAAAGAAATAATCACTAGATTTTAAATTTTACACGCGTGAGGTGAAACTTTCCATTAATGACAAAATTTATAATCTTTATGTTTTTGGGGACAAAATTTTATGTAGCATAAGTTATTTTAATTATAGTGTATTTGAGGTATAGGTGAACAATTGTATTTTTCACATTGAGTAGAGACATTTAAGAGATTGTTTTATTTATTTATTTTTCTAATTTTTATGTTTTGCTATTATAACAATTTAAAATTATTTTTGCTATTTTTTTGAAAGTAAAAGTTATAATTTGCTATTATTCTTAACAACCCTTAATTAATTTGACATAATTATGACTATAAAATTAAAAATTTAAATTTTGATTTAATAACGATAAAAATAGCGAAAGTTAATTAATTATAATATTTAGATTCTTTAAAATTAAAGTTATTTTTGTTCTCCACTTGAATTTAAGATGTTGGGCTTTTCAATGGGCCCAATATTACGTATGTTTCACATAACGACGTCGTAGTGTAACTCTCTGCCTTGGCTAAACCTCTCAACTGTCAACCTTCAACCCCGCGCCCTAATTTTCCCGCCACCTTAAGAAAAGCAAACCCTAGCAAAATCGCCATTGAAGGAGCTTCAATCCAATCCTATGGTTCAATTCCACGAGCATATAATCACAGAGCTTCTCGAGGACTCTAATGGAGGCTTAGTAATCATCTCTTCAGGTCTAAATCTTGCAAAACTCATATCTTCTCTCCTCTTCCTTCACTCTCCATCTCAAGGCACCCTTCTGTTGGTATCTCCCTCTTCTCACTCACAACTTTCTCTTAAATCTCAAATTCTTTTCTACCTCAACCGTCATCAATCTGATCCACTCACTTTCCCCTCTGAAATCTCTGCCGATCTTCCTGCTCACCACCGGCTTTCTCTTTACTCTTCCGGCTCTTCATTTTTCGTCACTCCTCGGATTCTCATTGTCGATCTTCTTACGCACAAGCTTCCCACCTCTAATATTGCTGGGCTTATTATTCTCAATGCGCATTCTTTATCAGAAACGTCTACCGAAGCTTTCATTGTCCGAATCATTCGTTCCCATAACCGGAATGCTTATGTTCGAGTTTTTTCTGATAAGCCACATGCGATGGTTTCTGGGTTTGCCAAGGCAGAGCGGATAATGAAATGCTTGTATGTTCGGAGGTTGCATTTGTGGCCGAGGTTTCAAGTTAATGTTTCGGAGGAGTTGGAGAGGAACCCACCAGATGTGGTGGATATTAGAGTGCCAATGACCAGGTACATGGTGGGGATACAAAAAGCCATTATTGAGGTTATGGATGCCTGCTTGAAGGAGATGAGGAAGACTAATAAAGTTGATGTTGAGGATTTGACTGTGGAGAATGGGTTATTCAAATCATTTGATGAAATTGTGAGGCGGCAGTTGGATCCAATTTGGCATACGTTAGGGAAGAGGACGAAGCAGCTTGTGTCAGACTTGAAAACTTTGAGGAAATTATTGGATTACCTCGTTAGGTTAGTTTGAATTCAGTTTTGTTATTATTATGTTTTACCTTCCTGGATTTATTTTATTATTATGCCCATATATATATATGTACATCCGTGTCTGTACGAGGGTGCAAAATAGTTCCATAGCTAATTTTGTTCTGAAATTAAATTTTGGTGTGATAATAATAAATGGTTTAACATTGTTTTGATGATGAATCATGGAAGAATTTTCCCATATATTTAAATGCTAGCAATGAAGTGAATATTGTTTTGAAATGTTGTTTGGGTAGGTACGATGCAGTGACTTTCTTGAAGTATCTGGATACTCTGAGGGTGTCTGAGAGCTTTAGGTCTGTTTGGATATTTGCAGAATCGAGCTACAAGATCTTTGACTATGCCAAGAAACGGGTATATCGATTTGTTAGATCTGATGGTTCAAAAATAATTGAGCAGGGTAAAGGTGTGGTGGGCAAAAGGAAAAAATTAAAAGGAGATGACAATACTGAGGAAGAGGGTGAGGGCATAGATTTATGAATTTGTTTTATTTATTCTCACTGCATTCATCCCCTGACTTCAATTCTTCAATTTATCTATTAAGTTAGAATTCGGATCCATTAATTTTTTATTTAGTTTTTCTCTCTCATTATTCTGATAGATGTTTGCCAACTCTCATCAGGTACGACTAGTGGAATAGTTTTGACTGAAGTTTTGGAAGAGGCGCCAAAGTGGAAGGTCTTACGTGTGAGTGAGTGAGTTCCAGGTTCTGTGCAACATTTTCTGTTCAATGGTCGTAACTACTGGTTAAAAATGTGCAATCTTTGGCTAGATTTGGTCTTTGAACCAATTCCCTTCAGAAGTCAACATTCTTTAAAATTTTATGGTATTATGAAAGAGAACAGAAAATTAAGCTCTTTAAGATTTTCAAAGTTAATTCTTCTAATTATTTACAGGAGATTCTCGAAGAAATAGAAGAGGAAAGACAGAAGCGGCTATCTGAAGGAGAAGAGAATCTGCTAGAAAGCGATAAGGACAGCAGTGGAATCGTTCTAGTGGCATGCAAAGATGAGCGCTCATGCATGCAGCTAGAAGAATGCATTATAAACAACCCTCAGAAGGTCATTTGACTTTTTAATAGTTTAGAGTTCTTTATTTATTGTCAGTTGAATTATATTCACTTCAACATCCATTATGCATTTTTTTTGGATCATGCAACAAAAACGATGCATTATGAACAGCTGCAGAAGGTCGTTTAGAATCTAAATGTAACAAAATATACTAGTGCTTACATTCCTGATACACTAGTCTCAATATAATTTTTTGGGAAAGACTCTCAATAGTAAATTGTATTTGCATGAATTGGCTGACGAATGTATTTTCTTGTGAAGGTCCTACGGGAAGAATGGGAGAATTACTTGCTAAACAAAATACAACTTCGTGACATGAAACCCCATAATAAAAAGAAGCATAAGGATCCCAAAGGTTTTGGGGTTCTTGATGGAGTTGTTCCAATAACACCTGCACAAAATGCTGAAGCTAGCAGCTTCAACAAACAAGAGCGTAATGCACTATTAGCTGCAGCATCAGAAATAAGAAATCGAGCCAAAAACGATTCTGCTGTTGTGGAGGATCAACAGAATGATATGGATAGTACAGAACAGGCAACTGGAAAGAGAAAGGGAAGGAGTAGAAAAGGCGCTTCCAAGACCAATAATTCTGTGGATAAAACACCTGTTGATAATCAGAAGGTAGCAATTGATGATCACCAGCCTGATGTTGATAATATAGGTTATGCAAAGGGAAAGAAAAAACTACGGAATAAAAAAGGTTCAGTTGATGTTGGCAATTCTAATAATTCTAAGGATAAGAATGTTGGGAATCAGAAAGCACCGGTAAATGATAAAGTTGAAGCATCTGTATCAGGTTGTGAAGATCAGATGAATGAGAAAAATCCAGGGGCTTTGAATGGCTTTTCTGAAGCTACTTGCTCGACCCCTCCTTCAGAGCCAGGTGAAAGGAAGCAGAGAGAACAGACAAAGCTACTACCTCCAGTGCAATTTTATGCTCTTGAAAGTGATCAGCCTATCCTAGACACGCTGGAGCCTTCCATTATTATTGTGTACCATCCAGATGTAACTTTCGTGAGGCAGATAGAAGTCTATAAAGCCGAGAATCCAACTAAACATTTGAAGGTCTATTTTCTTTTCTATGATGATTCTACTGAGGTACAGAAGTTTCAGGCCAGCATTCGGAGAGAGAATAGTGCATTTGAATCTTTGATTAGACAGAAGTCGCTGATGATGATCCCAGTTGATCAGGTTCTTTTTCATGAAGCCTTCTTTCATTTTTCAAAATATTTCTTGAATATGTAAATGAAATTTATATTTCTCATTCGGAGTCAGATAAACTCTTACTGATTCTCTGAAGTATATTTTTAATGCACTCTTTAGAAGGGGGAAATAACCCTCACGTCTCTTTCTCTCTTCCAATCTCCAATTATTTATTATAATTTTATGGCTCTGTCTCGCATATGTGGCCACGATTGTTTGTTCAAGCTTTTAGTTTGTTAAAATCTTGCCTGGTAGTGAGTACATGCATGGCTATGACGAGTAATGTGTCTTATCTACTTCAGGTTAATCCCCTTGTGTTTTTTCTGTACATTTGTCGTTCTCTTCAATAACGTGGAAGGTGCTGTACTTATGTAGCCCCACTTAGGTGCAAATTTTTGTATACTCAAATTGTTTCAAGGGAGGTGGTAAACAGCGGTGGTGCTTGCTGCAGCAATATGCTATTTCTGAATGCATAATTGCAATGAAATGAATTGTTCTTCCTATATTTAGAAAGGGAATTACATTGTATCATTTTTAAGAAGTACTTTGTGGCCTTATTAGACATTCGATTCTGTGTTTAGTTTCTATTTCGTGTCCCTCTTCTAGGTTGGTTGCCTTACATTGAATGGATTATTTTACAGGGTTTTGTCTTTTACGATGTCAAATTCTATCCTTTCTTCTTCTGTTTTTTGTTTTTGTTTTTTGAAGAGGAAATAAGACTTTTCATTGATATAATGAATGCGTCTAGTGCTCAGAGTATATGAGATGAAACATAAATAAAAACTGCATACTTGCCAAAGCAACATTCTTTCTTCTGTTTGGTATCACATTAATATCATCTTTGTCCAACGCAGAATGGGTATTGCTTAGGATTAAATTCTTCTGTAGAACCACCGGCTACAACACAGAATTCGACCAGAAAGGCTGGTGGAAGAAAGGATGTGGAGAAAGACATGCAGGTATGTGATATTGCTTTATTTCTTCTGATTTCTTCCATTTCTTCTATAATTTCTCCTTTGGTCACTTTGTACTTACTTCCTCAGGTTATAGTGGACATGAGGGAGTTCATGAGTAGTCTTCCAAATGTTCTCCACCAGAAAGGCATGCGCATTATTCCTATTACATTAGAAGTTGGGGACTATATTCTTTCACCCCTTATATGCGTTGAGAGAAAGAGTATTCAGGATCTCTTCATGAGCTTTGCTTCCGGACGCCTCTATCATCAAGTCGAGACAATGGTGCGATATTACAGAATACCTGTTCTTCTGATTGAGTTCTCTCAAGACAAATGCTTCTCATTTCAGGTAACTTGAGTCTATGTGCATCAAGACGGGCCAAGTTTTGGTTTCGTTGTGGTGGTTTTGACCAATAATTTATTGTTTGTCCATTGCAGTCTGCAAGGGATATTGGTGATGATGTGACACCAACAAATGTCATGTCTAAGCTTTCGCTGCTTGTTCTCCATTTTCCTCGTCTTCGAATACTTTGGTCTCGTAGTCTCCATGCGACCGCTGAAATATTTGCATCACTGAAGGCAAATCAAGATGAACCTGACGAAACCAAAGCTGTTAGAGTTGGGGTTCCTTCTGAGGAGGGCATTGTCGAAAATGATGTGAGGTAAGAGATGGACATAACATTAGACAAGTAACATAGTATGATTTATATATAACAACAAACCTCTTATGATATCCAACTAAATTGTTTGGTGCCATTCCCATAATCAGAGCGGAAAATTACAATACGTCAGCCGTGGAGTTTCTGAGGAGGCTTCCGGGTGTAACTGATTCAAATTACAGGGCAATAATGGACGGATGCAAGAGCTTAGCAGAACTCTCCCTTCTTCCTATTGAGAAGCTTGCAACATTAATGGGTAGTCAGCAAGCTGCTCGAACTCTCAGAGATTTTCTTGATGCAAAGTATCCAACTTTATTGTGATTCATGGATTGTGGCCTATTTATTCTCCTATCCAACTTCAAATTTTATGAAGGAAAGAGACTTTATTTAACCTTGATTGATGAATGCTGCTGCTCCTCCTCCTCCTCCAGGGTTGCGTTCTTCATTTAATTTTTCACTTGCTTCTAATTGATTAAAAAAATTGGTTCTTGCTCCATTTGTAGAGTTATTGTACTTGTACCATATATATTTATTTTATTGGTCTTTACAATTTGTAGCTTTGAATCTTCTTGTTCAGCTCTGAGTTTCGCGTGTAATTATTTATGGAAGTTCCAATTTGTATCAGCATCAATATTCCTTTCTGGATCCATTAAAAATTTGATTACTGTAGTTTCAAGAAAGTCGGAACTTAATTCCTATAGTTTTAAAAGGTTGACTTTAGTCCTCATAATATAATCTCATGAATAATTTTTGTAGTTTGACAGAATTTTCTAAAATAATTATTTTTGAGATTGATAGGGAGAATTCTAATTATAAGCCATGAGAACTAAATTGTTTTAATTTTGTTCTTGTTGATGGAACAATGTATTGATTTTTTCTTTTTCTTTTTCTTTTTCTTTCCCCCCTCTTTTTAAACTAATTGAATGTGAATAATGACAAATGCTTAATGACAAATGCTAGCACTTAACCATTTTGTCACAAATGCTCTTTCTTTCAAGTATGGATATTTGGAATTTTTGTATGTTATAACTCATTTTCACGTGAATATATTAGAGTTGCATGTATGTAATTTTGCAGTATGAAAATAGTAGTGAAATTACAAGTTAGTATAGAAAATTTAGTTTGGATCTTTTTGGTCATTGAGTTCTTAATTTATATCTAATAGATGAATGATATATTTATTTTTTAAAAATATTAATTGATAATTGATCTAATAAACTTGATGTCATTTTTGTTGTCCAAATGAACTTTAAAAACAGAAGTCAACAAATCGTTGAACTATTTGACCTAGAATTATTTTTTTAAAAAAATTTATTGAATACAAAAATTGAAAGTTTAAGATCTATTAGACTATTTTTTTTTACAATTTAGGAAATTTAATAAATATAAAATTGAAAATTTTAGAATATTAGACATTTTTAAAGTTCATACCTATTTGATACGAAATTAAAATGTCAATGTCCTAAAAATTAGACTAAATATTCAATAATCAAATTTAATAATGATCGAAATCTCAAGATTGGGAAATACTTGAAAGGAAAAAAAGAAAAAAAACAATGTTCAAGAAATTTTCCGAATTAAAAATAGATTTTACTTTAAATATAAGAAAGAGTAAACATCTTCGGATCCATGGCGCAATGGTAGCGCGTCTGACTCCAGATCAGAAGGTTGCGTGTTCGATTCACGTTGGGTTCAATTTCCCAAATTGTTAAATGTTTTTACTTCATTCACATTTTTCTACTACACTTTATATAATATTATTGCCCAAATTGTTTCAATCATCTTCACAAACTTCCCAAAAAGATCACTTCTGTCATGGTCATGGTTAGTATACACATACTTCTCTACTTTATGTCAACTTTCTATGACAGATTGATGTAAAAAGAAAAAGCGTACCCAATATATATATATAGAACAGCCTCTCTCCCTCCTCTCCCTTTATCACTGTTTTTATTTTCTTAACTTTTTATATATTTTTTGAATAGTCTTCCTCTTTTTTCTTTTTTAAACTTTGTGAGTGGGCAAAAGAGGAGCTATTGGATATTCATTTTCCTTTGTCCCTATATTTCAACTCCCCACCATGCCAATTAAAATTTTCCCATATAGATATCATCTTCATATGCAATGTCCACCATCGATATCATTCACAGTTCAATTCCTTTTTGTTTATAACCTATTAAACAGGAGTGCAAAATTTTGTCTTTTAAGACACCTACTCTAATCAAAATCAATAAACTATACGTCTCTATTTTCTTTTATTAAATAAATCAAGAACAATAAACTAAACTAAAACTACTCGTTCATCTCCTTATCGATCAAAATGAAAGGAAAAAATGCAAGCTGAAAAAATACATTCTTCTAATATAATGAACAATTCTAAGAGAGAGTGAAAGTTATAACAACGTTAACAATTTTGTTCTCCTCTTCGAAAATAAGAAGATATTAGCTTAATTAACTAAAATAATTGAATGAAATAATTAAATGGGTATATATATTTTTTTTGGGTAAGAAAGTAGAATTTCTGTATTTTTGATATATATATTAAACTTTTTTTTCTAATAAAATTTCATAACCTACAATATTTTACACAAAAGAGAACCCATATATATCCCTAGACTCCATAGGTATAGAGTGTCAAAAGGGAAAGGATAAATAAAATTAAAGGTATTGATTTTGAGCAAATTTAAGAAAATAAAAGTAGTGGTCATGTGTGTGTTAGAAAGTCAACTTTCACCTATCAAAGCACTTGTATATCCAGCTTGCTTTGTTGGATTGTTGAATTCACATTATTGTTATTATTGTTATTGTTGTTGGTCACTTCACCAACCCTATTATTATTCACCTCCATAATAATCTCCTCAGCTTTGTAAGTTGAATGAACACCATACACCACATAGAATAAGGTTATCAAGCATGACCATATTGCAAATCTTTGAAATGACAACATCCTCAATGTGGTCATCAGGAACACATTAAGGAATATCGATGTCGCAGCTGGCCATGGCATGTAGGGCACCGACCACGCATTGCTCGAGTTGTGGCTTGGAAATTTGTAATGAAAGAAGGTAATGATAAAGATAGTCGATATACTGAAGAACAAAAGACCCGGCCACCATTGTTGGTTGAGTTTCCACGATAGGGAGAAACCGATGGACGAACACGAAAGGAGGAGAAGGAAGAGGAGAATACGAGACGGGGGGTGTTTGCTTACCATGGCGTATCGACGATAGATGGTTGCATTTGCTACTAGGTAAAACACCATGAGTGTCCCAATTGAAATCATTTCAATCACTATGTAAAGCTCAGTAAAGAGTGCAATTGAAGCTGTACAAAGTCCTATACAAATAGACAGAAGAGAGATTTGTATTAATTACAAGAGTTTGATTGAAATATAATTAACATGCATTTTGATCTTTACACTCATTATACTTAATTCTACCAACTTTGCTTGCTTTTTCACAACTCTTTTATTCAAATATTACTTGTACCTTCTATTTTTTGCTTTGGCTTAATTTTTGGTCGTATGTATTTTAAAATATTTATTTTTGGTCCCTACCCATTTTAAAATTTGTTTCACTTTAGTTCTTGCATTGATAACTTTTTCATTCATTTTGGTCTTTAACTTTTAAAGAGTAAATATTATTTGAAAATGAAAGGATTAGAAGAAAAAGATTTAGGTCTTTGGCAGCTAAGTTGTACTTATCTCTGTGCAGTTCCAAATTAAAAGGTAGTATTGGATACTAAAACAACCAAACAACTATTTTGAAAGAATAAATTAAAGATAAAAATGAAAAAAAAAAAACTTGAATGGAAATCAAAATAGTATTAAAAATAAGAAAAGAACTTATAGAGAATGGAGTTTTAATTAATATTACCCAAAAAGAGAGTGGCATTCAATGGAGTGCCAGTTGAAGGATGAACCTTGGCTAGCCAAAAAGGGACTAACCTAGCCCTCCCAATAGCGCAAAGGTATCTTGCTTGTCCCAACATAGCCACAAGAAGAGAAGCCACAATTCCTAAGCTTGCTCCACCACCTATTAAATTGCTTGCCCACTTCCAACCAATCCTTTGAAAAGCTATTGAAAATGCTGCTTTCTCTGATATCTATATATATTCAAAATTACATACATATATATAACTTATATATATATACTCATTATTATTATATTATAAATGACGACCCAATTGGAGGAAGGGAACTATTTCCTCCTAGTCACAATCCATTAACAATTAATTAGGATTATATTGTTGATTTATATAGTAATCATTTGCTACATATATTATTGATATTGAATTATTATTTCCTACCTGATTGTAAGGGAGCATAAGTGAGAGAGACAAAGCCATGAGACAATAGAGAGCAGAAGTAATAATAACAGAACCCACTATGCCAATTGGAAGGCTTTTTGTAGGGTTTTGTATTTCTTCAGCAAGTGTTGAAGCTGAATCATAGCCAATATAGCTGAAGTAAACAATAGCTGCACCATCCAATACACCTTTAACTCCAAAAGGAGCTACTCCATCAGGCTTTACTAAATTCTTCGCACTTCCTTTGTACATCCCACAACCAATTATAAACCCAAAGAATATCACATGGAATATTGTCATTATTAGGTTTAATGTTGAACTCTCCTTTGTACTGCCAAAAAAAAAAAAAAAAAAAGCAAGTACTTTTTTCAATTAGAATATATATCACATGGAAAATTATTAATTATAACAGAACCCACATAGCTATTAATTATTATAAGGTGTGAATTATAAATGAAAGAGAATAATAAAAACCTGTGGCAAAGACAAAGAGTGAGAAGAAGAATGAGACCCACAGCAGGAAAATCCAACATATTATAACCATTCAACAAACCATGAACTTCCACTCTCCATGCATTTGGTTCACTTTCTCCAAATGCAACACATAAATATTCTGTAAAACTTCTTGCCACTGCAGCATTTGACAACACATATTCCATTATAATGTTTGCTCCAGCAAAATATCCCACGAACTCTCCTACAATATAAATATATACATATCATATATATAAATTAAAACATCAAATTATATAAAAAAATCTCCACAAACTCTGAGGTACCATGTTGAAAATTTGTAATTCACATTACTAGGAATTTAAACTTTCTTGATGCTAAAACTTTCACGTATACCTTAACGTTATATATTAATTTAAATATACATATATTGACAGTTATAAAACGTAAATAAAAATAAAAAAGTAGGTAAATTTTTGTTAAAGTTAACAATTCTGGTTATTCAGTTAGTTGACTGAATTATATAGTAGTGTGAAGTTGACATTATTGATTGCTGATATGACCATACCGAAAGTGAGTCTTAAGTAACTGAAAGCGCCGCCAGCAGCTGAGACATGGACGGAGAATTCGGTGTAACATAGAGAGGAAAGAAGAGCGGATATTCCAGCTATAATATAGGACAAGAAAACAGCGGGGCCGGTGACGTGGAGGGCGACGGGGCCAGTAGTGACAAAGACGCCAACACCGAGCATTCCTCCGACGCCGAGAGCGACCAAATCAAACCACTTGAGCTTCCTCTTCATGTCAGCTCCTGACCTTTGCCTAACTTGGTTAAGTTCTTGATCAGGAGTCCATGTTGCTAGCATTCTCTTTCGTAGTCGGTGAGGCGTTTGGGACAGCGAGTAGAGGTAGCGGCGGAGGAAGGTGGACGACACGGCAGTGGCCATGACCGCGGGAGATTTGGGAAATAAGAAGAAGAAGAAGAAGAGTTTAATGTGAATGGAATAAAGGGGAGGTTAAACTTGTTCTTGATCTCTAACTATGGAGAGAAATGAAGGGTGAAATGGAGCTTTTTAAATAAGTAATTGGGGGAGAGGATCTTGGACTTGGAGAATATTTGTAAATATTATGGAAAGTTATATTCTCTTTACTAATTATTGTTTTTTTTTAATCTTTTTAATGAAATGTTGTTGAAATTTGGTAAATTATATTCAGATTTATTTATTTTCTAATTTAAATTTAAGTTAAAAACGTTTTTAAAAAGTCAAAAACATAATAATATAATCAATTGGAAAATAACACTTTCTTGCCAGCCGGCACTAGTTTTTATTTTGGTTTAAACTAAAAATATTGTTTATATTGATTAGGGTTTTTATTTTACTTATTATTATTATGATTATCATTTAAAAAAATTATTAGATAAGTGCGCGTCCTAAAATGCACTTAATTATTGTTCTTTTTATAACTATACACCTTTTAATTAATATAATTAATTTATCACTTTTTCCTTATTGAGAAATATGAAAATCATATAGATGGTAATATTTTTCTCTAGGAATCTGGGCAATTTTCAAATTGCTTGTCTTTCTCTTTGTGTTTGAATAACTTATTTAAATATGAATTATGCCACCATCATTTTTTCTTTGCTACTTTGGTTGTACTTTTGGAGAATAATAATATTATTTAAGGGAGTTTGAGCTATTTTTGAGATCATAAAATCAAAGTGAAATTTGATTTTCTCTAACTCTCCCTTTTTGTACTTTTGTCCTTTTTAAGAAAACTTCCTCTTTTCTTTTCTTCTGTTCGTGAAAAAGGAGAATAACAATATGCTAAAAGAAGTTTTAGATCATTAATAGAGTTCTAAATTGATTCACTTAAACATAATTACTATGTTTTATTCGATTTTGTTATTAGTATCTAAAATTAAATAATTTCAATCTAAACATAATTAACTTGAGTAAATTATGTAGAAATATAAGTTGGAATTACCATTTTTCTTAAACTAAACATTAATTTTCAACAGTGCTCCCCACATGTGATTTGAAAAGTAAAAAACTAACTAAAAGAATCTATCTATAAAACATTTTCACATCATATCAAACAGGTCTAACATGTCCCTTTTAGAATGAAAAAATTCAAATGAAAAAAGAAAAAGGAGGAAGTGGGGCATTGAGCATTACAACTGTTTCAATACCAACCATATATATATATATGTCTATGAATTTTTGTGTTGAGGAATCAATGTCCTATTTATATTCTTAAGCTCCTTACCAAGTAATTTCTTTTTGGGGTTTAAATATATTTTGCTTTAACAAAGCCTGGATGCTTGCTTATGTCTTATGAGGATATGTATATATATACACACACAAAGCTCTCTCTCTCTCTCTCTCTATATATATATATAGAGAGAGAGAGAGAGGGAAAGGCAACTGTATATAAATTAAAGTTTTTTGGGTCAAAAATCCCTTCTTCTTCACTCAATTGTGTAATAATGCATATTCTCTCCCTCTCAATTTCATTAATCAATGACCAAAAGCTCACTTCCAAAGGAACCTCTCTTTTGGGGTTTTCTCATCAAATTCTCAAAAACTTTACATGGGTGCATGCCTTGTCATAGAGAGAGAGGAGAAAGAGATGTATATATGTTCCCTTCTGTTATATTTGTGTGGGAAAATGAAGCACTTTTCCACTGCGAGTGTACAATTATTTAGGATATATTTATTACAAATGACAATTAATTTGTGGACTATTATCTATATCGTTTGATTCTCTCTAGTGAATATAGAAATTTTAATTTTTGGAACTGTTGATTAGACTCCTAGCTAGCTTATTAATGATCAACTTAATTAAAATTCGTGTTTGGGGTTTAAGATGGATCCTTTTGACTTGTTGATTTTCTATAATTGACCACTTCCACTTCTATTCATCTTCTAAAATTATGACATGCATGTTATTGATTAATTAAGATGCCAAAAGAAACACTTCTCCACCAGACAATATCCAAAACACAAGCAGTTGCAGTACCCAATAAATACAACAAAAAAATTTCTGAAACCAAAATCAAACATGGTTTGTCTGCTTCACTACTTTCACTATTATTGTATTTGCTTATCTTAATATATTGTTAAAATTATTAGATTTGAAAACGTTAAGAAGATGGGATATATATATATAGCTAGGTAGGTGCCACCAGAATAGAAGCTTCACAGTTAATTTCCTCTATTTTTATTATATTTTGGATGCAAATAATAAAAAGTTAGTGTATCCAAGAATCAAATCATTTGTCAGATGCAATTTATTGGTTAAAATTACTTGTAAAAGCATCTCGAATCTTGTCACTATTCATTGCTTTTGGGTTTATTATTTTTTTTTTCATATTATGAGAGGTCAAGATTTCTTAGAACAGGTATGTGTTACTTTCCAAACTTCACAAGGTAATGTTTTCTTTTCTTTTCTTTGCTCATTATTTTGTTTATATATAAATAAATCTTTTTCTTTAATTATAAATTTTTTAATTACTATTACTTGTCTGAGTACTTTTCCAATGTTGATTTTAATTAGTATTACTTGTCTTAATTAAACTGTACTGATCATTTGATTTTGTTTTAGAATTGTGTTTATCTTTCGTATATTTCTATTATTTGTATTATCAATTTAATTAATTGACTTTGGTAAGTATACCAATTTATACCATCAATTACTTATGTGAAATTTGTAATTGTAATATTTATAAGATCGAATTAATCTATTAATAATTTCTAAAGGTTTAATGAATGATCTAAATTGATTGGTTTATAAAAATTAGTAGTTTAATTAACTCAAATAATTATAAGTCTTATATGAGATTGATTGAAGCAAATTTGGAGGAGTGTTATAAATTGATAAACATAATAAGTTTGAAGGCGTAAATTGATAAAAATATTAATTTAGAATTTTCATGGATACAAATTGATATCACAAGTTGTTTTATACCTTTATGAGATATAACAAGTTGTAACATCTATAACTTTTAACAATTTTATTCTTTTTAAAGTTATTTAAAAAAGAAAAAGAAAAAGAAAAAGAGTGAAATCATGATTAATCAACAATGTATAAACTCATTTCTACCCATTGAAAATAATAATAATAGTAAAAAATTTCATGATTGAAACCCTAATCTCTAACAAAAGAACATGAAAAGGAATTATGGGTAACATAGCTCTAAGTTAGAATAAAAAAGTGGAGACTAGCTTAGCTTCTGTAAAATAGAGATATAGTATTGGATTCATTCTCATCCACTATAAGGAATCATATATAGCATTTTAATTTCCCGAAGGTTATAGGATTGTATTTATTTTTGTCACACACCCTAACATTTGACATTTTTTTAGAAACGTTGTCCGAAAATTTTAAACAATCAAAAACGAAAAATGTCTCTAAGTGTTCGTCTAATTTTCATTCGATTCATAAAATATTACTATTATATCCTTGAGTCTTGAGTTTAATAATTTAGTGTTATGTTTTTTTTGGGTTAGATCCATTTAAACCCTAACAAAGCATTTAAAAATGATAAAGTGATGATGAGTGTGTGGATGGATTTAAAGCACTCAAGAATGAATGAATGAATGGAGTGAGTGTTAGAGATTGAGTGGTATTTTTGGGGTTTCTTTTTTTGGGTAGATGCTAAGCTATTCTATACCCCCACGCTTTCAAAGGCAAATCATGACAGTATATGTGCCATGTGAGGGGAAGTGAGGTTAGGCTCATATATTATACATCAATAAAATGAAAAAAAGAAAGAAAAAGAAGTCAATCAAAAGCTTTTTTCACATGGTTTAACCTAAAAAGAAAGAATGAGGTGTGGAAAACACTCGAAGATCGATCAACCACAACATTGGAAGATAATTAGTACACAACTAACTTGTATACTACTTGAATTCTTGTAAAATCACGACATTCTCGTCTCACAATTATGTTATAACATGTGTTTATCATTGCATAAATCAAATTAGTACATGAGTTAGCCCTAAAGACCATTTTGATTTAAGGAGGAGCACTTTCTATTCTTTTTCTTGCCAATGTCAAATAATAGGTGTGTTTTCTTTTAAAGTTAAATAGGGAAAAGAAAAGAAATTGGTGCTCATCATGAAAAAGATAGAGAAGGGACAAAATACAATAATCTTTGTCTAATTAATTATCAATTTCATAGTTTGACTACTTGAAATTTCATAACGAATATTATAATATAACAATTACAACAATATTAATAATAAAGAACATAATAATGAACAATGGCTGACTTTGGTTTCAATCATATATAATCCCAACAAAATCTTTTATGGATCAAACTATTTATTGGAAAAGTTGTACAGTTTCTAATGCTAAAGTTACCATTAACTACTATGAATCATTTTCCTTCCCAACTTCATAGTAATCCACATCAAAAATTACTATTATCATCTCCACAAGGTTAAACTATTTTTCCAACGTATAGGTCAAACTTGAACTTGGTTTAAAAAATTACAAACAAAATAAAGCAAATTAATTAAAAAAAAGTTTTCAAAATTAATTAGAGAACCTGTGGACAAATTAATAATATAAATTATTATTAACAACTATTCTAGATAACCATAGTCCCAATTACTTCTTGGCTCTATTGGAACTATAGTTCTTTTGAAAATTAATTCAACCATTCATAATCATGATCACACCATTTTTCCTATCATTTTTTATAAGAAAGTCAAACTTGATTTGATTAAAAATGAGGTAAAAATGTTTAAACACGATTAAATTTTAAAGCATAATTAATAACGTTTAGAATTCAAAATTATGTCTATAATTCTAATGAAAATTAAAATTACCATGATCATTTAACTTCTTGATATGAACATACCATCTTTAAAATTTTGATGCATATTAATACAAGGTTACGTTTACAAACTTTAAAATTTAAAACTGAGTTGAGTTACCGATAAAACAGTAATAATTTTTAAGAATTCAAAATTTAGTTAAGAAGTAATTAACCAATATTGCAAAAAGAAAAAGAAAAGAAGGATTTTTATTTTTGAAAAAATGGGAAGTAAAAAATGTAATGTGGATTTAGAATCTTAAAGGGTAATATATAAATCACAGAGTGTGGGCATATTGATGATCAGAGAATAATAAGAAAAGAAAAGTTTTGAGTGTGATTGGTGGGTTAAGTAATTGCCACTCTCAACTCTCAAGAGGATATGGAAGTGCCCAAAAGCTTTGGCTTTTATATATATATATATATATATATATATATATATATATATATATAGTTTTATTATTATTATTTTCCAAGTTTTTCTCCCCAAGTGGGTCATTAATTTCAATTTTATTCATTCACCTCATTATTCCTCCTTCATAATTAGTGAAAGTTTATGAGCCATTAATTATCTACTCATAATTTTGCTTTAATGGGTTTATGAGCAATTCTAGTTTATTTTATTATTTTTTGTTTTTATGATTCAAAAACAATTTTTTTTTGGATTTTTTTCAAATATATAACAAAATAATTGAAATTAACAAGTTTTATATATTTGCATCCTACAAACATTCTTCAATTTTTTAAAAGATTTATCTATTTAGGTTAGTTAATTTAGTTTATCAATAATTTCTAAACCCTTATAAAGTCTCGTTAAGATGCAAAATCAAATATTAAAAGGTATTTATTTATTTTTTTTTAAAATTTTTTTTGCTCATAGACCTTTTATTAGACCAAGGAATTAAAAGTTAAGGTACCTATTATAATTTTTCTAAGTTTCCTAATATATTTAACTTAAATTTAAAAGGTTGTAATTTAATCTAATTTTCTTTAAAAAAATAATAATAATCATATATTATTTCCATTGAAGTTAAAGCTAAACTGAATTTGGTGATTGTAATCTCAAATGAAAATATTAACAATATTGATCTTTGTAACTTATTTGATTGATCATAACCCTTGAAAGTAATAGTTTAATTTGAAAGCAAAAGCAGATAAGATAGTTTTAAAATTGAAGAATCTCCCTATATACACCTCTCTCTCTATATCTATACACATATTAGTTTTTAGAGAGATATATTATTTCATTTATCTCTTCACTTTATTATGGTTTGTAGGAAGAAAAGAGGAAGGTATCAATCAACATTTTGAGTATTGAATTCATAATAATAATGAACAATTGATCTCCACATATTCTAATTGGTTGGTTTTTCTTTTAAATAAAAGAAAACTATATGGAATATTATCAATAATGAACATATAAAACAAAGGTTTGGATTGAGACAGAACTAGAGAGAATTATTATTATTATTATTATTTTAAAAGTCACCAAACAAGTTTAGGTCTTCCAACTTTATAATATTTCATTTAATATGTCTTTGAAATTTCAAATAGTGCTTCAATTTTAAAAAAAAGTATAAAAATCAGAATGGATTTGAATTTCAATGGTGTCTAAGGCTTGTTAATTAAAATAAAATTAAAAATTAGACTTAATTTATCAGACAATTTAATTAAAATTTAAAATGTGACATGTCATTTAAAATATCCTCAAACTTAGTAATTTAACATAGGTAAAATTAAAATTAATTAGATTAATAAATATACCATCTCTCTAGGGTCTTACTAGGTACTACTTTGATAATAATATGATCAATATGGACCATAATGATTATTAATGTATTTAATTAAGATTAAAAAAGAATAAAAGTAAATCTAGCAAAAAAGGTTTGACATTACCATATCAAATATATACTAATTTCCCCACCACTCTCTAAATTCATTAAAGGATCCTATTTAGGTTTGGTATAGGAAGCTATATGGTTTAAGCATTTTTAGGGTAATATTCTTCCTCACAACCAAAACCCATACAAATATTTAACGTCCTAATATTTTTTTAGTTAAATATTATATTCAATTGAAAAAATTGAAACTAAACAATAAACATTGATGTATGTGTAAAAAAACTTAAATAGTAAAAAAAATTTTTTAGAAAAAAGAGTAATTAACTTAACCTACTTTTATTATATTGGTACAAAAATTAATTTTATTTTTGTATTTTAAATTTGTATTACACAACAATATAGTCTTTATAGTTTTAAATTTTGTAACGATATATATGAAATAAGTAATTTTAAAATTAGAAGTCGGCCTTTGATTAATGGAAAAGACAAAAGGAAAGGGCAGAAAAGGTAGAGAGAAGGAATTTCAATAATCCCATAACTCTTAGCTTTGCAAAAATCTATTGATATTATTATTAATTTTAATTTGTTCTCCTATGAATAATGCTCTTCATGAATCAATGTGAAGATCCCACTTTTAGCTTTGGAAATCTTTATGTAAAAATCTGTATATATATAAAATATAATTTAACAAATAAAATGAACTTATTAATTTGTTTTTTTTCCCTTTTTCTTTTACTCAAATATTGGTTTTAAGTCAAGTGGGATGGTGCTATTTTTCTTAATTATTATTGGCTTTTAGTGGAGAGAATTCATTCAATAAATATTCCTAATTAATTAATTATATGTAGCACTTTTAACACAAGAAGTGAGACCAAAGGTGTGATAATCCTTTTTATTTGAGACCACATCCCATCAAGATAATTAGTTGGTTTATATCATAAACAAAATTAGAATTATCTAGTTGGATTATCCTATTTTCTTTAAATTTTCTTACCATAATTTTCTTCTTCTATTGGTAAAACTAGTGTTTAGTGTTTTTAAAAGTTAATTATTAAACGAGTTTTCAATTTTCAATTATATATATAAATGTACGTGTGTATACCGACGTTTTGTTTTTGTCTCATCTTATAACTCTTTAAAAAATAGAACAACTACTAATAAAAGCATCTAGTAATAAGCTTAGCAATGTATAGGTTTGTAGTTTAATTAAACTTAGTAAAAAAAGAAATTTTTCTTTTAAGCAAATGAGAGAAGAATACTAGTTGACACATAAAACTAGGTTCAATTCTCTAACCTCAAAATGCAATTTAGATCTAATTAGGTTATATATACTCTTAAAATTAGTTAAGATATAGTTTGAAACAAGAGATTAGAAACAACATCGATCGAAAGAGAAGAGAGTTCAATGAACAATAACACGACATTGTCGAAACCTTAAAATTGAAAAAGGGAAGAGAAAAGAATTTGTATTAAGAGGGACTTTTATGGCACTAATAATAGCTTTAGTGAAAGGTAATCCTTAAATAAATGAAAAGATTAGTAACTTTACCCAATGTAAAGCAAAAGATAATGTTTATTATTAAAGAATTCCCATTTGGGAAAGGCTAAATTACAAAATGGGAAGAGGGGTCTTCAACACAAAAGGAAAATGAGAAGTGGGAAGAATTCTAAACAAATAAATTAAAGTAATAAGTAATAAGTAATTTACAATAATAAGTGGAAGAAAATGGGTCGGTTTAGCATTTTTAATTTCCATATTCCCATCCTTTTTAATTTTAATTACTCAACATAATTAAATTTACTTTTGTTTTACTAAGTTTTTTAGTCTTCCAATAATTCTGTATATAAAAAAAAATTAAATAAGTACATTCCTTTTGTCAAATAATTCATTAAAAATTTACTTTAAAAAACTAATTTCTTAAAGATAAAATTTAGGCTCAAATAGAATATATGATAGTTGGAATATTTGAAAGTGTGTTTAGAGATAAATAAAACAAAAGAATGGAAAGTTTAGGGAATAAAATAAGATTTAAATTATACATATCTTCATGTACAATATTCAATTTTTTTTTTCTAATACATTAATTGATTAACACAAGATTATTAATAAATTATTAAGAAGATAATTTTGTTCTTGTTTGTAAAGTGTTTTTGGATTGATCAATGTATTAAAACCTCACTTCTTCTGTATCACCAAATGGATTTCAAAAGGTTTTGGTGGGTATGAGATTCTTAATTAAATTTTGTTGTGGGCTTCAAATTTATTGCCAAATTATTAACTCTAATTTATGTGTGGGTCCAAATTAATATATATCTATATATAAATCTTCACATTTGGATGCCTAAGAACCAAATCCTCACATAAATTTACATATAAATCCACTTTACAACCTATATATGTTTGTTTAATATCAATGGTTATAAATTAACTTGAAAAAGAAGTAAGAAGAAAGTTGTGGGCTTGCATGGGCCCAAGGGCCCAATACATTGGGCTTGGATTCAGCATTACTAATCTCCCCTTTACAAAATTAATTAGACTCTTAATCTTTAATTTTATATGAACATAAATGGAATATGTTTGAGGTTAATTCTATATTTATTTCTTTAAGACCTCAAATTAAACCAATTATTGGGGGTTGTTTTCATGGATATATCCACCAAATCCACATACCCTATAAGTTCCCACTTTGTAATAATTCAATCCCATATATATATATATATATATATATATATTTTGAGAGCTACACTACATTTGGAAAAGCCCTATCAAACCATACCACCTCACTTGATCTCAATATCCATATAGATATTGCCATTTTTCATCACGTCATTTCCTTTCTAATCCTTCTCGAATCTTTTTGCCAAAATTAGTAGCGAAAATTAAAGTTCATAAATCACTACCCTAACCTCTCTTCATAGTTACTTGAATAGAAAGTTTTTTTTTTTTGTTGCTTCTAGGCAATAATTTGTTTAGTTAGAAAATATAGATATTTGAGATTTTAATATTATGTAGTTGAAGTTAACACATTGATTATTTTGAAGTCATAACTAAATATCTCTTTCACCAACTACATATTGATTTATGGTTAATTTTAGTTATTTAGGGTTTGTAAGAGATGTAAACATAATTTCCTATGAATTAATAAAGGTCACTTAGTTTTAGAACTACATTGCAATAGATATTTTGGTATAAGAGATAACAAATAGTTTTAGTGTAACATATTATATAATATGTAAACTCAAATAATCTGAGTCTCTTGATCTCTTGTTTTAACAATTCTTTTGACTTCTTAATTTTGATTCCCACTGTTATACAAGCTTCCACCAACTACCTAGCTAGCATTCTTAATTATTTAATGTACAAGTGTCCAAGAAAGATACAAAGAAACTTTAGCCAATTATCAACCCTACACTTGTAAAAAAATATATACTTTTATACAATAATAATTTTCTTGGTTGTAGTGGTAAAGAGAGAGTGATCCATTTATGGAAGTTGATATGTCTTTGTCAAGTTACCCTTGTTCATCCCTCTCCATATATAGTGTCAATCACTTACACTTGTTCATTTTTCTCTTCACCAAAAATTGTTATTAATTATTTACTTATAATTTGCTTTTAGATGTTATCTTAGGTTAATTACTTCACTAATAATGAATAGTGTAACTATGTATGAGAGTTCCTTTCATGAAATTTTGTATTAGTGGAATTTAAATGTTTTCAAAAGCTAATTATTTGTGAAATTTGAAAATTGGTTTGATTTTTTTAAACCGTCAAGACAAATAAATACTTTCAAAAATCAAATGGGTAAAAGCTAGATTAGAAAATTAGTCCACCAATTATTTACTTGTATAATATAATTAACAAGTTTCTAATACGGAGTCTAAATAATCATGTTTGTAATAAATATATTGACTTTAAATATGACATATAAATGAATATATGATTATTAAATCTTCTTCTTTTTCTTTTTCCTTTTTAAAATTAAACCAAAGTTTTTCATATTATTTTTGGTTAGTGCGTTGAAGAGTCACTCGAGATTGGTAGGATAAAAAACTCACCTAACACCATTTATAATAAAATCTAAATTGAATTAAGTTTAATTAATTTATTTTATGGGTAAATTATCTCTGATCTTCTAATTAATATGTTAGTATGAATGTATATCATTAAAGTATTTTTTATATTAGTAGAAGTTTAAGAAAATTCTCAATTAAAAAAATGAAAAAGAGTAGTAGTGTATATAATTTATGTAGATCAGAAGAATCTTTCTTATTTAAACACTCTTATTGAGTTAATCATTATTATTATTATAAGTTTAGGAGAGTGTGTTTATACCTTAAACAACAAAGCTAGTGGGGAAAAAGAAGGCTAGTTTGTTTAATAAGTTGCCCTTAATTACCCTAGTTAAGGGGGCCTAAGTGTGAAAGCTGATCATAATAGAGTGGAATGGAGTTGGTTGGAAAGAGATGGGTTTCTAAGCTGAAAATTAATTGGGCACATTATTCATAGTATATAGCCTAATTATTTCATTAATTATCATATAATTAAACTAAGTACTTTTCTTTTTCTTTCCTTCTTTTTTTTTTTCCTTGGATAATAAGTGGAGTTGTGTAATAACCAAGTTGAGAGAAGAATACATAAATTAAAACAAGAAATCTTAAAGATTTGAAAATTATGATTATAAAAATTGAAAATTATATGAATACGGTAATTTGTTAAATGTACTTAGCTTGGAATAATTATATGTGTAATGACCTCCAATTTTTTTTTCTAAAACACATATAAGTGAGAACAAAACATGCATGAAAGACACACATGTTGATTTGTGGGGATAGTGATTTTTACTCTTGAAAGTAGTTCAAAACAAGACGATACAAGAAAAATGTCGTCATTAAGTGTCAAATTTTGTGCATTAAAAGGTATAGAGATTCGAATTTCCAATCTCGAAGAGGGGAGTAGATGGTAGTCCAAGATCATAGCAAGAGGTAGAGAAAAAAAAAGGAGGGATTGGCAGGCAAGTAGTTTTTATTTTTCCATACTCTTGAATCTATAGCTAGTGGGTTGGTATTAGAAATATAACTTAGGCTTCCATTTCACTTATGGAAGGCTCCATTAAAGAATTGACCATGGAACTAATCAAATTGTATTTCATCTTTCAACAACCAACTCCTAAAAAAGATACATATGAATTCAAATTTTAGCTTATCCATAACACAATAATGCTAGCTAGAGTTTATATAATTCTTGTTTTTCAATTACTTTCTATCTAATAAAAAATTGTAAATGTTTATATCAAAATTATCCATGTGTTCTATTACTAATATTGTTCATTATATATAAAATTGAGGGTTATTATTGCTTAATTAATTTGATTAATTGAATAAAAAAAAGGTTAGTGCATTACAACCAAACACATAGGGTGGCTTTTTGGAGTTTGGTGGGTGTATGTTAATCCATTTGTTGGTTCTTTTGGAAAATGGCCTTCAAGACTAGTTGTCTTTGATTTTGACTCCACGGTTACTGTATATCTTCCAAAATATGTTACTACAATTTTGTTAATTACTAATATTTATATTTGATTTTAAATTATCAAGTGACTCAACAATTTAAATTGATAGATGAAGATCAAAAACCTCATAATTGAATTGTTTTGATACCATCTTAAACAACCAATTGACTCAAAAACTTAAGTTAATGAGTGACAACACTTAATATTGTCTCATCTAACATAAATAATTATATTATCAAACATACGTTTTTTTTCATTATCTTGTTAAAGATCTTTGTGAGTACGTATAACGATTTGGTATTTTTTTTTTTAATTGTTTGTTAAGATCAATTTCGTTTGTTAAATTTTTTCTACCCTATATAATTTTTCTTTTGTTGAAATTTGGATTTTTGGTTAATTTTTTTAAAATTTTTTGTCAAAACTTTGGTTGGTTTTCTAACATATTAATAAAAAGTAGATAACAATCACAAATAAAATTTATACGTTTAACTTTTAAAAACTATGCAAATTATTTACAAAATGAAACTTTTTTTTTTTTATATTATTTTATTTTCGAAGTTTATAGTAGTTTGTTAACCTCCTTGTAAAATTTAAATAAACTACCATAGTTTTAAGAACTTGACTTAAATTTTGAGCACATATATATATTTTTCTTTATAAAAATGGATAATAAAATAAAGAAACATATAAATTACTTATAAGTTTAATTTTCGAAACAAAAATTAAATGAAGAGCTTTTTTTTTTTTTTCCTATTATGAAAAGTATAGTCATAAATCAAATTTAAACTTATAATTTCAAAACAGATAATATATGTCATCAACAACGCCATTCAACTATATACTCAATTTTCAAAAGCCTAAGGGTTAGACAGCTAATCTGTTTAATTTCATAAAAATCTTCATATATATATATATATAATATAAAGAGAGATTGAATCTGCCCTAACTTTTTCAAACTTAAGTCCAACTTTATGTTACAATTGGGCAATAGTGGGATTGTGCATCACACAAAGGACAGATGGGTGCAAATTTTGGCTTATAATCTTTCAAATAATCACTTTCTACCCGCTCGTTGTTTCAAATAAGCACTTTCTCTCACCCCTAAAAGATAAACAGAAAAAAATCTAATTTCTTAGAGAGAGATAGAGATTGATTCTGATAGAAGTTAATGATTAATTAAGACAAATTTGGAAATTTTCATTTGAAATCAAAGTAATTACTAAGCCGCCACGAAGCTAAAAAATTCAAATTCCAAGTTGACTCAATTCTTGTGTTATTCCTATTCGTCAACTTACCTCAATACTAATATTTCATTAAAGTTGAACAATCCACCTTCTATTGTACTAAAGAAACATTAAATATCCCATTTTGAGATGGATAAAATTCAAGAGTTTCCTAAATAATCCTAAACCCTAATTTTTTTTTTAATTAATTAAGCATATTTTGATTTTGCTTTTTGATAATGGGATTCTCCCAGACCCTCCAATGTATGTAGCTAGGGCTACATGAAAAAGTGCAAAAGAGAAAACTAAAATATCCCACACCTATAAATACAGGGGTTTCTAAATCCAAATCTTCCCCAACAATCTCATCTCATCATCTCACCTCTGATCTCTAAAACGTTATATATTGCTTTCTTTGAGGGTTTTGAAGAATCCAATAATAATAATAATGGAGGGTTCAACTAAATGTGGGGTTTTGGGGTACCTATTCTTATTGCTTGTGCTCTTGCCTGTGATGTGCTATTCTCAAGACAATTTTGTTTACTCTAGAGCCACCTATTATGGCAGCCCTGATTGCTATGGAACACCATGTATGCCCATTTCATTTCTGTTTTCTTTTTCTATATTTTCCTCTTTCTTTCTTTGTTTAAATTACCAATTTTAGTTTTGTTAGGAATCTAATCTTTATAATTTTAAAAATTAGAATGCAGTGGATGTTTGTTTGATGAAATATACCTCATATAAATAGTCTCTATATATACTATGATCAAACTAGTTCTCATAAATAGTTCTTAATATAAATTTTATTACCCCTTGTTAACTTAAAAGTGTGACACTGAGGTCCTACTTGTTTGATTATATTTTGGTTTCAGTTTTGATTTGAATTTTTGTAATACTATGTATACTTTGAACCTTATAAGCTTAATTTTTTACTAAATAGTAATCCAACAGAATTTAATTAAATTTCATTTGACTATATTAAAGATAAAGTCAGGAGGACTTTTTAAAAGTTTTCTCAATACTGTTAAAATTACCCTTTTTCAAGATTTTTCTTAGATATTTTAAAACACTTAACAGCAAAGCTTTAAAAGTGCTCCGTTATTGTTTTCTTCAAAAATCTTTCATAGAGAAATTGCTAAAACATCACCAAACACTTTTTTTTTAATATTCACTACTAGAACTTGGATCAGGCAATATTTTTCTAAATATTATTTAATGAAGTAAATTATTAAATACTCTGATGGTTACGTTATTGTATATTTATCAGCTGGGGCTTGTGGATTTGGTGAATTTGGAAGGACAGTGAATGATGGCAACGTTGCTGCAGTTTCATATCTTTATAGGAATGGTTCTGGTTGTGGTGCATGTTATCAGGTATATTTTCATTTGTAATTTAATTACTTTTTAACATATATTTATTGAATATCATATTCAAAATATACATATTTATAAAAGTATATAACTAGTGAATATAAGTCTTTATATAAGGCTTCAATTTATTTAAATGATTTGTAAAGTTAAACGCGTACTGATCATCATTTAAAATTTACATCCAAATTATTAAAATCTTGGTGTGTGAAGGTATATATATTTTATTATTGTCCACTTGCTAATCATTAAGTATTATAAATAAATATATATGAATGCAGGTTAGGTGCACAAATCCAAAATATTGTAGTGGAAGTGGAGCAATTGTGGTGGTGACAGACCATGGTGAAGGGGATTACACTGACTTTATATTAAGCCCAAGAGCCTATGCAAAAATGGCTCATCCAAACACAGCCTTGCAGTTATTTTCATATGGTGTTGTTGATGTTGAATTCAGAAGGGTTTCTTGCCAATACCCATATTACAATACTCTCAAATTTAAGGTTCATGAACATAGCAGATTCCCTGATTATTTGGCCATTCTTATCATTTATGTTGCTGGCAAAAATGACATCACTGCTGTTGAACTGTGGCAGGTAATTATTAATTAATTAGATACATATATACTTATGATCAGCTGCTAATTGTTATTATATAAAATAATATGGCTGCAGGAGGATTGCAAAGAATGGAAAGGAATGAGGAGATCCCATGGAGCTGTTTGGGATATGGCAAATCCTCCTAAAGATAACATAAAACTGAGGTTTCAAGTGAGTGGAAGTATGGGATATGGAAATTGGATTGTGGCAAACAATGCTCTCCCAAATTATTGGAAGCCAGGAGTTGCTTATGACACTGATATTAACCTCTATTAATGCAAATCAAACTGTAGCAGGAGTTGATCATCAAATTATTATTTAGCATTATATATAAGTTATTTATATATATATATATATATGTGGTGATTTTGCTTTTGGTTTTTGTTTAGGGTGTAATATTTTAGAAGTTGCTATGTTTGTTGTGATGGGCAATGATGTGATTTGTGTACTTTTGGGAATTATGGTATGTGATGGAAAATAAATATGGAATAAAAAAGTTCAACTTTTACTTTTTTTTTTTTCCTTTTGGTTTATGGTTCAAAAAATGCTTTTACTATACACATCTCTTTCTTTTGGGAGTTTTCTAGAGTTGTTGTGGGCACTTTGCCCTCTTTTAAAAAAGTAGTGTATTGTGATGGTTAGTTAGAGGGGTAAACAAAGTCTCGTTACATTTATCATTATTAGAAAACAAAATCCTACGTTAGATAGAGAATTGAAGTGACATTATATTTGTGGTATATAGGTGTGAGAACATAATAGTGTCTATTAGTATGAAATTTATTTTTAAATTAAAAATAAATTTATGAGGCCAGACTTATGACTAGGTGGACAATAGATTAGTTAAAAGATAGGTAAGTGTTACACATTATCCTTACCAATTGGTATATCATATACTATGTGTTTTAATAACGAAATCCTTGATATATTATATATTGAGTCATTAGGTCTTGTGCTTTATTTTGATATTTTTTCTAAAAATAAATTTAATATTTAGGCTTGATGGTCTTCTTAGATGATGGATTTTTGGGTTTATTGATCTTTATGAAGGATAGGCCTTTGAATTTATTGATATTTTTGGACAATTGATCTTTGAACTTGTTGATATTGAATAACTTGGATCGGTATTTGGCTTGTTGATCTTCTTGGATCACTTTAAAGCTTTCGAAGAATCACTTATATTTTTTTAAATCTTCGAAATTGTGATTATAGAGTTTTAGAGTTACAATCTTCATAATTTGAGAGCGTGAGAGTAGAAGTTAAATTCTTTAGATCTTTAGATCTATAATTTTTAGAACTTCAAATCCTCATATAGTTTTTTTTGCCTTTAGTCCTTCCAACCTTTTTTTTCCAAAAGCGAAGGGGTAAATTTCCATGGA
Source organism: Cucumis hystrix (assembly GCA_025688845.1). Classification (NCBI taxonomy): domain Eukaryota; kingdom Viridiplantae; phylum Streptophyta; class Magnoliopsida; order Cucurbitales; family Cucurbitaceae; genus Cucumis; species Cucumis hystrix. Next base: position 272,316 of record CM046886.1, on the reverse strand, counting down.
TCGTAAATGGGCTTGGGTCCAAAAGTTGGGCCTGGTCTCATTCTTTCCTTTGCCCCAAATTTATCTAATGAACTTGAAACGCCTAAGCAATTTTAATTTTCCTACCCAATCCATTTATAATTTTCTTGTAATACGTGGCAAAATCTAATTGTATGAATTTTCTCATATTTAGCTATACATTTTAAATATTTACTTTTTTTTGTCATATATTTTTAATAAATCTTAAATTTAATCTTTAGTAGACTATTGTTGATTAAAAAAAAAAGTTATCTTTTAAGATTGTTTCTATATATTTTAATAACATATTTACCTATTATATTTTCTTTCACAAAAATTCTGTTTGAATTAAATTTTAGATTTTTTCTACTAAAATTTGAAATTGATTAGAATTACCAACATGAGCTCCATTCAATTGGTACATTATATACTCGAATACAAGAGGTCTTAGATTCAAATCCTTTAACCTCAAGTTGTATTACAATTGTTTTTTTTTTTTTTTTAAATTATTAGAGTTACATGGAGTAAATACTAAAATTTTAAAAATATAGAAATTAAATTATGAAAATATCAAATATAAGGACGAAAATAATATCACATTTATTTTTTTTAGAAAATAGTGTTTTAAATTAATTTAGAAAGAGAAATTAAATTCCGTACAACGAATTTCAATTATGACCGTTAAATTCAACGAAATGGCGGGAAACCCATCATCAAGCCTCAACCGTTCGAACCTTTTCAGATTCCGATTCTCAATCAGTCTATGCTCCGATTTCACCATCAACACTTCTTTTTCTTCAATTTTCAGTGATTTGGTGTCACGACGCTATTAATTTCACCAGAATATACATGCTTATCCCCGATCAACGTCGACAGGATGGCGATTCGGGTCGAACGAGGTTCGAGGAGCGGTGATCTGAGTGGCCGCTTGATCAATTTATTAACAAATTCATATCCATATATGGGTTCTATTATGTAACTACATGGGTAAGATGGATGAAGTTTATGTTGCGATTTGGTGTATTACAATGATTGGAGTTCTTCGAAATTAGGGCTTCGATTTCAAACTGAAAATTGGGGTTTTCGGAGGTAAATTCATTTTATTGAACTATTCGATTGATTCTGATTCTATAGTTTTGGGTTTTTTTAGTGATAAATTCTGGTTTAGACTTGTGAATTGAAGGGAGTTGTGATTGGAAGTTCTTGGTTCACGTGTAAGTGTTCTTGAAAGAGAAATTCCAATTCATTGCCTTTTTTTAGTAGTTTCACATGGGTCTGATTTGGAAATGAAGTAGCCAGGTATTTTCTCTGAAAATTGACTGTGTTCTTTGCTGTTCTAGGCTCATCCTTTTTTGGAAACAGAGGAAATCCACCTTGTTTATTGTCCTTTATGGAGCTTCTAAATGGTGAGATAGAGATCTAGAGAATCTTGTTTTTTGGTTGTCAAATATTTTGAATAGACTTATTTTGAAACCCAAATGGGGATATTTGTGATAGAGATTTTGTTGTTGGTTAAGTGTTCTGTATGTGTTGTGTTGTGATAGAGAATTTAGGATTATCTTGTTGCTTGAATTGCAGAAATTATTGAACGTACTTTGAAACCCAGAAGAGAAAATATGTGTATATTGCAAATTATTGGATAGAATTTAGTTTTTTGCTTATATAGTCCTCTATCTGGAGGTTGTCAGTGGTGAGATAGAGACGTTTAGACTTGTGTTGAGTGTTCTTTCTTGAAGAAATTGCTTTCAATGAGCTTCATTCCAAAACCAAGAGGGGGACATTTGAGTATTTTCTGGGTTTATAGATGAATAGAATTTTTTGTCAGACTACTCTAAAAATTTGCTCCCAAATGAGATTTGATCTGGTTTCACAAAATATGTTTATCTAATCTCGCTAACATCAAGAAACTTTTCTTTTCTTATTCTTTTTTTACTCTCAGCTATCTATTTTCCCTCTTGTTCTCGCTCCATATATTCTCCCTCACTCTCACTCACTCTCCCTCCTTTGTGAGCTTCCAACCGAGTCCTCGGAGTGGAAAAATGAGGGGTGAGTGAGAGAACATAGAGAATGAGAGCGCGTGCGAGAGCAAGAGGAAAAACAGGAGTGAGAGCATGAAAATAAAGAACTCTGTTGTTCGCTAAGAAAATCAGGTCACATCTCATTTTGGCGCAGTGATTTTCTAAAGTCATTTGTACCAAATACCTAAATAATATGTTGTTTGCGCTCATTGTTCTGTATGGAATTTGTAAAGTGGAGAAATGGGGATTCGTAGATTAATGTTGTTTGTTTTGCATAGAAAATATATATTCTTAGTGAACTTATTCTGAAAAACCAAAAGGTGAAATTTGACTGTTATTATGTTATGAGCTTCATATTGGTTTCATTTATGATTCTCACTTCTCAAGTTCCTTTTCTAAGAAATAAGACTTAGTACAAGTCCTAAAGTGATGGGACTAAGAAAAGGGTAGTTGAAGAAAGCACATGAAAATCTTGTAAGATGGAGAAGAGTAATTTAAATAAATAACAATCAAATATTTGATAGATCTTTATCAACTCCTATCCACTTCTATTAGTGATAGACATTATATTTATTATTGATAGGTAAGGAATGTGAAAAATTTTATATTTAAAAAGTTCCCTTTTAGTTATTATCGAAAAACATCAATTTTTTACTCTAAACTTTAGAACAAAATTAGCTAAATGAGAGTAAAGAAGGTTAAAATATATTTAGTGTTAAATGACCCATATATCAACATTTTGTTATTTTTCTCATTCATTTTATATGGTTCTCATCTCTTAATCTCTTAGTCAATTTCACTCCCTCCTATCTTTTCATCTTTTCTTAACTCTCTTCCCCTCCTCTACAAGTTTTCTCTTTCTTTTAATTTTCTTAAAGTAAAATGGAAGAAACCACCAAAAACAAAAAGAAAAAACAATTCCTTTTCTTTCTAGTCTCTGAGTTCTAACTAATGCATATGTTTGGTTCATGAATTTTGAAGATATATTTGTGTAGTAGAAAGAAAATAGTTAATTTTCAAACTTTTTACAAATTGGAAGATGAGATGTGAACCACAGTAGATTGACACTCACATTTAAGAACAAGCTACATGTTTAAAAAGATAAACATACATAATTTTTATTTCTTGATCTTTTGTTTTTTTTTTTTAAAAGGAAACTAACAAGGGACAAATTGAAGAGTCATTTGTTTAATAGTACAAAGAATAATGGAAGAAGCACAAAATTTGAAGAGGTATTTCTACAAATTAAAAATAAAAATGGTCCATTGCTATTAGTTTATGTGCATGGCCCTACTTATCCCTTCTTTTTGACATTTTTTAGAAAGAAAATTGACTTCTTCTTCCCCATCTTGATAGAATTGTTTCAATATATGCCTTGTGATCATCAAAAGTGCAACTACTCCATCTAGAAATTATTTGAAAGTGTCGTAATTGTGACAAACAGTTTTACATTCATGAATGTATGAGAAAGACATTTAAATTTATATTCAATAATTGTCATAGACATGACATAGTTTTTAATCTAAATCTAATAATGGTTAATAACATTAGGTCATCCTCGGCCAACCTAAAGTCTTTTTATAGAAGGGAAAGCTACTAGTAAGTTGTAAGAGCAATACTAACATTACTTTTGAAAATGTAGATGTATTTTTGTAACAAGATATTTACGGTTTCTATTTGTATATTAACAATAGAGTTATTTTTCAACTTTTCTTTAAATTGAAGGCTATATTTAGAAAATTTTAAAGTTCAAGAATATTTTTTAAATAAAACATGAATGGTTTTCCATCAAAAAGTAACGGTAGATGTATTTTTGAGTTCTTTTTAAAGTTTAAATTTTTTTAAAAAAATTTGATATATTTTTTACACAAACAAGTTTTATAGTTTTTTTTTTTTTTTTTTTTAGCAATATATGGGATTGAGAAGTTTGAACTTCCACTCTATCAAAAGTAAGAGATGGAAATAACTTATTTCATTTATACTTTTATCAAAAGTAAGAGGGAAACAAACAAATGGACAATCATGCTTTGTTGAATCAAGAGATGGAAACTATAACTCAAATCAATAGTAAATAGTGGATAATATTTGATCTTGAAGTTTTGAGAAAAAGGGTAAACATCATAGTGTGCAAGAAGATTGATTGACCCAGAATTCAACCTGCCCTGCATACAAAGATTCCAGTAACTATAAATTCTTCAATACATAAAAATTCCAGTGTATATATGTTACAAATCTGGTGTTAAACCTATACAAAATTGTCCACCCAAATTCATGTTTCCATTATTCAAACTTCCAAGGGGTGAAGCAAAAAAGAAACCTACCATTCGACCTCATTTACTGACTTTTCTTTTACAATGCAAAGTATGCGAGTCCGAGCCATAGCTCTATTAGCTAAAAGCAGAAGGCACACTTGTTATGAAATCGAAAACACAGTTGTTAGTGATGAACAAGATGTGGATGAACTGAGCTACTACATGTGCTGGCCTGCCTACCACCCGAACGAGAGGTTGGGTGAAGGAGCTCGGCTTGCGGGAATGAACTATTTGACCGTACATCAAGCAATAGATCTTGATCTGAACTTTCTTGTAAGGATTCAAGCATGAGGGAGCTTCCATCAGGAGGCAAAGCAAATAAACTTCTAGGACTGAAGCATGATCCATCATTCTCTCCAGGATCCTTATTTTCCTTCATCACCAACCTTTTGGGACTCTTCAAGATGGTTTTTGCCTCTGAAGATAGAAAATATATACTGAGTATGGTTTCAACCGACCCATCATGAATTTAAACACGTTAGCATTCATGTAATAAAGTCTGCAGCAGATTATAATTTGATTTTGTATAGACACAATCATCTTTTTTGTGCTCATCCTTAAAGAAAAAGATGCATAACTCTGTAAATGATCCATATCTTGTGGGAAGGGGAAAAGAAGCCTCTCCTTAAACTAAAGTAATGCCCACACAATGCAATCCAGATTCCGGCAAACACTGTATTTCTTAAATTAACTATGCAGATCAGACTCACTAAAATGATTCATCGAAGTTTGTACTGAGTTTAAAGCTAAGTTAAGAAGATACAGTTATTATCATCCTGCAGACTGAGAAGAATAAGCATTTTAATTTTACCTGGAATATTTTGATTGTAGCTCTCACACAATTGCTTATCATTCGTGAAGTTACTTGACACCGACGCATTGGCATGGGAAAGAAGAAGTCCTTTACTACCATTTTTACATTTCTGCAGGTACACAATACTCAATTAAGATCCATATTCGATTTTTTTTTTATTTGTTATCATCGAACAAAATCTAAACACTATAAATCAGCCCTAACCTTCAGTTGATGATAGCGTTCAACCCATTTGGATTTTGAAGAATTATACAAGACAAGCCTTTTCAAGGTTTTGCAGTCTTCGACCTTTGTTCCAAGGAAGGAAACATCGAAAACGCCCTCGCTAAGTAGTTGTTGGAAGGAAGTTAAGTTCTCCTTGAAATAGGGGCTATCAAACATGCTCTTGAGGCTACAAATAAAACAACACAAGAATCTAACATGTGATTTTCTTGGACCATCCCCAAATTAATTTCATACACAGAATAGGAGTGTAGTGTGGGACTGAGTAAACTAATAATGTACACAATTAGTTCAAGTCAAACAGTACATATATAGTAAATCTTTTGTGTCATTCACGTTATGGAGCGATCACGAGTCAATGACGTGGTATGCTAAAATGGGGAGTCTATGCTTTTTTCACACAATGGGCACCATGTACAGTTAAATGATGTTGCCCTCTTGAACTGATTATCTTTTCCCCGTGTGTGATGTTGGGTAGGGAGTAACAGAAGAGAATTGATTGCATTAAAGAAAAGGATCCTTACGTCTCGGGAAATTCAGTGATATCAATCTGTGGTAGGTACTTCATTAATTGCTGTTGTTCTTCATTTGTTAGTTGTCTTGCAAACTCTTCGAAGTTTATAATGTCCTAGACACAGAAACAAAGTATATTTGCACTAAGAAAAAAATGCTGAAGCATTGTCTAACAGGAAGCAGATACACAAATATTTATCAGTATTCTCTAGACCAGTTGGGTAACAATCTAAGTTTTATCATTTTTCGTATAAGCAGTCACCAAGTCATGATATTCATGAAAAAAGGAGAGTCATATACTTCTTGGAGGGTGAAAAACAAAGCCACTGCGATCTTGGAATCATTGACATGCAAGATCTTGTTTTCATAATGGAATTGAGCGAGCTAAAAGATGTAACTTACATTTATATCTACATCACACAAGGGCGAGTTATGGTTTCCAAGAATTTGTAAGCATTCGTGATGAGAGTCATTCCTGCAATTTAAAGAGAAGAAAAAAATGGTGATTAACAATTTTCTGCAATGTTTACAGCATGAAATTACAATATTTTCCTAATGTAATTGAAATTCTTATTCATAGTTAAGTATTTAACCACATCTTTTGGGTATTACTCTGACATAATGAAGGAAACAATGTCTTATGCCTTTTTCTTCGTTTTCTTTTCAACATCATTTTGCTGAGTTTTTCACATTGGCCAATTCACAAACGATGGGGAATTCTCAACTTTGTAAAGTACATTGGACCTACCTTTTAATTTGTTCTTGTTGTACTCCTGATCCATAAGGATTCTTCATCTTTCCAATCCTAGACGTTGGGAAATTTATACCCTTGTTTTCACTACATACAAGAACAGTTGTAGAATGGGGTGAATAGACCTCATTTACCAAGCATTGCTTGTTATCAACTGAAATTGAGCTAGCTTCAGATTCCTCTTCTCGAGCTATAGAACTTGGATGCCTAATGAGAATACTTCCATGACCTATCTCAACAGAGACCATAGGTTTTTCACTCTCAAAAAGCAAATCATCCTCAGAAGCTTCGGAGAAATAGGAAGATCTCTGCTCACGTAAGATACTATATAGATCTTTAGTTAGTTTTTCAACCGGGGACTGCTTTGGACGATTCACACAGGTCCGCTTCCTGGAAGGCACCATGGACTCCCACACTATCGACTGAGCTGGACCTTAAGATGGCCAAATGGTGAAAAATTACAGTCAGAATGACATTGCTCATTCACAAACACATAATACAACAAAAGCCCTAGTTCTGACTCAACTAGGGAGATGACGCCACATCGAAAACAATAGCCAGAGAAACAATTCATTAAGTTCAATTACCATATTAAATCCTTGGCAGTAGTGTCTCTGTGCCTTCTACTGGATTTAAGTTTGTTTTGTGATTTTCAGTACCAATGATGAAGAAACAAAGTGATACCTATGCATTGGATTTAAGTCGGTCTTTCTTTTGAAATGCACTACCTTTTTGCCAAAGTTTTTACAATTTTCTTGACTCTTGGGGGGTGTTTGGCCCACCAACTTCATAAGTCAATGTTAAATACCTCAACTCCCACCACCTTCAACAGTGTTCAACATTAAAGTTTATCAAGAAACTCCATCATCCCCTCTTTCTTTCTCTCTCCCTCTAACTCCAACCAAGCAACTCCACACTTCCTAACTCCAACTAAACAACTATGCACCCTAAACACAGACTTCCGAACTCCAACAAATTAACTTCAAACTTTAGAACTCAACTTATTGCCCTAAACACCTTCTTAGAATCAACTTGAAACAAAAGATTAGTTTAAGGTTAAATTGACAGAAAATATGATACAAGGATGAAAAAAGTGACAGTTTTCATAATGTTTAGGAAATTAAGCTATTATAAGTAGACATAAGATTTCAGTGGAAAGGTTTCTAAGTTCTACAAATCATCAATAATGGATTTCAGTGTTTAACCTGTCAAATCACTAGCATCCGCACTGCTGAAATGGGCACAACTCTCAGGATTAGATATGGCCGATCCCGAACTGGATCTATTGCTTGTATCTTCATCCGCTACTCTATGATAACCCTGACCTTGGTCGGGAATCATCCACCCAATTGACCCATCTGCTTGTTGCAGCTTTCTTTTTAGCAGTTTAACTTCTTTGTTTTTGTTTATTGAAATGCTCTTCATCCTGGAAACCCTGTGGTCTTCATATTCATCGGGATCAGCCCGAGCGTGCAAAGGGGTATAGTTTGCAAGTGTTCCTTTTGTTCTCCAACGGGATCCACATGCATTGCATAATACCGGTTTATCGGGAGGTCCATTACGCCAAAGAGGAGTGCCTGTCCCACCACTCAGGCATTAAATACTCGAAAGTTAAGATTAGTGTGCAATCACAGGAGATCCATAGTGTGATAATTAGATTACCTAAACTAACAACAATGGAACTCCATAATTTTCCATACAACAAATCAAGAACAATAGTCATCCAACCTTCATCCAATCTTCCATAACAAAGTAAAGAACACAGTTTTTGGTGGAAAATGAATAGAGATGTTATTACAAAACGCTTTCCACCAAATTTATTGCCTTGTAAACAATTTACAAAAAGTTGATATCGCACAACCAGAGTTGGTTTAGTGTATACATTTAGCAGCTGCAGGAAAATTTGATCAAAACCAGTGCAACATGAGATAAATCATAGTTATGGAGAACCTAATCCATGGAAAATATGTTTATGAATTACTTGAGTTAGAAACTACAGTTCCACATTCAATTAAGAAGAAAGTTACATTGACCTCAAGGAGAATGGTTAATCTATTGAAACATGTTAGCAATTACAAAGTGACAAATGCAAGTAAGGAGACAGTAATAAATTGAAGTACATGTTCATCCACTTTAGAGTACACATTACTGTCAAAATTGAAATTGTTGCTCCACTCATAAGTATGAGAAAGATCAGTTAATCCCATGTAGTAAATTAACCATTGACACATAACATACCACAAATGAAACTGGTTTTGGATTATTCATTTGACTTCTAGTAGGAAACCAAAAAAAGAATAGGATCTTCTCCTTTGACACTCCGAGCTGGTTTAGAACCATTAGAGATTAGCATTGAGAATTTTTCCCACTAGCATAATTTATCTGATATTAGTAAAATTGTAATCCTAGAACTCATACTAATAATAAGAACCAACAAAACTAAACATTGAAACAGAAACCAACACAAAACCATTGAAGCTTGTTATGTCAGGGAAGTTCACAAAGTTAATGATGAATCACACAGGGTATAAAATGTATTTGATCACCAGTCACCAGCTAGACTTGGAACACAAAAACATGAATTGTGATTGAACTCAACATCAAGCTCAATTACAACTGATGAGAGATAATGCTGCACATTATCATGCATCCAAAAACAAACCAGTCCACAATTTAAAAACATACAAATCAGTATAAATGTTAAGCTCAAAGGATGAAACCACCAGTCAATTACAAGACTTTTGGTTGATGAATGAGTTGAGAGATATAAATACATTCACTTCCTGAAGGAATTTAGCTCAAAAAGTACCCCCACCCACAAACCACTCCAACAAATGCATAAAGTCAAGTGGGAAAACAAGAGAAGTGAAACAATGAAACACTACAGTTCAGAGAGTAATATATATCTTTGATTGAATTTTGTTTCTTCTTTGTGTTCTTTTATAAAATCCTTTCCCAATTAACAAACCCAAAGAGGAATTTACACATTCAAGCAAACAAGAGCATTGGCAGAAGAAAAGTTATAGAAACCAAGCTGAAAATCAGCACTCTTTTGCCCAAAAAACAGAGAAACCAAACAGAAAACAACACAAAACTAAACAACTAAACAACTTGACAAAATGGAGGAACAAGAACTCACTTGTAACTCCACAGTGACAGCAAGGTCCATGCTTTCCCATATCACTCTCCTTTTCCCTTTTCTTTTTTGTAATTCTTTTTCCTATTTATTTAATTATTTAGTTCAAGAGTTAAAAAGAAAATTCGAAGAAACTTTGACTGAAATAACTTATTTATTCACAAAAAAGAAGAAGAAAATCAAGAAAATCATGAAATATGATTGTTTTGTTAAAAATCTGTAAGCATATACACTAGATTACAAAAAAAAAGGATTGAAACCCAGAAGAGAAAATTACGCATAAAGAAAAAGGAAGGCAGAAAATGAAAAACCCAGAAGAGTTATATGTCCAAAAGTCCCCAAAAAAAAAGAGAAAAAAAAGGATAAAATCAAGAAGCAATGAAGGAATTGAGATGGGTTTTTGGGTTAAGAAACAGCGAAATCCAATGGAGAAGAAAGGACCATTAAAGGAATCTAATAAATGGCTGTGGAAAAAAGAATGGTGAAATGGTTGAGGAAGAAGAAGGGGGTGGGTTGAAAGGAGGCTAAATTCTTTTATTGTTTTAAAAATATTATATATATATATATATATATATTCTAAATATAAAAATTAAAAACAAATATATATATGTAAAAAGAAAAAGAAAAAAAAAGAGAGATGAGATATTATTCAGCTTTGCTTTATGATTTCTTTGGTTTACTATTGAAAGAAATTCATTTCCAATGCCTTATTTATACTTTTAAGTAAAAATAAATAAATATATTTTTTAAAGGAAATTGTAAGAGTTTAATATCCAATTTGACTGTGGACTTTTCAGCTTTCAAGCTATATATATATATATATAAATATTTGAAGTCTTTGCTAAAATTTTGAAAACCCCACAATTAAATTATTTATTTGGGCAGAAATAATAATAACATATATTATATATATTACTGAAATTTTGTGGGGAGGCATAATTAAATTATTTATTTGAAAACCCCACAAGCTAAACAATTGTTATGGCTTGGAATTGTTGAATTTTGTGAGGAGGCCAAAAAAAACATATATAGTTCCATTGGAAGATGGAAACATTGAGCTTTCTGTTTTGCTTTCCTTTCCTCTTTGTTTTTATTTATTTATTTATTTGTTTTTTACATAAACAGTTTGAGATAGAGATGACTGCTTTGGGCATATCATTTTCACTCTCATTTCATTATCCTATTTTTTTCACTTTTGTTTTTGTTTACTAAAGAATATTACTTTTTTTACCCAAATTATTTTGATAACCATTTTGTTTTTATGTTTTATAAAATTGAGTAAATTTTCTTCTAAATTTCTTTTAATGATTTATATCTTTTGGTTGAAATTTTAGTCCATTTCTAAAAACATAACCAACTTTTTTTAAAAACTATGTATTTAATTTTCAAATTTTAGTTTTAAGAATGAATTTTAGATAGCTACAGAAGAAAATTTGTAACCTTTTAAAACTAGAAACTAAATTAAAAAAAAAAAATCAAAGCTCAAGACTTCAAAATATATATATTCTTTCAATTGCAAAAACTAATTATTATCTTTTTAAAAAAAATTGATTAAAAATTTGAATATTTCTTTATAAAAAAAAAAGTAAAATTCTTACTACTAAAAATAGTGAAAAAAGAAGCAAAAAGTTTTAAAAACTAAAAACAAACACATATCAAATAAGAGAAAAAGAAGCAAAAAGTTTTAAAAACTAAAAACAAACCCATATCAAATAAGAGGCCATGACAGGCCTATACATATACATATGTGCATCCATGTGTGTATGTATACATGCATGCGTACATCTACACATGTACATGTACATGTATAAAGTGGCGGATTCAGAAAATTTATTTATTCAATTTGTTAATAAAAATATTGCTACATGGAGATTGATTAAAATTTGATAAACAAAATATTAAATATCAAAATTTAAATATGTTCTCAGAGTTTTTGAAAATAAAATTTATAAGCAATGATAACAATCTTTTTAACCTCTACAAAAATAGATAAGAGTGTATATTTTTTCAAAATTCACAATGATATATATTTTAACAAAGACTTGATAATTACAAATAAATAGTTTGAACTAATTGATAATTTTTAAATTAATTGAAAAGTATATATGAATGACAAAATAAAACTAAAAATTGGTGTCTAAAATGGTGTTACAATATACACGTAGAAACAAGCGAAATACAAATTTTCTAAGAACTTCATTTTTCATAGTAACTATTTAAAAATTTCGATAGAGATTGGTCCTACGTCTCACCCAAAGGTCATTAAACAATGGTTGATGGGAACATCTTAGCCATTTATTTTTTAAAAGAAGAGAAAATTGATTGACAAATCAAAAGGGTTAGTCATATATACCTAAAAGCCAAGGTGTCACCAACTTAATTGCTAAGAAATTAATGAAATCAAATTAAAACAATGTTTAGAAATAAAATGAAGTATTATTTTATAAAAACCAAGTTGGTGGGATCTCAAAATGTGTTATTTTTTGAGCTAAACAACAACCAAAACAAGCCCATAAATTAGGTTTGTTAGATGTTAACCTACAATTCTTGCTTTTGGCTTCATCTATGACTTTATTTCTATAAAATATATATATATATATATCAAATAACCATTCTTAAATTTGCAAATCATTTTTGAAGGTTTGTAAATATATGTGTTATATTGGAGTATCAATATGTATATCAGTAAGTAACAAATATTTAATATATAAACTATATCATTCATATACCAATTTTTAATTTATGAGAGGTTTTTTTCCTTTTTGCATGAAAGATGCTATTTCTTTAGCTTTGTTTGTCAACGTTCTTTTAGACGAAATACTTAGAGAAAATAATCATGTCGTTCATTATCACACAAGATAAAATTCACTACTTTTCCATATACGATAGGTAGGTAGAAGAATAGTTTCTTATGTCCTAATTAATGATTGGAACATAAACAAGTCGTATATTAGAAAATCAGTAATACCTAATAAGGTGATTAGAGAGGTAAAGCGACTTTTAATTGTAATAATGAATAACTTATAAAGGGTCGACTTGGATGTAATAGTTATGTTCATGGACCCAACTCGCTCTAGTGCTTATATAAATGAATGAAAATTAATTAATTAAATTTTATATCATTGGTAGCTTCTTGACCCATTTAAAATGTCAAATATCCAATTGGTTCGTTTTAACAAAATATCCAAAAATAAGTTTAAAAATTACTAATTTTTCTTTTCAAAAGAAAATTTATACAATAGTATTTTTGGAACACATTTTAAAGTGTAAAGGTAAAAACAAAAGTTTGGAAGAAAAAAAAAGTATGTATTATATATAAAAGCAAAGGGTTATGGGCATTATTGTGTTAAATGAGAGAGTATGTATATGCAAAGCTTAGTGGGCACATGGAGTGAGATTAGACTCCACACACAATATATGGACTATGGAGATAATATAGCTTATTCTTTTAAAACCAATCTCTTCTTTCTTTCTTTCTTTCTTTCTTTCTTTCTTTCTTTTTTATAGTACATATTTAAAGCCCCATATCATTTTAAGAATAGTTTGAGATATAATTTTCAACACTAAAAGTACATCTTTAATTTGGGTGTTTTTGGTAGGATAACAATTAATAATTTTAATTACATATTATACTGTTCATCTCACCACCTATATTAACTTATTCTATTCAAATTCATTATTACTATGTTACTAATTTACCTACCTCACTACCACATATTAAAATGTATTAGGGCCAAAATTTAAGTATATTATGTATGTTAAAATATGTTTGTATATATTTATTTTTATTACTCGATCGAAAAGCTATGAATTCGTCGAATAACTATTAACAAAAATATATATTCTTCATATTTTAATTCAAAACATTTCTTTGAATAAAATTTAGAAGTTTTTTTACTTTTACTTCATTTAACTTTAATCTTAATTGACATCCAAGTTCCTTAGAGTTAATATATAGTCATTAATTAAAGTTAAATTATAATAAGATCTTTCTTTTTCTCTGGTAAAATTTAACTATTTTTTCATGTGAGAAAGTAAAATGTAAACTTAAGGATGAAGAAATTAGATTTTTAAAACGAAAAGGTACAACAACCATCACTCAACCAAGTACATTCATTTTTACATTGCCTGAGTAAGGATCTTAGAGATAAATATGTCGTGTATGCTTAGAGTTAAGATGCACCTTGAAATTAAGAAATTAAATAAAAATTATCGCTAACCATAGAGAAATAGAATTACTTACTTAAACTCTTTAAAGGAACTTGACACGAGACCGAGTAGGAGAAGTTTTCTGTCGTGTTATGTTATTGTTGATGTGAAAGTATTAAGACATATGTATATACAACTCATTTATTGTTAAAAAAACAGTTTATCTGTTGTAATCATCGTTACACTGTTTTGATTTTTTTCCTATCATAAAAAGGAAATGTCTTTGGTCATGAATAATAATTTTGAAAATCTATTTTTTGATCACTTTGCTTCCTCCTTTAGTCACTTTTATAGATAGTCACTTTTATAGATAGCGATTGCATTCACCCAAGTTATATAAAGACTATCTCTTTTTTTGCTTTTAAAATTAATTGAATTCCTTGTTTATCAACTATTGTCAAGTAATTTTGTATTACTTCACACATAATTCCACTAATTGGTACCATAGTTTCCCTTTTAAAAGGGATATCATATAGTTTTCAATGAAAAGACCATATTTTTTTCAAATAATTTTTAGAAAAAGTATAGACCTATAGATGCAAATATCAAATCAACTATAGAGACCTTATAAGGCAGCACACATTATTGGTAGGTTTAAATTGAAAATGATTTGAACTTGGTGTTACATATATATACACTACAAAATACTAATTAAAAAGGGTGAAAATCAAACTTTTGAATCTAAGAAACAAGAATGACACCTTTAAGAAAGTGCTTGATTTACAAATAATTAATTAGGTTGATTATCAATGACTTGAAAGATGATTTTTATAACAATTTCCTATATTTTAGAATAATATAAACTAATGGAAAATCAATCTTAATGTAGTACATGAACTTCAATTTTGTAAACACTAGTTCTCTTACATATTTAATTGCAAATATTACACATCAAGACTTTAAACTAATTGGTATCTAAAAAAAACAGAATATTGAAAAATTGAGGTTGAAATGGGATGGAAAATTATGTTTGAAGATTCCCCCAAGTCTATTATATCCACACAAGATGTCCAAAAGTATATTTGGTCTACACCATAGTTCATTTATCCTAAGCTACTAGACTTTTTTCTAATCCCATATAAGTCAGAAACAATAAAGCTACAATTTGACTTTTGAACCTCATTTGAAATGTAACACTTTTTATTATTCATAAATATTGTAGAAATTGGAAGAAGTATATAAGTTGAAGGGTTGAAGTTGTAGAGTAGAATATTGAAGTTATAATAATATTGATTTTGAGTAAAGAAAAGGGATGGATGATGTCGGGGTAAGTGGCACCACAATCCAATAATATCGCTCAATCACTAATGTACTACACATTTCCCTCCCCCTAACCTTACTTTTTCTTTCTTTTTTTCTTTTAAGTCCATGCTTATTCTCGAATTTTTTTTTAAATAATGTGTTTTTAAAAGCTATTGACAATTCCAGAGTACCCGTAAAACAATTGTCAAAATTAGGACAACGAAGTCGTGTACCCGATACACGACTTCGCTAAAGCTGATTGGAGTCGTATACTGGGTACACGACTCTAGTACATATGTGCCAATTTGGCAGTCAAAAGTAGTGTTGACTGACAATTTTGTCGCGTAGCAAGGAAGTCGTGTACCGGGTACATGACTTCGTTCACGTGGAAGTCTGACACTTGTCCTTCATGCAGGAAAGTCGTGTACGGGGTACACGACTTTCCCTCTATAAAACCCTAATTTCGTAGCATTCTGCCTTTCAAACACAAATTTCTATTATGTGAAGCTGTGATATCAATAGTGTCAATTAGTACACCCATAGTTCTAGTGCCATTAAATATTTGGTTAGTAAACTCAAGGGATATATATATTAGTGTTTTTATGGAAAAAAGCATTCAAAATTTAAAAAATTTCAAGTATCATAAAGGTTCAACTTTCAATAATTTTACATAAATATCCAAAACAAATATATGAAGCAATGGAAAAATATGTGAAGTAATTATATTAACCAAACAAATCCACTTAATTGGCCATACCCATGTTCCTAATCAAGTTTCTTCTCGTGAATTAACAAGAATTAAACCCCCAAAGGAAAAAAAAAAGTCAAATATTTTTATGATATTTCTTGGTAATATGATGATCATTAATTAAAAAAAAAAAACGAATAATCTCTCCTTCTCCTTCGCCTTCTCCCCATTTTCTGAATTTCCACCTTTTTCATTCCAAAATCAAATTCGTCTCTCCTTCCAATCTTTAAATAACCTCATAGATGCAGCTTTGTCATCCCTCTCTCTTAGAGTGCCGATACATCCTTCCGTAAAAAAAGAAAGGACTAGGTAAATTACATATTTAAACTTCATTTTTCCTTTTGTATTATAGAAGTCGTGTACTCGGTACACGACTTCTTCCACGTGTCCTTTGCACGTGGTAAAAATGGGCTGACGTGGATTCAAAGAAGTCGTGTACCCGGTACACGACTTCTATTCATTTTAAAATTCACCCTATTTTTGACAATAGTTTGCCCATTCACTCTACTTTTGTTATTTTTTCATTTACTACCCTATTTTTGACATTAATTTCAAAAAACACTATATTTTTTAAAATACTCCCTTACTTTCTATGCTACAATATTAATATTAGACACCTTCAATAGATCCATTCTAATATTCAAAGTTTTAAAAGTTAATAATAATGGAATCTAATAGTTTCAATTTTATGATATGATTTAATCCAAAATCGAAATGCTAGCATAATCATCACCACAGTGCATAGAGATGGTGATTGCAAAAGGCATAAAAGATAGAACCATAAACAAAGTTTTGTATGGTAGAAATGTAGATATATTTATTTATTGATTCATTGAGAGAGAGAAAATTGAATTTGTAAGAAATAATAATAGTAATATGGAGAGAGAGAGAGAAAGAAAAAAAAAGAAAAAAAAAAAGGAAAATGGTAGAAAAATGAAAGAGTGGGGAAAGGGAAGTAAAGAAAGGAAGGTCAATAAAGTGACCTAAAAAGAATGCGAAAACATGCCTCTAATTATGTTGGAATTTGGAAATGTGGACCTTCTTTTTTTCAAATTATAAAAACTTTTATACCCAATATATCTATAATTGTATTTAATATTAATAATAGATCGACTTCATAAAATCCTAATTTAACAAAAAAAGAAAAAAGAAAAAAAAGAGCAAATTAAATTAGACTAATCATTTGAATTTTGGAGGGGAAGTGAAATTTAAAAGAAAGGTGAAGAGGTTGAATTTAAATATTTAAAATGGTATAGTACTACTCTACTACCTTCCAAAATTCAAGATGAGATCATTAACAAAGAAACATTAATGAATGGATTGAAGTCCTTCTCGTGAACTCTCTTTTTCCCCTCTTACTTATGTTTCATAATATTTTAATTTAAATGTTTTCCAAGGATAAAGATGACCAATTCAAGGATAAGAGTTCTTTGGATTCTTATTTATTTATTTTTATTATTATTTTGAGATAGATAGAGTTCTTAAGTTTAGTTTGAATGATTCTTAGATAACATTTCATCTTGTGAAAATTGAATAAATAATAAATGATCAAATTACAAATTTGGTCAAAATTCAACCATAAAGACCAACTTTACAATGTAAAGTTAATGAGATTGAAAAATGAAACTTATTCGATCAATTTAACCAAGGGTGTAATTGGTAACCGGTTTCGGTCTGAGTGCCAAAACTCAGTTTCAAACTTGAGGTTGGCAATCACAAATCCATACATCTGAATTGAGTAAGAAAAACTATTCATATAATAAACTAGAAGTAATGAATAATGCCTCTGTAATTACATCTAAGGGGCTTTGTAATCACAACAACTATTGAGAGGTGTAGTTTTAAGACAAATGGTGGCAACAAAATTGCACAGTAACAGACTTATTAATCTAATCAAATCATCACTAACTTCTCGTAGAATTATTATTACCTCAGCTAAGTTTTTTGAGGGGTTGTGTCAGATGCAAGGTTTTGAGTTTGATGATTTTTTTCAGTTTGAAGAGTACGACTTGTAACCTTACCTGCCTCAGCTTTTTCAAGTAAAGCCTGTTGCTGCATGACTTTAACCATGTCCCTCATATTTCTCTCTTCTCCTTCAAGTTGTATTTTCATCAATGTCTCTGCTTCTTTGTCAATTGGCTTGAAGTATTCTTCAATGGCAGTTTCCTGCATATATTCTCAGTTTTCTTAATCTCAAAGAAGAGTTGTGTATTGTGAGCAGGCGTTCATTCATTATAGTTGAAATATTAGAAAGTTTTTGTCATAGGAACTGTTGTATATTGCTTCTTCTAAAAAAAAAGAAAATAAGAAGGATGATAGCGCCTCTCGATGGACCGATCTCTCTCACCATTAACATACATTCCTTAACCAATGTGACACCTCTTGGATTGACGAATTCTATCCCACATGACTCCTGGATGCATTACCATTCATGCTCGCAAAACACTAACATGTAGCATGATTCACCAAACAATCTATAAATAGCTTAAGTGAGCACTTGAAGACATTAATCCCCATATCTCATAGAAACCAAAGCTAGATCTGTCAATCTGTATTTCTTGTCTATGCATAAACACTCCTAGAACTTACTTGATTACCGATAAGTGGTGATAACCAATTGACAGAACACTACCAATGGAATGGTGAAATGAAATATGAGGTTGCATGCCAAGCCAAAGGCGCAAATAAGTTTGGACATAATAAAACAAGAGTTTAGTCTCGACTCTTAAATTAACATTGCAAGGGAGACGATGATAGATTATAAATATTGGAAACTCTTTAATGATTAGATGTGTGTGTGCACAATTGCACTGCTATCTTTCTAGTATACTCTTATAAAACAAGATCCATAATCCTTCTTGTGAAGTTGAAAATCGGAAAGAAACATCTATAATATGTAATCCAACATAACAAAAAATGAATATTAGGGTAGCAGAAAGTGGCATTTTCTTTTTTATTGAAAAACGGAAATATCTATGGAATAGAACTGAAAGAATAAAAACTTACTGTTTCCTCTAACTTTTTATTTAGATTTTGCATCTCCTCAACCATACGACGAACTTCACCTAAGATAGTCTGTTCTGGCAACTTTCTTATGGCAGCTTTTCTTTCCTCCGCCTGGCAAGGGGTAAAACACCATTATAATATATAAAATATGTTGGCAACACGTTGAATATTTTGAACATCCACTATCATGAGTACTTAATAGTTCCTTTTTTTGGTCCAACGCAAGGCATGTGCTAACCTAAAATGGCGGTGAAGAAGAAGAAAGTTCAAAGTTTCAAACAAAAAGAAAAAAAGTATATCATCCACACATTTTTCAACTTAATGCTAACAAACACCCATAAATATAGCGTCTTACACATGAAAACTTAAAAATCCACATTATGATAACGAAACTTTGATCAAATAAAAGTTTGAATAACTCAGCAGCCCTCTTTGAACGAATTTAACAAAATCAACGAGTCAGATTATTTATTCTGGACAACAGAGCTTCTCTTTTGCTCTGTGAAGATTCCAAAATCCCATGTCAATCCATTTCACTTTTTCTATCCAAACCATACGTGTTAAGTTGTCCCTAAACCCTACCATAAGTAATTTGTCTCCTGCTCTGAACAAATGATGCAAAAGATAACCCCTTGAAACCCATTTCTCCAATTAACTAAAAGAGGGAGAGAGATGAAGAAAAGGAAAGGTCAAGTCAAGTGCAAAACCATTCCTTACTAATGTAGGACTAATTTAATTTTTAAATGGCTAATGTAATGAGTTGCATTTACAAAGAAATTCATATTCGTGACTTTACCAAGAAGACAGGATAAGTTAACCTAATGGCAAAGAAAGTGACCTGAGAAAAACATTGATCGAAGCAACAAATATACATCCTCATACTTTAAACTCAGTACAAAATGCCAAAGGCTTTCTATCACTTTTCAGATGCTATTGTTGGTTGTATTTGGTTATATTAGTTTTTTCTTTGTTTCTTCCAATGTAATCTGATAATTAGTCTCTTTATTTGTTTTATCAATCAAAAGCCTTGTTTTCTTTTCCAAGAAAAGTACAAAATTCCAAATTCTATAACAAATAGGTCACACAACGAACTCTCATCAGGGGCAATTGAATCCCAAAAATGGAACTTGAGACAGGAAACTGAACAAAATCCCAACCTATGATGATACTAATAATGGTCAAGCAGACATTTTTTTCATATCAGCCTGAACTCTAGGTATTATATTTTCAACCAAAAACTCAAAAGCTTAAATCTCCACCCCCGTGTCAACCGGAACATAGCTGAACTCTAGGTATTATATTCTCGACCTAAAGGTCCAAGCTTTGAATCACCACCTCCACATAATGAATTCAAGATACACTTCCTGTCAGTAGCGGTAGACTCAGTTTTCACAACTGAAAAACATCAGCCTAAATTTCACTCCTCTCTGCTACCCAATCATTCAAATCAAAAAGTCATCAAACAGGTAAAATTTCCCACTCCCCAGAACAAAACGGCACAAACATCTACATCTTCCCACATTGAGTCCACATTTCACAGTATATGATAACCATCTCCAACCTTAGCCAAAACCACCACGATAGAGCAATAACCCAAAACGTAGAAACTAAAACCCATTAACAAAAATTGCATAATGAGAACAAAAAGCAAAAGATCCAACCCCAAAGTACCTGTTTGAGACGCTTATCAAGGTCAAACCTTAGCGATCGAATCCGCCGCTCTTCATAGCCAGAGAGGACCCTAACGTAGAAGAGGGCTCTTCGTCCAAACTGCAAAAGCTTGTCCATCCAAATCCCTCAAGCTGATCTCCCTGCAAAGTCAAGTAGGATTCGAATAACTGTGATGGGTCAAATCGAAGGAAATTCATAACCCATTTAGAAAGTGAATTTCACAAGAACAGCAGATGGGTCTGTGACATACCAGAAGAAGTCATTAATCCATTTGGAACGAACAAAGGACTGCGGAGAGGGTGTGTGTGCGTTTTCTCCCTTCTCGTGGCAGATTTACTTCGAAACTTATATATGGCTTATGAAGATTTTGCTATGCATCTCTGGATAATTTTTTTTCGTTAAATTACAAAATAGTCCCTTTTGAATGTGCGTTTAATAGTTGTACTTTAGAAGAATAGAATAACAAATTTCAATTTGTTATTAGAGATGTCCATGGGACAATACATAGGGATGGGGATATCCAACCTTCATCCTTGGCGAAAAGATTTTTTTGTTTAATTCAAAATGCAGAAGGAACTCTCTTTGGAAAGTTTAATTTGTCCATCGAGTTTCATGAAAGAACGATTTTTCATTTATTTTGTTATTAAAACGTTTCGATTAAATTGTTGGTGCTCCACTTAAGATTGATATAAATATGATAGTTAAAGTACAATATATGATTATAGGAGAAAATCATAATCAATGAGATTTCGATAATTGGTTCGGTATAGTTTGAGATTAATTCTGTTGTTTTATCCAAACAATTTACTTTGAAACACAAATTATTAAATTAGAAATATATATACTCATTGTACTTGATACTTAATACTAAATATCAAATGTATTAAGATGCATTAAAGAATATATACACACAGACTTTACCCCTACAAATCTTTATGTATATTCCATGCTAATACATAAAGAATAAGACTTAGAGAGCTTGATACCCCAAGAAAACAAAAAAAAAAAAGACCAACAGAGCAACCTCTTTCTTGGACTTGTTATTAGTTCTATTAGAAAAATTGTGTTCAAGACGGTCAATGATTTCTTTCTTGGATTTGTTGAATCAGGATATAAATACTACAACTTGAAATCCAAGGGAGGAAGATTATCCTTTCTTTATCCAAGAGATAGAAGCTATCCTTGAATGTTCTCTTTAATAAGGTCACTTCATATTTTCTTTCACCTAAATGGACATGAAAATGTATTGTGGTCTTCTCCTGTCCATCAACTTGAACCTCATTCTACGGCAATTGATGTTACGGTAGAAAATGATGTTATGGATTAGCCCCCTCTTCTGGCCTATATATATATATATATATATATACATACACACACACACAAAGTCAACTCCTATTTTCTTCATAAGGAGTCAACTTTGTTAAAATTCAAGATGCACAACTCAATGTCAATTGACTTAGTCTTCCCAAAATAAATAACTAAAAATTCAGGGCTTAGAGTTCTTAGATGTCAATTTACAGGGGTGTTTAGATATATAGAATTAGCTAAATAACTATGAGAGATGTAAACATTTCGAGAAATATATATGGAAAATCAATTAGGCAAAACCCAAATAGAGTTGCACATCCCAACCCCCTAAAACCAAAAATATAATACTTAGGGAAATCAGATTCGTCGTCTACGATGATGGTGAGAGAGATTCACAACATCAGCATCATCTTTACAATTCTGGATTCATAAGCAGGAAACTAATTCTCTATCTCCTTCTCCCAACACTCCGAGGAGATTTTAGCATTTGTTAATTTAAGATTCAAATAATTAAACCAACCACGTTTTCATATCAGCCTTGGTAAACCCAAAGCCAACTGTTAGTTTCAGATTTTATGCGAAAAAATCAAGGTTAAAATCCTAAAACACCAAATTATTCCCTTAGTCCAATCAGAAATACATATCACAAGGCCATTATTATAAGCCAATCCATTGCAATCTACAAGTATCATCGGGGTTAACAATAAGTGTGAGAAAAGACAAAATGGGACAGAGAAACAGAATTTATACACAAACCATAAGATTCTTCACTCAACATTCACTTCACTTCACAATCAATCATATCCCTCCACCATCATTGCTACTTCAGTCCCTCCTCTTCTTCTTCCTCTCCCTCTCGTTCTTCTCAGCTGAGTTCTTTAGCTGTAGAACAGTAAACAAATATCGTCACCATTTTGGCTAATCTGCCAAGCAATTCCAACAGAAACACAGCATTTACAAACACAACTCACCATTATAATGAGAATTCGGACAAACACCGCAATGAAATCAGTGAAGAGAGTCAATGCATGTTTCACATAATCCATATCACCCAGATGTGCCATCTCAATTATTTCCTGAGTATCAACTACCATGTAGCCAACAAAAACCAACAGCCCAAAGTACAACTACAGACAGCAACAAACAAAACAGACAATATGAGGTCAGACCTATTGCTTCCACTCCAAACCATGAAAATTTTGAAATGGGAATACAAATACCTCAAACTTGAAAAGGGCAGTAGAACCACCGAATAAAGAGGAGGCGAAATGTAACCAGAGTAACATGGATACACCGGAAGAAAGTAAGCCACCGAGATAAAGGAATTCTCTACGTCTTGCCAACAAGGCTGCTCCTGAGAAACAACAAAAGGCAACCGCAGTTCCCACGAAAGCGCTCACCAGAACACTGGGAACGGTGGCATTCGTGAGTCAATACAAAAATAATCAAAGCATAGATTGATTATCAAAATTCAGAGAACATAAATAGTAGTGCCCATTGCTGATATTTTGCTTCAATTTTACCTTGGGTCAATATCAATAGCCAGACTGATCAAAGGACCAATGGAAGCCCCTTCGAGAAGAGCAGCCCCAAGTAAAATGGAGGCCCTCTTTTTCTGAACACAAACACATGTGACACAAAACAAAAATGAGAATATTAAGTTGTTAACACCAAAAACAAAGAGAAAGAGAATGCATATTCAAACAAAAAAATTATACCTCTTCATAAGGAGGAGTGGCCATTAGCCATGTAATACATCCGATAGTTGCAAGTGTTGTAAGAAAACCACCAATATTCCAAAGTATATGCAGATAAGCTCCAGCAGCAGATGCAACCAAAGCACAACCAAGAGTGAGATAAACCTGCAAATTTCAAGAATTTGGCACCATTAATCCCATTCAATAATCACACATAAAAAATACAGATATATTCATAACAGAGGGAGGTTCCTTATCAATTCAATCAAAATTCAATCAAGAATTAGAAATTTCACACAAATAAACTAAATCAGAAATTAGAAATTTCACTCTCGTTTAATAATTCATAAACCATAAGAAATTTCTGTCTACCCAAAAATACCATTTCCGCTAATTTTAAGAAACAAGATTGAGAAAAGCCCTAGAACAGCAATCAAAGAAAACCCATCAAATTCTAGTATAAAACACATTCAACAATAACGACCAGGTGCATGGAAAACATAAAGCACGGGTCCAAAATGTTAATTAGAGAGATGGATTCAATAAAACAGAATGAAATCAAAATGCACGCGTATATATCAAACATATAGCAAGAAAAAAACAAGAAAAACTTTGGCGGGAACTGACCCGCAGAAGATGAGATTGAACGGCGGGTGAAATCTGCCGGAAATTCTTGAGAGAATCATGGCTCCAGCGGGTTCTGGATCCAGATTGAGAATCGAAGAACGAAGAGAATGCGTCCATGGCGTTGAACAAATTTCTTAGCGAGTACGTTAAACAAACTGTGTGGAGATCATGAATCTCGATAAATATAAGTGTAGTCAAGTTTCTAGATTGTTCGAATTCTCTATTTTGCCCCTCGTATTTTAAGCTATTTCCAAGAAATGGGTATTTATTATTATTTATTATGTAAGTCAAATTTATTAGTTTCGTTTCATTTTCTTCTTTTTTGTTTTTTTTTTTTAATCTCAATATTTCATCATACTTTCATCAAAATGTGTAGATAATTGCTTTTATTTATTAAATAAGTAATATTTGAATAGCAATTTTTTAGGCAATTTAATTTGATAATGATTCTAATAGGTAAGCCTTTGGTTTAGCTATTTATTTAAGATAAATCTTGCTTTCTTACTATTCTATTTCGTGTCAGTATATTTTGAAAAGGCAGTATTCGTATTTGTTTTAATTTTAAATTTTAGAAAATGAGGACTTTGTGCTATATATTTCTAAAAGATGTAACCTAAAATTTGATTCAAATATTGCAACTGCACGCGACGTGGGAATAAATAAATACCAAAGCCCTTTTATGATTTTTAATTTTCAATTGTTTGGATGACTTATTCCACCCCTAAATAACCATCATAAAAGGATTGTTTTTAATATAGATTATAAACACCAATAATCAAGTTAGTGTTCGTATTCATATGAAAATAATAATAACAATGATAAAAGAATAGCCCATATGTACTCCGTCAATGGAACCGATTTTAGACAATTTATCATTTTTTAAATACGATAGATTTATAGCTTATTATATACTGGAATGAGTTCGAAAGAATAAATTTAGTTAGAATGAATGATTTTTCAAGTTTTTACAGTCCCACATGATAAATCTTTGGATGATATTGGTGTGGTGAAGGTAGAAACGGTGGTTTTTGACCGATTGCAAAAGGCATGTAAGAGAAAGAGTAGTCAATCTTTCCAATATTATTGTATTTATGCTCAAACAACTATTATCAGTTAAACGTGATTACGCCCAAAACACGAACGTTGTGAGGGAGACACAAAGGTACAGAGAAATGATGAAATTTGGAATGGAACATCATAAGAAAAATTGCAAGAAACTGAAAACCAAATTCGAGGAAAGTTTCAAAGAAAATCTAAACTCCGTGTGATTTCATCTTATTAGTTTCTGCCTTAGCCCCCCAAAAAAGCTCACAAGAAACGAAGAAAATTACAACACAACTTCACTACAATTTACACATATACAGGACGGCAAAGGGTTTTAAAAGTTCACTTGTTTCAAGTCGCTGCATTCAAAAACAGACTAAAACCCATGCATTTAGTCCCTCCTCTTCTTCTTTTTCTCCTCATTCTTTTCTACCGAGTTCCTTACCTGCACAAATAATACGACACTCATCATTTAATATAGAAAAATCTCAAATCTTCTCTTTATTTACGAAGACTGGACTCATATATATAGCCAATTCCTTTAAGATACTTTCGAAACAAAGAAAAGAAAAAGCCTAAAGGTATGTGGGGCCTAAATATGAGGTTTCTAACATCATAACTCACCATAATAATGAGAAGTCGGACGAAAACACCAATGAAATCAGTGAAAAGAGTCAGGGCATGCTTCACATAGTCCATATCACCAAGATGAGCCCTCTCGATTATTTCCTGAGTATCAACTACCAGGTAGCCCACAAACAGCAATAGCCCAAAGTACAACTACACAAATGGAAGAAATGATTAAATATTGAGGTCAAGCTAGCAGCACAAGTGGTGAGAATATCCACTTTCTAGTTCATGAAACGTTTGAATAATTTATATACATACCTCAAACTTGAAAAGAGCAGTAGAACCACCGAATATAGATGAAGCGAAATGCAACCAGAGTAACATGGATATCCCAGAAGAAAGTAAGCCACCCAGGTAAAGGAATTCTCTACGTCTTGCCAACATGGCCGCTGCAGAGAAACAACCAAAAGCCACTGCAGTTCCCACAAAGGCACTGACCAGAACACTGCAAACAACAGCGTTTATAAATCTCAATCTAATTGTACTATTAGAAAAACCATCATACCTTAAAAAGCATGGTTAAGCTTATAGATAAAGGTAAGAGTGATATTATATCAAGATTCAAATACTCCTTGGATTTAAAGAGGACATATGACAAGAGGTTTAAAGTGAGAAACTTCTCTGATTTTCATGTCAAATTACTGATGAACCAAAACCTAAGATGATACGCAAAAGCAAATTTAAAACATTGAACCCTCGAAGTTT
The DNA here is from genome assembly GCA_025688845.1 of Cucumis hystrix. NCBI lineage: Eukaryota > Viridiplantae > Streptophyta > Magnoliopsida > Cucurbitales > Cucurbitaceae > Cucumis > Cucumis hystrix. The sequence goes on along the minus strand of CM046886.1, from coordinate 245,666 downwards.
ATACAGTTCTTACGACTACTACAATTATGTAGAATATTTCATCATCATACAAGTTAGAGGCGGGCCATGCTTTGGGGATGATTTTTGCAATTTCCCCCAAGTTCAATAATATAACATTCAAAGAACATGAAAACATCAAGACAGTTACAGAAACCAAGAGCTAGATCATCAGATTACAAAGTTACTACCGCTAGATAAAAGGCAGAATAACAACTATACATCTCTAAAACAAAAAAACAAACCAAAAAAACCAAAGCGATACAACATACCTGGGATCAATCTCGATAGCCAACCCAATCAAAGGACCAATTGAAGCTCCTTCAAGAAGAGTAGCCGCCATTAACATAGAAATCCTCTTTCTCTGATGACGAATCACAAGACATAAAGCAAAAACATCAATATTAAAAACATAAAATAAACAGACAGAGCATGGACATAAAATTCTCACGCAGCAGATGCATCCAATACATCAGTGAGAAGAAAAGAGAAGTTAAAGAAACTCACCTCTTCATAAGGAGGAGTGGCCATTAGCCATGCGATGCATCCAATACCAGCAAGTGTAGTGAGAATTCCGCCAATGTTCCATAGAATATGCAGATAAGCTCCAGCAGCAGATGCAACCAAAGCACAACCCAGAGTAAGGTAAACCTGCAGATTCGAATACATCACAAAATTAATACTAAGTACATACATATGAAGATAGAACGATATATAGAAAAGAAAATCCACACATATCAGTAATACATGGCATGCAACAGTTGGAAACAAAAATGTTGCACATAAACCATTAAAAACAAAAATGGAAGAGACTTGACGCTGAATTGCAAAACCAATTTTCAAAATAACAATCAGCGCGTTCACCGCTTCAATAGAAGGCAAGAGAGAGGAAGAGAGGAAGCGACCTGGTGGAGATGAGATTGAACGACGGGGGAAATCTGCCGGAAATTCTTGAGAGAATCGTAGGTCCAAGGGTTTGTAGAAGGTGATTGAGAATCGAAGAAAGATGAAAAGGCATCCATTTTGATTTGGTTTGAAGAGATAGAGATGAAGCGTTAAGGATATGAGAAGGAACCGAAATAAACAAAATTCGAATTTCATTGAAGGTATTTATAGCAATGAAAGTAAGGTTCCAGATGATTCGGAATCACCATATTGCCCCTACTCCTTCAAGCAAATTACAATAAATGGGATTTCTTTTTGGCCTATTGGTATTCAATTTTAAATTTTAACATAAGGTTTGAGAACTTTGTAGATTCATCTCCATTATTCGAGAAATGCATATCACTATATTCAGTGTTCACACCCTTAAAAATAAATTGTAGTTGTTACAACAATATTGTTGTGTATATATCTAAATCAATAATTACTTTCTTTTTTCTTTTTCACATTTTTAAACCAATATATATCTAGATTTAAAAAGTATAATTTGTATCATAATTAACATTACTATGACAACTAAAATGTAGATTTATACCTATTATTGATGTGAAATTCACGAAAATTTAAAATTATTAATAGACATGTAAAAATGGTATTTTTATTTATTGAGATGATATAATCTTATCATTGAATTTTAAGTTTAATTTCTACTTGGACGCCTTAGATGTCAAATTTCATGGCGTTATATTTGAGTTTTGAATTGCAGTGAAAATAAAAAATAGTTAAAAATGAATGTTAATGTTTCTCTTTTGTTTTTCAAGAATGAAGAAATATAGGGCTCATTTAGTGATGTTCATGATTCTTGCTTTTTTATATATATTTTTTCTTTTCCTGTTTGACAACCTTTAGGGCATATTCCACAAAAATACCAAAAATCTAAATATCCAAAAAAATTAAAATTATAAGTATACATGTTATATTATATAATTAAAAAAAATTATGTTAAGAAATTAAGGGAAAAAGCTTGAGTTAAATAGAGTTAACATGATACAACTCAATTCTAAAGAAAAACAATACAATAGAGTTAACATGATACTCATGTATGTTTATTTCTCTTTCTATATTCGCATTTTGTGTTAACTCACGTGCAATTTGAGTAGACGTGAATTCCTTCTTTCGAGATTAGATGTTCAAATATATCATGTTTTAATTGGGTATGTGCTTTTACTTGCACCACAAGAATCCATGTCTAAAAATTAGCTTTAAACCTAAAACTCACAAAATCTTGCAGTTTGAATGTTCAAATACATCAACAACCCAACAAAGGCATATTGTTTTATTTTGTTCCAACAAACTCGCCTTTTTTTTCTTCAGGGCCTGGTGTAAACTCAGATGTTGTACCTACGTTCCTATGTTGTAAACTTCTATGAAAACATGATACCATTTTGTTAATATTTGAGCAAAGATATGATTTCAATACCTTCGACTTTTTTGTTCAGACCGAGTTCTAGTGCTTCCAAAACGAAAGTAACAAGAGAAGATATCTTCGAAGAATCAATTGAATGTAGTCTCAACCAAATCAAGGAAATCATTCAGATTGATTAGCTCCTCCCCCTCCTTTGCTTTCTTCGGCACTCGAAACAATCCGAACATGGAGGAATTTTTCTACCTATGTTACTTGCTTGGAAAAGCTTGCTGGGAGGTATTTTCAAGTCTTCCACTAGTATTTGGTGAAGCTTGTTATTTTCCTCCCTAAGCTCTTGAATAAGTTTCTGATGCATTATTACCTGCAGGTACAGGTAACAGAATAAGTCAAATCAACTTTACAAATCCAATGTGTTTTAGTGAGGAGGCTATAGCTAACGTAAACTCTTGATCGATGTAAAAAGCAGTGATAGTGAAGATTAATTGGTCTTCACGTTTCATTTCTCAAATAATAACGTTTGGATGAGAATTTTGTTTACTTTTGCAAGGAACAAACAAATTCAAAATAGTTGATCTCGCTTCAGCTGAATGTTCTAAATTGCTGTTCTCATTTTAAGTGAAAGTATTGCCCACTTCTGTGTTTTTATGTACAGATCAATCCTTTGTTATAATCTGAAGGATTATTTCCAATATTAAAATCCAACTTTCCACTATCAGATAATAAGTCATTTCCATGATGCATCTCTAGAAGTTGGTTCAGGCAATTACAAAAACTTACCATTTGGAAGAGATGGTTCTCAAGCCGCAGCCGTCCAACCTACAATTCAAGAAACATCAATCAGGACTCCATGAAAAATCAGTAGCCAGTTCAACTAAATCCATAATGAAATTTATAGGGATCAAAATAAAGTGCAAGGGCTAGTGCCAAAAGAAGAATAAGATCAGCACTGCTGGTACGATGCTCAAGCTTGCATCCTTATCGTACCATTACAAGACCAATGCATGTGCAAGAAGTGTGATTACGAGCAAAGCAAATCACACCAAACATTCATTGTTCTAATAGGAAATTTTTTCCGAGACCATGTGTAAGAAAGAAAATTTGTGTTTAGAACCTGAAACCAGACGTAAATTATCACACCTCATCCTTCAGTTCAGTATCTTCTCCTTTAAAAACAGGATTTTGCAAGAAACTGTCAATGACCTTTTCAGTTCGAGTTCCATATGATCTGCTCGATAGAGCATTTTGAAGAGTGGATCCCTTAGACATGTCTCGATATCCAGACAGATTTTCTGGGGCTGTTCCAGGCACTTCTTTTGCAATTTTTCTGATACTTGCAATAGGATGTTCATTCTCTGAAGCATTTGTTATGCTGCTCGCAGATTGTAGTGATACTGGTACGGCACCTTGACTAATTGGAAGACTAGGATTATTTCCTAATTTTGTCATCACCTTCTCCATTGCTTGCTACCAGATTTGGGCATCAAGCTTCAAACACATGTATATAAGAAGCCATAATGGAAAAATATGATGGATAAGAGGTCCAGTACCTACCATCGCAGAAGATTGAACTTGATGTAGAAATGAAGGCTTGATAGCCAGGCCTGACATTCAAGAAACGACATGTCAGTTAAACAACAGACTGAAATGAGTAAAAACTCAAAGACGACATAAACGGTAAAAAGAAGATATTGTTGGACATACCAATACCAAAACCATGGCCAAAACCAACTCCACACCCAATG